>CM057234.1:46864310-47444310 GCA_029891385.1 Erythroxylum novogranatense | reverse complement strand
GTAGTTGGTTTGACAGCAAGGCTGAAGGTTTCAACATAGTCAACACCAGGGCATTGATGAAATCCTTTGGCAACAAGGCGGGCTTTGTATTTCTCAATCGACCCATCCGAGTGGCGCTTAATCCGGAAGATCCATTTGCAACCTACAAGGTTTTGTGAGGCCTCAGCCGGGACCAACTCCCAGGTGCCATTCTTGACTAAGGCATTGAATTCCTCGGAGCAAGCTTGGCGCCAATGACAATGCTTTAGAGCCTATGAAATACAGGTAGGTTCAAAGTCCTTATTTTCATGTAATTGAGCTGTGAGACTTAGTTTCTGAATAGGTTTGCAGATATTGTTCTTTCCACTAGTGATCATGGAATGACTTGGTGCTGAGGGAGGAGGATGCACATGTGTTGTCTCAGTAGCTTCCCTTGAAGAGGAACTAACATCAAGAATTGCCATAATCTCAGGGGAAGCACCAAGCAAGGGAGAGTTGGCTGTAGATGATGGAGTGGCAGATTGGGAAACATGTAAAATGGGTGGAATCCAAGTAGCAAAATGATCAGAAGAGGGTGATGTGACAGGAAAATGTTGAGTGCCAGGTGAAGGAAGATCTGCTTCAGCAGTGATGAGTTTCTCATGTAACTCATCAAATAAAATGGGAATGTCTCAAGCATTGATGGTGCGAACCACTTCACTGTACTCTTCACCGAGGCCATCAAGGACTTTATCTGTGATATCTTCAGGATCCATTGGAGCATTCAGAAAGCTGAGTTCATCAGTTTTAGTTTTGATGGCCTGCATATATTCAGTAATGGACATTTGTCCTTTGGTAAGTTTCTTGAGCTGAGTTTTAACTTGTTTTTGTTTACCTCTTGATGCATGTGCATAGGTCTTGGCTAAAATGTCCCAAGCCTCTTTGGAAGTGTTGGCAGTTGCAATGAATGGAATGATGGTTGGTGAGAGAGCACCAATGATAGTATTCAAAATCAGTTGATCTTGACGGATCCAGAAATGATAATTGGGGTTGAGAGCAGGGGTGTCATTGATGATGATAGTTGCTGGAGGGCAGCTCTTGGTACCATCAATAAATCCTTGCAGATCATAGCCTATAAAGAGACTGTTGAATTGCAATCTCCAAGCAAGATAGTTGGTTGAATTGAGCTTCAAAGGAGCTTGTGCAGCTGGATTAATAGTGATAATCTGGGGTGTTTCAGCAGAAACTGGATTGATAATGGAGGCCATTGGGATCGGAAAAAAAATGACACTAGTCGAAAAGCTCTGATACCATATAAGAGGTAGAATGATTTGAGAATTTGAATTAAATGTTTATTCATATAGCACTTCTGTTTATATACATGTATATTAGTATATTTGAATACAAAACATCTTATCTAATATCCTATCTTATCTAATCTCCTATGTATATTGGATGAGGATCTGTTTACATTTTAAACTTATGTTCTAATCTTAATCTTCATTTAGGTTGGACTTGGGCTGATAGGCTTGTATCATAACCCGTATGTGATGGATCCGTATTACAAACACATAGACATAATTGCTTAAGATAAATAAGGAGAATGTGAAAATAAATAATTTACTAAATAATAGAGGACGAATAAAGAAAGAACTGTACATAAAGGAACATATTGGCATAATATGCATATATTTGACTAAGGGTTTTATCATATTTTTCATAAAAATCACATTGCTTTGATTGATTTTATGATATGTTTTAGGTAATTAAGAAGTTGTTGACTTAGAGATGAGTTTGGTTAAGAATTAAAAAGTTAGACAAGAAAAATAAAAGAGAAATTTCAAACTTGGCTAAACATGAGCTAACTCACAATTTTATGCCAGATTATGTTCTTTTCAAAAACTTAATATTTAAGAAACAATTACAGACGTAGGTGGAGGAGACGTTGTGTTACATGATGTTAATGAAACAGTGATTTACACATTAATCATTGAATAACCTAGTTTATAGTTTGGTGTATGTATAACCTAGTTATGGTTTATTTTGCATTATGCTTCAAAAGGAGTTTAATCTAAAATTAAAAAATTACATCATCCTTCGAATTATGTGGGTTATGGACTCGAGTTTTGATACTTACCAAAAATATCAATTTAATTAACCCAAGCTGCTAAGTCTCTTTGTTCATCTCATAAACTAATAATTAAGAAGAGGATGTTAAGGGACCGAAACAAGCATATAATAGAATGTTATATTTAAATAACATAATCCATGCATTGTTAAAGGGAAGCGATGATGAATTTATGCTCATTAAGGTAGGCAATTGATGATTTAATTTAAGGTTTTGGCTTGGTGGTGAGAGAATTTATTTGTTAACTTGTTATTAAAATTCGTGATGTAAAGAACCCTGAACTTAGTTGTTACAAAATAACTGTGAGCTTAGTTCTTTTTATTAAGCGATCACTTGAGAAAAAAATGTTAACTAGTTCCTAACGTGTAATGAGAAGAAGTAAAAGAATTTTAGGCATTTTGCAAGACGTGCCTCCATCTAAAGTTTAATAATTGATTAAGTTGTCACTTTCTCTGACTTTGTTTAGTCCAACAAAATAATAAGATTCCTATATGAATCTCTTTTAATAACTAGGTAGAACGAATGATCTAGACAAGTTACACCTAAATATTAAGATGAACTCTGAGAAATAGTAATTCTTTATAGTTGACTTAAATAGTCAAGGAGCATAAGCCAAAGGTTCATAAAAAGCTTACATTACTAATTGTGAAGAAATTAAACGATACAATTGCTAGGTCAAGAAGGAACCTCCTTTTTTATTTTTCACGTAACAAAAGCACAAATCTTATTACAAACAACAACTAAATCATGAAGTTATTATTCTTTAGAATATAATAGACTCCAATTATTAGACAATAAACCTAACAATATTCTTTTGGAGTACAATAGACGTGGTGACTTCTTAGAAGGATGGAAGTGATACTTTCTGAGGAGGATTTGACCTGCAATAATACGGGGGCTGTGGGAAATGAGATGAAGGAGGTGATGTTTAATAATAAAGAGGTGGAAGAGTCTTCTCTGGAGAAGAGGTGAAGTGTAACGGTATGGAGGTGGTGGAGACTTCTTTGGAGGAGGAGTTGAAGTGTAATGTTATGCAGGTAATAGAGACTTCTATGGAGGAGGAGGTGAAGTGTAATGGTAAGGAGGTGGTGGAGACTTCTCTGAAGGAGGAGGTGAAATGTAATAGTATAGAGGTGGTGGAGACTTCTGTGGAGGAGGAGGTGAAGTGTAATGGTATGGAGCTGGTGGAGATTTTTGTGGAGGAGGAGGTGATGTGTAATGGTATGGAGGTGGTGGAGACTTTTGTGGAGGAGGAGGTGAAATGTAATGGTATGGAGGTGGCAGGGACTTCTCTGGAGGAGGAGGTGAACTGTAATAGTAAGGAGGTGGTGGAGACTTCTCTGGAGGAGGAGGTGATGTGTAATGGTAAGGAGGTGGGGGAGAGTTCCTTGGAGGGGGAGGTGAAGTGTAGTGGTAAGGAGGTGGTGGAGACTTCTGTGGAGGAGGAGGTGATGTGTAATGGTAAGGAGGTGGTGGAGACTTCTCTGGAGGAGGAGGTGATGTGTAATGGTAAGGAGGTGGGGGAGAGTTCCTTGGAGGGGGAGGTGAAGTGTAGTGGTAAGGAGGTGGTGGAGACTTTTGTGGAGGAGGAGGTGATGTGTAATGATAAGGAGGTGGTGGAGACTTCTCTGGAGGAGGAGGTGATGAGTAATGGTAAGGAGGAGGTGGAGACTTCTGTGGAGGAGGAGGTGAAGTGTAATAGTATGGAAGTGGTGGAGACTTCTTTGGAGGAGGAGGTGAAGTATAATGGTAAGGAGGTGGAGCAGATTTCTCTGGAGGAGGAGGTGATATATAATGGTATGGAGGTGGTGGAGACTTCAGTAGAGGAGGAGGAGATGTGTAATGGTAAGGAGGTTGCTGAGACTTCTCTGGAGGAGGAGGTGAAGTGTAATGATATGGAGGAGGAGAAGAGTTCTCTGGAGGAGGAGGTGATTTGTAATGATAAGGAGGTGGCGGAGACTTCTCTGGCGGAGGAGGTGAAGTATAACGGTAAGGAGGTGGTGCAGTCTTCTCTGGCGGAGGAGGTGATGTGTAATGATAAGGAGGTGGTGGAGACTTCTGTAGAGGAGGAGGTAATGTGTAATAATATGGAGGTGGCGGAGGAGGTGGTGATGTGTAATGGTATGGAGGTGGTGGAGACATTTTGGGAGGCGGGGGAGATGTATAGTAGTATGGTGGTGAAAGAGACTTGGTTGGTGGAGGAGATATATAGTTGTTTGGTGGTGGTGGTGGATGATCATCGTCTAGTGGCGGTGGAGAGTTGTAAGGATATGATGGATGCACAATATCCTTTGGTGGTGGTGGAGACGCATAAATGTAAGGTTTGTCATTATCTGCGATGACACTGGTGGCTATGAGGCAGAATGCTAGAGCGCATATCAGACGAGGCAAGCGTCGCTCCTCTACTCGGGTTCTCATGTTTGAAGACAGAACCTTTCCGTTTTGTGTATGATGAATTGAGCGCCAGGGTCAGCCCTTTATATAGTGAGTTTTCGACCTTTTCAAACACTAACATGTTATTTTTTAATGGCCAAACAACCTGGATTTAAGCATTATAATATGCTTCAGATCTCACCCTATCTATATTATACAAATGAAAACGACTCTAGCCTTTTCATACCTTGCAATTGATAGTTTCCCACCGTGCATCGAGTTTGTAACCCAATACCAAACAGGAAACCTCAGACAAAAATTTATAACAATAAATACAATTGCGATGAGTTTTAGGATTTCACGCAATTGTATTTTGTACGTAAAATTTAAAGCCTTACTTAAAAGCAATTGGATTAATGGACGAGATGAAGTTGTTCTTGCCATTACTTTATACGTGATTACTAGACCTCTTGCATAATGTAGACGAACATGCAAAGGTAAGGAGTTGTTGGAAACTGAAAAACAAATCAATTACACTTGGTCAATGACTCTCTTGGAAAAAAAAAAAGGTTTGTATGAGGACCCAATTAGTTTGATATACATTATAATCCTCCAATATAATGTCGGTGACAAATAAATGAAATCTGGATTTGCTGATGACGCTACAACTTGGAATTTCACTGACTTCTTGTAACTTTAGGTTACTTGACAAGCAAATTGGATTAAAAGGACGAGCCAGCATGAGCATATAATAGGCTTAGGAAAACCTTGCTCATTTTATAACTTTGTACTATTAAAAACAACAATTCCCTGTTTCCCAAGCTATGTACATGACATAAATTTCGAACAAGTTGGTGTTTAGATTACTTTCTCCAGGAATTTAATCTAAAAAATACATTAGACAATTTAATCATTTCTTCTCTCTCAACTCGAGATTTTAAAATATATAAAATTTAAATAAATTTTGATTTAATAATTAAAATATATAAAATAAATATTAGTTTATAAATAATAATTTTAAATTATTTATTTTTAAAATAAATATTTTATTAATACTTTATTAATAAATATTATATAAAATATTAAAATAAATTTAAATAAAATATTTTTGTAAGTTTTTTTAATTTATAATTATTATTAGTAATAAAACATATATTATTATTTTAAAATTAAAATTAAAATTCACAATAATTATAAAAGTTGAAATAAATAAAATAACTAATTAAAAACTTTGGAAAAGGGGAAGGAGAGATAAGAGGGAGGGGGAGGAGGAATTTTAAAATTTTTAAAATTTTGCAAAAATCTCCCTATTTTAAAAATTTTCTGATATCATTTGGTATTTAGATTTTGAATGTTTATGCTTAAAAATTTCAATCGACAATCTTCACGTTCATATTTTTCCTTAACTAACGATTTAAAATTTTATTCTGTTTGTAGGGATATAATTGGAAACATAAGTTAAAATTAAATTACATTGTATAAAATACTGTTACATACCAAATACTATAATAAGAATCCGCCCAACTTTCCTATTAGAAGTTTTATAAGTATGCAAACATGTGAATATCTTTACTTTCCATAGATTTATTTTTCAAAGAATTATATTCTAAATTCACTTTACTTTCTCACAAACCAAACGAGGCCTAAGGGCCTGTTTGGAATGTAGGGAATTGAATTCAATCTTGTAATTGAATTCAATTCCCTTGTTTGGAAGCAAAAAAGATGGAAGAATTGAATTCTTGTATGAATTCAAACCCAACCTTTTTAAGGGGTTGAATTCACGTTAAAAATCACGTGAATTCAACCCCATGCTGCAGCTACCTCTCACATGAACAGTCGTTCCTCTCCAACTTGTTTCCAGTAAAGACAACATGAATTGAGTTTATATAAAACTCAATTCATGTTTTGATATATTTTTGTATTTTATAATAAATATAAAAATTATATTATTAATTCAATTATTTTTATATTCAATTCAATTATATTTTTATAATATAATTTCTATTAATATATTATTAAATTATCTTTAAAATATAAACTTCAATTTATAATTGATTTAATAATTAAAAATAATTTAAATTGAAATTTAATGTTTTAGATAAGAAGATAATTTTTAAAATGTTACATTTTATTTAATTAATAGTTTATTAATTAATATTATATAAGAGATTAAAATAAATTTAATTAAATAAAAAAACAAAGCAAGCTTGAGATAATTTTATAATATAATTTTGTTAATATATTATTAAATTATCTTTAAAATATAAACTTCAATTTATATTTGATTTAATAATTAAAATAATTTAAATAAATATTACGTTTTAGATAAGAAGATAATTTTAAAATATTTCATTTTATTTAATTAATAATTTATTAATAAATATTATATAAGACATTAAAATAAATTTAATTAATTAAAATGTAAAAAACAAAGCAAGCTTGAGATAATTTTATAATATAATTTCTGTTAATATATTATTAAATTATCTTTAAAATATAAACTTCAATTTATATTTGATTTAATAATTAAAATAATTTAAATAAATATTACGTTTTAGATAAGAAGATAATTTTAAAATATTTCATTTTATTTAATTAATAATTTATTAATAAATATTATATAAGAGATTAAACTAAATTTAATTAAGATAATTTTAAAATGTTTCATTTTATTTAATTAATAATTTATTAATAAATATTATATAAGAGATTAAATTAAATTTAATTAAGATAAATTTTAAAATGTTTCATTTTATTTAATTAATAATTTATTAATAAATATTATATAGAGATTAAAATAAATTTAATTAAAAAATTAAAACAAAAACAAAAAACAAAGCAAGCTCATGAGGGTGAGGTGTAATTGAATTCAGTATAATTGAATTTAATTCTAATATTACTGGATTTGTTTCAAACAGTATAATTGAATTCAATTATAATATTACTATATTGATTCCAAACAGTGTAAATTGAATTTAATCCCAACTTCATTAATGTAATTGAATTCAATTCGATAATGAATTTAATTCAAAAGTTTCCAAACAGCCTGTTAAGTGTTTTTCAATCGGTGAAATTCAATCAAATTCAAGTAAGTGATATGATATGATAAATATGATATATTTTAATATCTACACTGTATATAACAGTAGTGCATATCTTGGACATAGTCGCAAGCTTTTGTTGTAATCTTCTTCGCCAGCCATGAGTACTTACTGTTAAGGAAATAACCCCAGATCCAATCTCGGTTTAATATAATAGCCCAAATAGATAATAACGAAAATAAATAAAGCCAAAAAAAAATGGGACACTGAACACAGAGATTTACGTGGTTCGGTCAATATGACCTACGTCCACGGCCGGAGGGTGAGCAATTTTACTAATATGTGGAGAATGTTTACAAGTACAAAGGCTGGACTAAAAGAGCTTTCAAAATCTCATATGTATACAAAAGAGAGGATGATTTGTAGGAAAGAAAATAGTGTGTTTGGTGTGTCTATTGAAAGACTCAAGTTCTCCTCTATTTATAGCAAACTTTGAGAACATCCGTCCAAGCTCAACTTTCTCAAATTGTCAAACCTCCGTGATCTACGCATAGGCAAAATCCCTCCAAAGCATGCAACCAATTAGCCTTCCATATTTGACATTTGTTGAATGCAACCAACCAATCACCGCCAACTTTATTTGACATTTGAGGGAATCCAAATCACATGCATGCAACAAATCTCCACCTTGACTTGATCCCGAACAATTAGTGATCTGCTCCACCTTCTCCGACAATGCCCCATAAAGGGCTATATCACCAACTATAAACACCAATCAAGTCCAAGCACTGCTTGAACTTGTAAACTGGAAGAACCTTTGTAAACAAGTCAGCAGGATTGTCCTTAGTGTTAATCTTCTGAATAAGGACCTTCTTCTCTGCAATAGTATCCCGAATGAAATGATACTTTACATCAATATGTTTTGTCCTCTCATGATACATTTGATCTTTTTTCAGATGAATAGCACTCTGACTGTCACAATAAATGGTAGTAACCCCTTGATGTAGAGATAATTCACCGAATAAACCTCTCAACCATAAAGTTTCTTTAATAGCCTCTGTAACTGCCATATATTCTGCCTCAGTAGTAGATAGAGTCACTACATGTTGTAAAGTAGCTTTCCAACTAATTGCACAACCTCCAATGCAAAATACATAACCTGTCAAAGATCTGTGTCTGTCGAGAGCACCGGCATAATCTGAATCTACAAATCCAACCAAACTGTTGCTGGTTCTACCAAACTCCAAACAAAAGTTCGAAGTGCCCTTTAAGTATCTGAGAATCCATTTCATAGCCTTCCAATGTTCTTTACCAGGATTAGCCATATACCTGCTGACAACACTAACAACTTGTGAAATATCTGGACGAGTACAAACCATTGCATACATAATACTGCCGACGACATTGGAATAAGGAACCCGTGCCATATAATCTTCTTCTTCCTGTGACTGTGGTGACTGAGCAGCTGAAAGTCTAAAATGACTTGCAAGAGGAGTACTTACTGCTTTGGCATCTCTCATGCCAAACCGCTTTAAGACTTTACTGAGATAATTCTCCTGGGTCAAGAATAATTTACCAACTCCTCGATCACGTCTTATCTCCATGCCAAGAATTTTCTTTGCTGCTTCCAAATCCTTCATCTCAAATTCACCATGCAGTAAGGCCTTCAAATGGTTAATATCTGTAACATTCTTGGCAGCAATGAGCATATCATCAACATATAACAACAAATAGATGAATGAGCCGTTATCTAACTTCCGGAAGTAAACACAACTATCATACATGCTCCTGGAGAAATCATGACCCAACATAAATGAATCAAACCTCTTATACCACTGTCTTGGAGATTGCTTTAATCCGTACAAGGATTTCTTCAATAAACAAACTTGGTCTTCCTTTTTTGCAACTGCAAAACCTTCAGGTTGTTTCATATAAATATGCTCATCCAATTCACCATGTAGGAATGCTATCTTGACGTCAAGCTGCTCTAATTCCAAATCAAACATGGCAACAAATGCAAGTAATACACGAATAGAGCTATGTTTCACCACTGGTGAGAAAACATCATTAAAATCAACACCTTGTACCTGACTGTAGCCCTTTGCAACCAATCGTGCCTTATACCTTGCATTCTCAACACCTGAAGTACCTTCTTTCTTCTTGAAGACCCATTTGCACCCAACAATTTTCTTACCCTTCGACGGCTTCACCAGAACCCAAGTACCATTCTTGTGTAGAGATTCCATTTCCTCATTCATGGCCACCACCCACTTATCCGCATCAGCACTAGAAACTGCTTCTGTATATGTGGAAGGCTCACAGTCTCCACCTGTTTCCTGTGCCACTGATAAAGCAAATGCAACTAAATTTGCATACCTCTGTGGTGGTCGAATCTCTCGTCTTGGTCTGTCTCTGGTTATGGAATGTTTTTCTCCTACTGGTTCACCTTGAACATGGTCAAGATCTGGATGATCAACTTGATCTGTCTCATATGTAGAAGACATCTGTGAAGGACCTGAACTACCAATCTCTAACTCCACCTGTTTCTGTGTACTATCCTCTTTTTCTAAATTACAAGGATTACAAGACTCTTTTCTAGGATACAACATAGAGGACTCATCAAATGTAACATCTCTACTAATTACAAATTTAGGTGACTTAGGATCAGGACACCACAAACGATATCCCTTCACCCCTGAAGCATAACCAAGGAAAATACATTTCTTAGCCCTAGGCTCTAACTTTCCTCATTTACATGCATATATCTTGGACACCCAAATATTCTTAAAGTAGAGTAATCAGCAGAGTACTGACCAAACTTCCTCTGAGTCTTGAAATTAAGAGGAGCATAAGGAGAGCGATTGACGATGCAAAAAAGTCGTAGCAATGGCTTCTGCCCAAAAATCAAGTGTTAACCCTGTATTAGAGATCATACACTGAGCTCTTTCCAAAAGAGTCCGGTTCATACGCTCGGCAACTCCATTTTGTTACGGAGTCATTCTGATAGTGTGATGCCGAGCAATTCCTTCATTCTTGCAGAATTCATTGAATTCACCTCCACAAAATTCCAAACCATTGTCTGTCCGTAGCCGCTTAACATGTTTTCCTGTCTACTTTTCAATCAAAGCTTTCCATTGTTTAAAGGTTAAGAAAACATCATTCTTATGTTTCAAAAAATACACCCAAACCTTCCTCGAATAATCATCAATAAAAGTCAACATATACTGGGCACCACCTTTAGATGGAACACGAGAGGGCCCCCAAAGATCAGAATGAATATAATCCAAAGTACCTTTAGTTTTGTGAACAACTGGAGAATTGAAACTGACTCGTTTCTGCTTCCCAAAGATACATGCTCACAAAGTCCATCTTACCAATGATTTGACCACAAAGTAGGCCCTCTTGCTAACAACGTTAAACCTTTCTCACCCATATGTCCCAAACGCACGTGCCTGATTTGGTAATGTCACCTTCAAGAGACCGCCGCAAGACTTACATCAGTAGATCCTGCAAAACATACAAACTACCGGACTGCAAGCTTTCATCAATACAAGAGCACCTTTAGAAATTTTCAAACTCCACCTTTAGTGAGAACTTGCACCCTTGAGAATCGAGAGTGCCCAAAGAGATGAGATTTTTCTTCAAATCAGGAACGTGTCTAACATCAGTGAGTGTTCTAATGATAC
The DNA here is from genome assembly GCA_029891385.1 of Erythroxylum novogranatense. Taxonomy (NCBI): domain Eukaryota; kingdom Viridiplantae; phylum Streptophyta; class Magnoliopsida; order Malpighiales; family Erythroxylaceae; genus Erythroxylum; species Erythroxylum novogranatense. Next base: position 47,433,124 of record CM057234.1, on the reverse strand, counting down.
CATCATACATTTTGATCCGGACTGTACCTTTACCAATAACTTTACAGGCATCATTATTACCCATCAAAACAATTCCACCATCAAATGAATCATAACTGGTAAAACACTCCCTATCAGGACTCATGGTAAGAACAACCCAGTCTAAAATCCACTTTATTAGACCGACTTTATCTTCTGTGGCTACAAAGATAATTCCCTCATTCTCATCTGCTGCTACACTAGCTTCAGCGGTGTTGCTTTTATTATGCTCAATTTTATTTTTCTCCTTATTCTTCAATTTATAGCAATCAGCCTTAATGTGCCCTTTCTTCTTGCAATAATTACAAATTAAGTTCTTATGTCTGGATTTCGACCTGCCTTTGGATCTACCCTTTTCAGAGTCTCTATTTTCAGATCTACCCCGCACAAATAGTCCCTCTGCTTGACTTCCACTAGTTTCCCCAGTGATGTCCCTATCTATCTGCTCCTTGGACTTTAATGCAGACTTAATACTATCATATGAGATAGACTCTTTCTCATAAATCATAGTATCACGAAAATATTTAAAGGACTGAGGCAGGGAACACAACAATAAAATGGCTTGATCCTCATCCGTAACAATAACTTCCACATTCTTCAAATCCATAATAAGTGAATCAAATTTATCTAAATGTGAAGTTATTGATGTACCTTCTGTCATCCTTAACATGTACAACTTTTGCTTTAAATAAAGTCGATTTTCCACCGTTTTCTTCATGTACATGGTTTTCAACTTATCCCATATGCCTTTGGCTGTGATTTCACCGGCAACTTTCTGCAAAACCTCATCAGTGAGATGTAAAATAATACATGATCTAGCCTTATCATCTAGATCCTTAAATTTGTCCAATGACATGTCTGCTGGCTTTTTCTCCTCTCCATCGAGTGCTAACTTACTTCCATCCTGTGTTAGAATGGCCTGCATTTTGAGTTGCCACATTTCGAAATGAATAATCCGGCCAAACTTTTCAATGGAGGTCGTTATCGTCATAATGGCTATAAGTGGGCCCCGCACAAGAAATCAGAATGGTGGACCCCACAAATGAAACTAGAACAAACAAAACTGGGTAGTAAGCTCAACAAGTGAAAACAGGACGTGGACCCCACAAATAAAACCGAGAGGTGGGCCCCACAAACAAAACTCGAGGCATGGGCCCCACAAATAAATTAATCCCCGAATACAAAATCAGAACAAACCGATAAAATAGGGCAGTGGGCCCCACGGGTCAAAACCGAGGCAGTGGGCCCCACAAGTGAAATCGAGGCAGTAGGCCCCGTTTAGGCTTACTACAAAATCTAACTCACTTTCTGATATGAAAGATCCACCTAGTGGCGACCACAGAGCATATGGTAAGTTAGACCTAAAAAATGATGGCTAGAGCTCTGATACCAATTTGTTACGGAAATAACCCCAGATCCAATCCCGGTTTAATATATTAGCCCAAATAGATAATAACGAAAATAAATTAAGCCAAAAAAAATGAGACACTGAACACAGAGATTTACGTGGTTCGATCAATGTGACCTACGTCCACGGCCGGAGGGTGAGCAATTTTACTAATATGTGGAGAATGTTTACAAGTACAAAGGCTGGACTAAAAGAGCTTTCAAAATCTCATATGTATACAGAAGAGATGATGATTTGTAGGAAAGAAAATAGTGTGTTTGGTGTGCCTATTGAAAGACTCAAGTTCTCCTCTATTTATAGCAAACTTTGAGAACATCCGTCCAAGCTCAACTTTCTCAAATTGTCAAACCTTCGTGATCTACGCATAGGCAAAATCCCTCCAAAGCATGCTTGAAGATTTTAGCCTAACATGACAAAATACAAAGCCTGAAAGATAGAGGAGACAAATAAAGCATGCAACCAATTAGCCTTCCGTATTTGACATTTGTTGAATGCAACCAACCAATCACCGCCAACTTTATTTGACATTTGAGGGAATCCAAGTCACATGCATGCAACACTTACTTATATATGCTTAAACTCAACTAGCTGCCAGATTTGTAATAAACACATCTGTTCCTCAAGTAATGAAGTGAGTGAAAGCTGCCACCAAAGCAATGGCGTTTTGTTTCCTCCAAGAAGGATTAATCATTTGATTTTTAAATTATGTGAAGTCCCTCAAGTAAGAGAGATCCGAGGCATTAAATGCAAAATTTTAATTGTATCAGATATTAAGTCATGAAGATCTCATTTATAACTACGCACGCATGTCTAAATCAATGGCGTAGTTTTTCAATGATTATCTTTTACCGTCAGCGCAGATTTGTATCAGATATTAAATCATGAAGATCTCATTTATAGCTGTGCACGCATGTCTAAATCAATGGGGCAGATTTTCAAGGTTTATCTTTTACCGTCAGCGCAGTTTTCAAGGATTATCTTTTATTGTCAGCGCAGTTTTTCAAGCATAATCTTTTGCTGCCCGTAAAAATAATGAGATGATAGTTTTTATTAGTTGTTAAAGGTGGGCACGTACGATTTGCAGCCTTTGACATACGGCTGGATTAATAAAATCTAAGACATCAGAACATAAAAATGTGTGAAACCGACCTTTTATTTATCTCCACTATTTACACAAAACCGACAGAACAAAGCAGCTTCAAACAAATTACATCAAAAGAAGAAGCAAAAGAAGCAAACCAAACGATCCGAGAGTTGGTCCCCATTAGCATCGTGGAGGGCATTAACTAAATTTGATGACCATGGACATTCAAACTATGAACAATTCAGCGTAAACTTAAGCAAAAGCAAAATTTAAAAAATTCTTACAGCCAAGAAAACAACACAAAACAACACAAAACAATCCCAAGCAATTATCAAATGTCGATGTGTAGAAAAAGATGCGCAGAAAAAAATAGAATCAAGGAACTAAATCTCATTTACCGAGGACAACAGTGCGCCTCTTCCTTGCTCCACATTTGATAATTTTATACCAACTGATCAAAAAGGAAGCAGACAAACCAAGTCAATAACACGCAGCTGTGAGAAAACCCCACCAGCAACGTCAACGTATAGCTTAAAGTAAGAAAAAGTAATCAAATGAAAGAAGAGAAATGTGTACCTCTAGCCCCATTCATTGTCGCACCAGACAAGAAATTTCATCAAGTTATCCTTCAATGCAACACCATTTCTTATAAATCACATTACCTATGGACATTTGCAAATTTCTTCCTTTACCGTTATCACCAATGAAATCATGGACACAACATCTTGATCTAACCTAAAATGCCCTTGACAATTTCTTCCTTTACTGTTATCACCAATGAAATCATGGACACAACATCTTTAGTCTAACTTAAATGCCCTTGACCTTGCCTTCGACTCCTCTCAAAGATAATAAAATCAAAACCAACGTTCAAATCTGTACACACAATAAAAGATCAATGAAAGTCGAAGCAAAAAACGCAAACAGAAAAGAAAAAAAATAAAACCATCACTAGAATGAAATATGCATAAAAACCACATACAAAACCATGAGTAAAATAAAATCCCCGAAGGGAAAAAAGCAGAACTTACCACAGTTGTAAACCTCAAAGGCTTTCTTGGACAGAAACTTCAAATCTGTACACATAATAAAAGATCGATGAAAGTCCAAGAAAAAAAAAGGAAGGAAAGTTCTCTGTTGAGAAGCAGAGAAAGTCGAAGAGTGAACAAAACTCCAAATCTGTAGCAAATACAAAACCATGACTAAAATAAAATCCCCGAAGAAAGAAAAAGAAAAAAAAAAGCAGAACTTACCATAGCTGGGCTTTGTTGGACAGAAACTTCAAATATGTACACATAATAAAAGTTGGATTAAAGCCGAAGAAAAAAACACAAAACAGGATAAGCAAATACAAAAACACAAACTGAAAAACCAAATACAAAACAAATGAAGAAAAGGAACGAAGGTTCTCTATTGCTCGAAAAGGAAGGCGGAGAAGCGGAGAAAGTCGAAGATACAAGTGAGGCGAAGAAGCAGACGAAGTCGAAAAGGAAGACGGAGAAGCAGAGAAAGTGGAGGAGTGAATGAGTGAAAGACAGAAACCAAATAATAATAAAGACATAATTAAACAAATAAATAAATATAAGCGTCATATTAAATGGACGAATGTGATGGATTGTGTTAACTAATAAATATTACAAATGAGCAATGAGCAATGAGCAATAATCACTGTCATATTAAATGGACGAGTGGGATAGATTGGGTGGTCGTCCATCCCAACTCGTCCTTAGTATATATACTTAATAAAGAAAGAGAGAAAGCTATGCATGCGTATATTGCCTCTAACCTGGTTTCAAGAGTGATCGTCTGTTCTTCAGGTTAGTTTTGTGAATGAATAAGAATCACTGTAAAGTAAATTTCATCAACATACCAGAATAGGCAATTAAGGAAGTTAATCTTATGGCTTTTCGTTATTCAAATTGTCAAACACGGGTTGTTTTGTTTTCACATGCATGCCAGCAAGGGCTCGGACCACGAAACCAACCACTCCATTAGATCATAGCCAGAATGATTCCCACTCATGTATTAATATTCCTTTATCAATTCATAATCATTCCAATTTTGATTTGTGTCAATATATTATTAATGAGTAGTTAAAATCAATTAGTAAGTAAAGTCTAATTTATGCATCACAAGTCTAATTTATGTATCATTGGACTGGATACACTCATTTTGTTCTTTCTATGCTTCATAAAGTCAGCATGATTTGTTTAATGCTTTAGTAGTTGACCAAAAAACTGAACGTATCAATACTGTTCTTAGGTAATTTGCCGGTGATTTTTTTGCCCAATCAATCTTTTCCAACTTTTTTTATTCCACTTTTTTATGAGTTTGACCCTTAGCTAGATATTCATATAATTTCAAATCCAATCATTGGAATGTTGCTGGCAATATTCTCTCCCTAACGTGGTAAGTATGTACCGAGTACTTCAATTATGGTTCATTTACTGCCACCATATCCATGAACTAGAGTGATCTCCTTAGAAAAATAATAACAACAATTGTTATTGATACCTCGTTTTGTTACTTAAAACATTTAACAAAAACAATTGTAAGAGCATTGATTTACCTATCCACATAAATCTATCTCTATTGATAAATATTTAGAATATATCATAAATAAGAAAATTTTGATACAATTTAATAATGAAAAGTATTTTTATTTTTATTGTAGGATTAATTACCAAAAGTTCTAAATTTTAATCAATTATACAACTCTAACTCAAACTTTAAAATCAAACTTTAAAAATAACAATAAAATATTAAAATTTTTATTTTTTTTCGTGAAAATAACCCACCATTAAACCTTTCATTGATGGTGTTGACATGATAAATCCTCGATTTCCAATGATCAAGGTTAGTTTCGTAAATGGTGCTGACATGATTTCTACATATCTTCTCCTTGTATTTTGAATTTTAAAAAGTAACAATAATATATTAAAATTTTTAGTTTGTTAGGAGAATAACCCATCGTTAAATCTTTCGTTAACAACGTTGACATGATAAGTCATCGACTTCCAATGATCAAGGCTAGTTTTGTAAATGTTGCTGACATGACCTTTCCTGATATAGTTTGTCTAAACAAAAATAGTTTTAGTAAAAAAGTGTACATTAACAAGTAGAAACAAAAAAGCGTATAAATACACATATCAAAAAGGAAAATTTTAACTCCTTTTGATGAGAAGCGGCATTAAGCATATCAAGAACTTTTTTATGTATATCTTAATATTGTACCCTTTTATTATCTTTAGCTGTCATGAACTCACCAAAGAAATGAGAGCTAATCCAAATCACGAAAACCTATCATATCAAAAAGATTGAAAATTTTCTTCAAAAAACACTCATGAGAACTGAAAGCGGCTTATAATTGGTTACGAGACTCGTTTAGGTTGTTAGGATTGATGTGTAATATGTACAAAGTGTCACTTCTATCCGTCAAATTTGCAATTGCCCATTTGAGAGCATTCTTGCCGCTCTTTGAGAAGTCCATTGCCACACCAATCTTTCAGTGTTTTGCCATTTTGCTTTAACAAAATTACTGTTGAGTGTGTATAATGGGCAAAGTAATAGATGAGGGGGAGGGGGGACGACAAAGTAGAGCTTTTTGTTTTTGTTTTTAACTAATCCTTTTAATTTTAAATAAGTAATTTATTTATGTGAAAATTGTAGTACATGTGTCATCCACATGAAAAATGTATTATTTGATGTGACTTGTCACATCATCTTTAACAAAAGGTTTAACGATAGGCTATTTTTACGACAAATTAAAATTTTAAATACGTTATTGTTACTTTTTAAAATTCAGGCTATTGCTATTTATGCACTGATTATTCATTATTCTATTGTTTTTTCATGTTCATTGATTGATAACTTGCAACTTATCTCTTTCTTTCTCAATGTATGTTTGCTTTCTTATTTGACTGCTTATTCTAATACCTCTACATCTTAATTTGCACCTTGATTTTTGCTCCCCATCGGGCACTTATATATACTTTCAGGGGTTTGAGAAAACATGTTCAATTGGGCTTAATCACCTTACCCTATCTCAAATCCTTTAAATCTAAGCACAAACTCATGTTTAATAACAATAGTTGTTGGCCAATTTTGCCACAATAATCATAGGTTTAACTTTTTTACCGTGAAACATATCCCAATAAAACAAATTTCTTCCCCTATAAAGTCAATGAAACTTTACAAAGGAGTAAGTTAGGGGAATCAAAGAAAATGGATCGTTAAGATCACACTTCTTAAGAATAAAACAAAACTCGAGCTTAGAACTTTTGACATTACTACAAAGGTAACTTTAGCTTATGATTAAGCTACATTTAAGTTAAGGGAAGAGTTCATCAAGTTCAACTGTCCACTTTTTTGCTACTAAGGATATCATGTCTATGGAGGGTTTAGCATATACAAGACTCACCACTCCTCTATTAATGCTAAGTTAGAAGTTATTTGACATGTTTCTATTGTGTCAAATTAATTCCAAATGTTTGTTTTAGCTTAATTATTAAATGGTTCTCCATGTCAACACTGTTAATTGTGAGGCTGATGGCAGACTACATTTGCTAGAAATTGAAATTTTGAATATTTTATTACTACTTTTAGTAGTTTTAACTAGTATTACTAGGGATGGATACAAGCTAGGTTATAATAGGCCTATCATTAGCATAGTCTAACCTAACCATCATTAGGCTTAACCCAATCCTTATCCTAATCTCTCTAGGATGCGGCCTAAGCATGGGCCCAAAATGATGTGTGGTTTAACCAAAATGACATCGTTAACGTCAAGCTCATTTTACGATTCATAAGTATTATAAAATTAGGTAAAGTTCAAGCTTTTCAATGTAATTTATCCAATTGTTTATTGATGTGTGGTTTAAGAGTTAGTGGTGGTCCTAATTAGGTTTTTTGCATAAGATAGAAGAATGAATGGTCTATTAGCTTCTTCTTCAAGTTTGGACTATATCAACTCTTATAAGAATAATGTAGTGAACAAAATAAAGAAATGTAGGCATTGCTTTACAACAATAATTTATACTTCTTGCATAAACTAAAACCCATTTAGAATATTCTTTCACTGTAATTAATGAAAGAGATCTATTTTTGGGCTTTTTTTAGTGACTTGATCATGAATTTGGTGGGAGAGGGAAGGAAGTGATTTCTCTTCTCAAATAAAACTTGGATGCTCATAAAGTGGTACTTAAAGATAAAGAAAATATGTTACATATATTGAATGGCGTAATACTTAATTTATAAGATTTAAGTAAGAAGTCTAAAATATTGTAGTATGATGTAGAGGAAGATACAAATCTAAGATACGATTTCAACCATATAGACACAATTGCTTAAGATAAATAAGGAGAATGTGAAAATAAATAATTTACTAAATAATAGAGGACGAATAAAGAAAGAACTATACATAAAGGAACATATTGGCATAATATGTATATATTTGACTAAGGGTTTTACCATATTTTTCATAAAAATTACATTGCTTTGATTGATTTTATGATATGTTTTAGGTAATTAAGAAGTTGTTGATTTAGAGATGAGTTTGGTTAAGAATTAAAAAGTTTGACAAGAAAAATAAAAGAGAAATTTCAAACTTGGCTAAACATGAGCTAACGCACAATTTTTTGCCAGATTATGTTCTTTTCAAAAACTTAATATTAAGAAACAATTACAGACGTAGGTGAAGTAAATCACACGTTAGTACAATGCTTATAGAACGACAACGAATACACGAGAAGGGGGTTGAATTGTGTATTCCCTTTTTTTTTAACTCTTTCAAAATTGTTTTGCTTAAAAACAAGTTCTTTTACAGAAACTTCAGTAAATTTGAATTAATCAAAACTTTGAAAACTTGTTTCGAAATTTAAGTAATAACAAAACTTTGAACTTTAAGAGAGATATGTTAGAGAGAAGTTGACACATCGATTTTATACTAGTTCACCCCAAACCATGGGTTACGTCCAGTTCTCAGAGTTCTTTCTAAGATTTCACTATCTCTTCAACGTTTACAAGTATTCTTTCCGAGCCTCTTCAGGTCTCTACACTCACTATTCTTTCACTCTTAGCCTCTGCAGGCTATCTGTACTACTTTCTTACAAAAGTATTTGAAACCTATTACAGTAATACTAGCTCTCAGCTAATTTGCACAATTGTCTCACAGACAAGTTTTTTCGTTCTCGTACGTAAATCAATTTACTCAACTTTTGCTAACTTTGCAATCTTCGACTTCGACTTATATTTATAGCCTTCTTTTGCAACTGCTTCTTGAATTTTGTTTCTTGAATCTTGAAAGAAACGGTTAATCAGTTGAGTTCTGTAACTAACTCGAACTGACTCTTGCGTCTTCTTTTGAATTTTGCGTCTACTTTTCTCTTTCTGTATTTTTGCATTTGTGTTTCTGCGTCTGTGTTTCTTTGTCTGTGTTTCATTTTGCGTTTGCGTCTGCTTTTTATTTTGCGTTTGCGTCTGCGTCTGCTTTTCATTTTGAGTCTGCGTCTGCGTCTGCGTCTGCTTTTCATTTTGCGTCTGCATCTGCGTCTGCTTTTCATTTTGCGTCTGCATCTGCGTCTGCTTTTCATTTTGCGTCTGCGTCTGCTTTTCATTTTGCGTCTACGTCTGCTTTTCATTTTGCGTCTGCGTCTGCATATGCTTTTCATTTTGCGTGTATGTCTGCTTTCTAACTCCGTCTGCGTCTGTGTTTTATTCTCCGTCTATCTGTTTTCCATTTTACATCTGCTTTTACTACTTCTTTGTTATTCATCAAAATCATATATATGTAAAGTCATTTTGACTCAACAATCACCCCCTTTTTGATGATAACAAATTATATACATAAAAAGAAAACAAAATACAATGTTTAAACAGAAAAAGAATCTTATCTTAAAAAATCTTTCTCTTCCTTCTTTCTTTTTCTTCGACTCCTTCAATCACACCCTTTGAGATTCTTTGATTGTTTCCTTCCATTCTCTTCTGCTGCCTTCCATTCTCTTCTCCCCCTATTTGTTATAATAAAAAATGATCAATGTCGATGACTCTTCATCAATTCTTTCATCATCTTCTTCATTTCATTCATCATCTCCTTTATCTCGTTGACTTCTCCGCGTAAGTGGCTAATTTCAGCTTGGGAGTCAAACGGTGAGGAGAGTTGATCATTATCTGATGAGGGTGCAGTGAACGCAATTGTTGTAGCATATGTGTCCGAGGATGGAATGTAATCGTCAACAACCTCAAAAATTGGTGGATGAACGGATAGATTATGCTCCGGAAGGTCTAAATCAAAAGGAGCAGGTAGCATGAGCAACTATCTTCCTTGCGGGGGTATGGCTTCAGCTTCAATAGACAGTGTATTAGATAGAGGCCTAATACGCATGACTGTCTGCACAAGGGATTCAATAAACGTCCTCATTATCGCCTTCCCCATCTTGGGCGAAGATTCATACTTATCCGTAAAATTGCAACCAGCTCCATCTGTATTCTCTTTTGAAGCACATGCTGCATCAATTCTACGCACTTCTTCTTCAATTTGATTTGTGGACAGATCATCATTAATTCCTTCAGGATATAGCTTCATCTTCCCCTTATTCAAACCCAAAGGATATTTAAGCTGAATATCCGGTACAACCTTTATCACCGTCTTCTCTGTGATTGGATAAATAGTACATGGTTTGCTTGACATTTTTTTAGGGCATGGCTTTGTAGCAGCATCCCTCAAGATATCATTGAAAGTCTTTTCATCTTCATTCAGTAAATTCCATGTCTCACTATTTATCAAAATAGGTTGTAGGATAGCCTTTACCTTCCTTCTTGGTTGATTGCAGATTGCAATAGCAGTACTTCTCTTGGTCACAATTTCAACCAGTCTGATTTCTAACTTATCTTTTCTCAAAAATTCAGAGTAGTTGTATATAACCAGACCAGGTTCATCAAATTTTTCGTGTGGTACTTGTACCAAGCTTAATTCTGTTGTTGCCTCTTGTTGATCAGTGATGGGAATAGATTGAACCAGGCTAAACTCGGCTGGTTTCTCCTGTTGGATAATAATGAGAGTTTCCTGAACTCTGTTATGCTCAATTTTCTTTTCCTTTTGAGCAGCATTGAATGTATCTTTCTTTTGACTAACTTCCTCAGCAATGGACACACTCTTCTTTCGACTAATTGCTTTAGTCTTTCCTTCTTCTTCAGTCAGTATTGGAGTTTTCTGAACTTGAGATTTTTGCTTCTCAGACTCCGACTTTCTCTTCTTCTCAGTCTCCTTAGCCTGTTTGGCTGAGTCTTCTTGTAAAATTGAGACTAGAGATCCTGTTGCCTTTGGTACGCGAGATCCAGAACCTTCTGCCTAACTCTGCTCTCTGGTTCTCTTCTCTTCCTATTGTCGCAGAGTACGAATCCTAGGTGATCTCCTCGCTTTTTTAGCAATTTCACCCAAAAGATTCTCTCCTTTTCTTTTCAGCGCACCTTCATCTGTCCTCCGAACTAGGCTCACTTCTCTTTGAGGACTAGCCTGTTTTATCAACGATCTTCTGGATAATTTTCTCCTTTCATCTATCGGTAATCTCATACTTACTTGAGATTTAGAACTTGTAGCGGGAGATTTCTTCAATAACCGCTCCGCCTCAGTTCTAGCTTTCATTGTAGACTCTGCTTCTTCTTTCACCACAATCTTCAAGTCCATTCTTCTTATTGTATCTGATTTAATAGTACTCTTGACAGATACCATTCTTCTGATTCCTCTGTGAAGAAGAACTCCGGATTCCCTAAAAATCCTCGTGAGTAGCATGCCATAAGGATAACTGTTGGTATCCTTCATCCCTTTAACCATATAATGAAAAATTAAAAATGGTAGGTCTATTGGTCGGCGATTTAGCAAATAGAACAGACATTGTTCATCCAAGGTAGTCACTAGATGCCTTGACTCAGCTCTTGGTAAGATGCAATTGAACAGAATCTCATGAAGAGCCCTAGACTTCGGGACCAGACTTGAGGTCTTCCTCTCCTATGGGTCATTAGCTCCATATAACTGTTTTCTGACATTTTCTTCCTTCATACTAACCTTGGACATCCATCCGGCTTTGGTTGATAGGGTTTCTCCAACTGATGAGCATTCAGTTACCTTCTCTATTATCTCCTTTGTCACGATAATAGATATTCCATCTACTGTGGAGACAATGGTGTTATCTACCAGTTGTGCATGCTTCCAAAAGTCATATACCTCATTAGTATACACTAGTTCCTGCACCTGGAAAAATTTTCTCCACCCAGCTTCTACAATTTCAGGTTCAACATCCATAGCATCTTTTTTCAGAGATTCGAAGTCCACATGCCTTCCATACATTATAGCTGGCTCCATTGATTCTGAATAGAAACTGGCTCTGGTAAAGTGTTCTTCAAAGGTAAAGTTGATTTCAAGAGTTTTCGAGAGAGATGAAACGTCTGTATTTGAGAGTAACCGTAATGATTTTAATTTCAGACTACTCATAGGGGTCTTATCCGGTGTGTTCTAGAATCATTGGGATCCTCAAGACTATGAGATTTTCCCTCCACAACTTCCTTGTGAGAGAAGTTACCAACTGTAAAGCACTGTTTCTGACGCCGTTAATATTGACGATCTCTTAGCTTGACTGGTCATTTAACATAACCATGTTAAGGTTCCATCTGATTTCCTTGAACCGTTCTTCACTCAATGGTTTAGTGAAGATGTCTGCCCATTGATACTCTGTCTCAATGAACTGTAGTCGCACCACCTTTCTCTGAACATAGTCTCTCAAGAAATGATGTCTGACTTCGATATGCTTTACTCTCGAATGCTGTATTGGATTCTTTGATAGATTGATGGCACTGGTGTTGTCACAATAGATTGGGATCTCCTCTTCTTAAACTGAATAATCTTCCAATTGATATTTAATCCACAATGTTTGTGAACAACAGCTTGCAGCAAACATGTACTCAGCTTCGGCAGTTGATAGAGCGATTGAGCTTTGTCTCTTGCTTGACCAGGAAACTAGGTTTGAGCCAAGAAAGTGACATCCTCCACTAGTGCTCTTCCTTTCAATTCTATCTCTGGCATAGTCCGCATCTCAATATCCGATTAACCTGAAATCTTTACCTTTCTCAAACATTAAGCAAAGATCAGTAGTACCTGCGAGATATCTCATAATTCTTTTAATAGCAATAAAATGAGACTCTCTAGAATCGACCTGAAACCTTGCATACAAGCATACACTGAACTGAATGTCAGGTCTACTTGTTGTAAGATACAGTAAAGAGCCGATCATCCCTCTATACAGGGATTGATCCACCTTCTTACCAAGTTCATCTTTCGACAAAAGGTTCGAAGGATGCATCGGAGTTGCCATAGGCTTCACATTATTCATATCAAATTTAGACAGCAATTCTTTCACATACTTTTGTTGGTGGATAAAGATTTTCTCTTCGGTTTGCTTAACTTGCAACCCAAGAAAGAACTTTAACTCACCCATCATACTCATTTCAAACTCATTTTTCATCAGACTCTCAAAACTCATACACAATTTTTTTGAAGTAGCACCAAATATAATATCATCAACATAAATTTGTACTAAGATAAACTCATTCTCAAAATCCTTTCTGAAAAGCGTCTTATCAACTTGACCTCTAGTAAATCCACTCTCCAAGAGAAAATTACTTAGACGATCATACCAAGCTCTAGGAGCTTGCTTCAGGCCGTATAAAGCTTTATGAAGTCTATAGACATGATCTGGATTCTTAACATCCTCAAAGTCAGGAGGTTGCTTCACATACACCTCTTCGTCTATAAAACCATTCAGAAAAGCGCTCTTCACATCCATCTGAAAAAGTTTTATATCATGACAAACAGCATATGCCAGCAATATCCTGATAGCTTCAAGTCTTTCTACTGGAGCATATGTCTCATTGTAGTCTATCCCTTTTTACTGATTATAGCCTTGAGCTACTAATCTAGCTTTATTCCGACTCACTCTACCTGATTCGTCTAACTTATTCTTAAAAACCCATCTGGTTCCTATAATGGATTTCTTTGAAGGTTTTGGAATTAAGGACCAAACATTATTCCTAGTAAACTGATTTAGCTCCTCTTGCATGGCTAAAACCCAAGCTTCGTCCTGAAGAGCTTCCTCAATCTTTTTAGGCTCTATTTCAAAGATGAAAGCCACATTAGCTTCTCTTCTGAATTTGGACCTTGTCCTAACTCCTTCTAAGGTCTCTTCGATAATTAGCTCTTCTGGATGAGAACTTCTATATTTCCAATCTCGTTTCAATCCAATAGTTTCTGGAATATCCTCAACCTTATCTACTTGACTTCCTGATGATGGAGTTTCTGTTGTATCATCCAAGTTCTTTGAAGGACCTTCACTCTCCATGTCATCTTCCTTATGAGGCTGGGAACGATCATCAAACTTGATATGGATGGTTTCCTCAATTGTCTTTGAAATAAGGTTATATACCCGAAATGCCTTAGATGATGATGAGTAGCCTAGAAACATTCTTGAATAGGTCTTTGAATCAAACTTATCTAACAATTCCTTTGTATTTAGAATAGAGCACTTGCAACTGAATGGATGAAAGTAAGATATGTTCGGTCTTCTTCCATTCCATAATTCATAGGGAGTCTTCTTCAATAGTGGTCGCAATAGTATTCTATTCTGAATATAACATGTTGTATTCACAGCTTCTGCCCAGAAGTACTTAGGAAGATTCATCTCACACAGCATAGTCCTTGCAATCTCTTGAAGCGTCATGTTCTTCCTTTCAACAACTCCATTCTGTTAAGGAGTCCTAGGAGCAAAGAAATTGTGGGAAATTCCATTCTCCTCACAGAATAATCTAAACTTCTCATTTTCAAACTCTCCACCATGATCACTCCTGATACTGGCTATGGATACTCCTTTTTCAATCTGTAACTTTCTAGAAAGGGTCCTAAAACATTTAAAGGATTCATCTTTGTGTGACAAAAATAATATCCAACAAAATCTAGTAAAGTCATCAACAATGACAAGTCCATATTTCTTTCCGCCAAGACTTATTGTCCTAGTTGGACCAAATAAATCCATATGTAACAATTCTAAAAGTCGAGAAGACGTTACAAAATTTTTAGAAGAAAACAATGTTTTAACTTGTTTTCCTTTCAAACAACTTTCACAGAAAAATTGTTTGTCAAAACTCATTTTTGGTAAACCTCTTACCAAATCAAATTTTGCCAACTTTCAAATGTGTTTAAAAGAGACATGACCTAGCTTTTTATGCCAGGTTAGTCTTTCTTCTTCAGAAGATAGAAAGCATGAAACATTTTGTTGTTGAAAATCTTCTAAGTCAATTTTATAAAGATTATTTCTTCTCTTAGCAGAAAAGAATATAGATCCATCTTTGTTTCTGACTTCACAAAGATTTTGATTGAACGTGACTATGAAACCAGAATCACACAATTGACTTATACTAATCAAATTGTGCTTCAGACCATCAACAAGCAGTACATTATCTATGCATGCAAAGGAATCTTTACCTATCTTACCGATTCCAATTATCTTGCCCTGCTGGTTGTCTCCGAAAGTCACCGATCCTCCCTTCTTATACTGAAGATCTAGGAACATAGACCTTCTTCCCGTCATATGTCGCGAGCAGCCACTGTCTAAATACCAACGGTGCTTGTCGCATCTTCCAAGGAAGGATATCTGCAAGAGAAATTATTTTATTCTTTGGTATCCATTTTTTCTTGGGTCCTTTCTGGTTAGTAATATGCATATAATAAGTTCTTTGATGCCTTTCACTAAATTGTTGATGAGAATGTGTTTAGTAATACCTTTTATTTTGAAAAAAAGGCTTTCTTTCATATTGAGACTTATTTCCCATAAACCCTAATCCAGTCTTATCACTTGGAAGTCTACATTTTTCTAGCATCTCATTCATTTTCTTTGTACTCTCAGTGAATGTAGCTAAATCAGATGAAAGACTCTTAATTCTAAGCTTTAACTGATTTATCTCATCAGTTTTATCTATGACTTTCTTTTTCTCTTCTAATTGTTTCTTTAAGCAGATATTTTCTCTCTCTATTTCTTTTGTATATTTAAGATTTTCTACATACTTCTTCTTTAACAGTTTGTACTGTTTCATAATAGCATGAGAATCCTGTAATAATTCTGAATAGGTTTTATGCAAGTTATCGTATTCAGAAGTTACCTACTCATCACTTTCTTCCTCAGCTACTAGGCAGATATTAGCATGTTCAGATGTCTCAGAATTTGTATCTGACTCTGATGAATCTAGATCTTCCCAAGTTGCTATCATGCTTTTCTTGCCTTCTCTACTCTTCTTTGGTTTCTTCTTTAGAGTAGGACATTCTGACTTGTAATGTCCAGGTTGATTACACTCGTAGCATATGATAGATGTCTTTTCTGCTTTACCATCATCTTTGCTATTTTTCTTAAAGGGTTGGCTTCCTTTGGACTTCTTCTTCCACATCCGTCTTATCTTCCGGGAAATGAAAGATAATTCGTCATCTTCATCACTTGACTCTTGTTCTAATTCGCTTGAGTCATCATTCTTCGATTCTTCTATCTTTAATGCTTTCGATGATTTTCTCCTTCTTTGAGTCTTGTGGTTCTTCTGTCCGGCCTTCATTGCTATTGACTTGTCCCGTTTGGGTTTGTCTTCATCATCAAGCTCTACTTCATAAATCTTCAGTGATCCAAGCAACTCGTCAAGCTTTAGCACGCTCAAATCCTTCGCTTCCTGCACCGCTGTAACTTTTGGTCTCCACCTCTTCGGAAGACTTCTTAAGATCTTTCGTACGTGATCTTGGTTATTGTATGTTTTTCCAAGGGCTTTCAATCCATTGACGATTGTCTGAAATCTTCCAAATATTTGATCAATAGATTCTTCTTCTTTCATCTTGAAAAGCTCGTACTGGTGCACAAGAATGCTTATCTTGGATTCTTTGACTTGGTTTGTGCCTTCATGAGCGATGGACAGTGTGTCCCACATCTCCTTCGCAGTGTCGCAACCATGAACTTTGTCATATTCACTCCTGCTTAGGCACACGTCAAGAAGAACTTCGCTTTAGAGTTGAGCTGGATTCTCGCCTTTTGGTCAACCGTCCATCTGGTCCGTGGAATAAGATTTCCATCTTCGTCTACTGATGTATATGGTCCATTCTCTATCACATCCCAAAGGTCAACATCAGTAGATTCTATGAACAACTGCATTCTATCTTTCCAGTAGTGATAGTCTTCTCCGTTGAATGCTGGAGGTCTAGTGACTGAGGCACCTTCTGCAATGTATATATGTGATTCTGCCATTATCTTTAATCCACACTTTGCTACAGTGATCCTTGGATACCAGGCTCTGATACCAATTGAAGTAAATCACACGTTAGTACAATGCTTATAGAACGATAATGAATACACGAGAAGGGGGGTTGAATTGTGTATTCCCCTTTTTTTTTAAACTCTTTCAAAACTGTTTTGTTTAAAAACAAGTTCTTTTATAGAAACTTCAGTAAATTCGAATTAATCAAAACTTTGAAAACTTGTTTCGGAATTTAAGTAATAACAAAACTTTGAACTTTAAGAGAGATAGGGTAAAGAGAAGTTGACACAGCGATTTTATACTGGTTCACCCCAAACCATGGGTTACGTCTAGTCCTCAGAGTTCTTTATGAGATTTCACTATCTCTTCAACGTTTACAAGTATTCTTTCCGAGCCTCTTCAGGTCTCTACACTCACTATTCTTTCACTCTTAGCCTCTGTAGGCTATCTGTATTACTTTCTTACAAAAGTATTTGAAATCTGTTACAGTAATACTAGCTCTCAGCTAATTTGCACAATTGTCTCACAGACAACCTTTTTCGTTCGCGTACGTAAATCAATTTACTCAACTTTTGCTAACTTTGCAATCTTCGACTTCGACTTATATTTATAGCCTTCGTCTGCAACTGCTTCTTGAATCTTGTTTCTTGAATCTTGAAAAGCGGTTAATCGATTGAGTTACAGAACTAACTCGAATCGACTCTTGCGTCTTCTTTTGAATTCTCGCCCCGCTTTTCTCTATTCGTATTTTTGCATCGTGTTTCGCTGCGTCGTGTTTCTTTATCATGTTTCATTTTTCGCTCTCGCTCGCTTTTCATTTTGTGTCTGCGTCTGCGTCTACTTTTCATTTTGTGTCCGTGTCTGTGTTTGCTTTTCATTTTGCGTCTGCTTCTGCTTTTCATTTTGCGTCTGCGTCTGCATCTGCTTTTCATTTTGCGTCTGCGTCTGCTTTCTAACTTTGTCTGCGTTTGTGTTGTTAGACCCCGAAATATTTTTATGATGTCCTTAAGCATGAATTGTGGTAATTATGTGTTTATGCCTTAGTTTGGTTAAATTGAGAGGATTATCGAATAATTAAGGTTTAATTGTGGTTTAAGTGAGAGTTAAAAGGGTAATATATGTGAGGGCGTTTTAGGAAGAACACTAGGGTTGAAATGGGTTAAGGCTTTGTGTGGAGGGGCATAATGGTCATTGACCATCTCATTTAGACTTAAGAGAAATAGACTTAGAAGGAAAAGAAAGAAAGAAAAAGAAGAAGAGGAGAAGAGGAGTGTCATAGGTGAAGAGGAAGGGAAGAGAAAAGAGAGTTTGCGATCTTTGAGGATTTCCGACAGTTTGAAGCAATTTCCGGGTAAGTTATGCTTCGTTTAACCTTGTTTCGGTTGGATTAAACCAAAAGATAAGATGAAAGTACGAGAATCGGTGGTTTTAGGGTTTTAGGATAAAAATGGTTATATTTCATGGGTTGATGTGTTTCTGACTGATTTTGAGTTGCTGTTGGGTTAGAAATGTAGTATAAGACATGATCTAAGGCTTAGGTGTGTTGCATTTGAGTTTGGGAAAGGATCGAAGTTGGGAAATGCTAGAAATCGGGTTTCGGAGTCGAGTTCCAGACCCGCACGTCGCGACGTGCGCATGAACACGCTGCGACGAGGAGTTCGTCGCGACGTATAATAATTAAATTCGTCGCGAAGAGCAGAGAAGCGTTCGTCGCGACGTGCGAAGGAGGCACGTCGCGACGTGCGAGAGGAGGCATGCCGCGACATGCGAGAGGGGCGACGTCACGACGTGTGAGAGGGGCGACGTCACGACGTGTGAGAGGGGCGATGCCGCGACTTGCAAAGAGTTTTGGTTTGCCGTGGCGAGCATCCAATTTTCCTGAAGGAGATTTTTGGGCATATCTTGGGTTGTAGATATCCAATTGAGGTGATTTCAGATTCGTTGTGAACTAGAAATAGAGGGTTACAAGTTTTATGAAGAAGGGAAGTTCGGAATTAGCCTTTAAGGGTTTGGAATTTTAGGTGGAAGTCGAGTGGAGATTTTTAGTGCTTTGCCTTTTGGATTTTCAAGCTTTTGACTATTTTCCTTTGAATGTTAATTGAATGAAAACTTGGTTTATTATAGGAAACCAAGCCGACCTGACCCAATCGCAAGAGGAAGGACACCAGTGAGTCGGATACTCGAGCGATATTAGGTGGGTAATATGTTTATGGTTATTGTGTGTATGGGCAAATTGTCTTATGTATGCTTGCTTGCATTATGTGACATTGCTTGTGTTAAATTGTATGAGAAATATTGAACATGCATTGTGATTATGATTATGCATGGCCTTGATGGGCCTTATGACATTTTGCAAGAATGAAACGAATGAGAATTTCGAAAGCTTTGATAAAATGCTTTGAGCCTGAAACGAATGGTTATGTGTTTTGATTGGGTAAGAGAGTTACGGATGGAGTCACGTGCACGTTGACATAAAGCCTTTTCTCGGCTGCCCACTTGAGGCAACGAGATCCTTGAGAAATCGGACTCGGATAGTTTACGGTATAAACTTCGGTTTATCGAGATCGTTTAACGAAACTCTCGAACCATTTGTGTGCATTCCTGATTGATTTGATAGAAATGATGCATAATAATCGTTATGTTATTGCATGACATATGTTTATATGAATGTGAGTCACTTGATGAATTTTGACCTGCTATACTTGTACGCATATTGCTTGATTGTGTGGCTCGTTGCCAATGGTTATAAACGTATATGCCACTGAGCTTCGCAACTCACCCCATTACTCTCCCCTCCTCAGGTGCAGATCGAGACGATCGTTGACCCTGCAATGCATCGGAAACTTCGAACTAGTTAGGAGCCTTGTATTAAATTAGTATTTTGGTTAGCCCGCCAGCATATCATCATGGAGCATACTCATGTATTTTGGATTTAAACTTTATTTTGTATTATGCTATATTTGAGAATATTTGTTGAATTCCCTTTGGATTGTAATGGCATGAGTAATGGCATGAAGCCCCTTGGTTTATAGGGTGTTTAATTCATAGATGGAATGCATGTGTAGAATGTATGTATGAGTATATGTTGTGTGAATCGAACTTATGTATAGATGTTGGGATCGGGTCCGAAGTTATGTTTGGGCGCCGTCACAGGCGCAGCTCGAGGGGCCGCCTCGGGAATCGGGGATCCAGGACCCGGGCCCAATATGTTTGGTATCAGAGCGCCTAGGTTTAGTGTCCTCGGCTTAGAATGCATATAGGACGACTTGTTTGATATTTGCTTATATGTTGCATTTGATTGAGTGCATTAAGTGACATGCATAACATGCATACATGTAGATTGACCTGTAGCTAATCCTTAGTATTTCCATTGGAAGGAGTACGATGCCACCTCGTAGAAGGACACGAGGAGTTATGCAAGGATCTGTTGCACCTGACTCTCCGACGGGAGAGGAGAGGACTTATGAGTCAGTAGCCCCAAGAAATGCTGAGGTTTCTGTAGGGTTAGGTAGTGAGCCCATTCCGTCGCAGACTCAGGAGTCGCCAGTTCCACAGGAGCAAGTGCCTCCATTGGATCCGAGGCTGCTCCGGCGCTCACTCAGCGTTGTTCAAAGCATGGGTCGACGCCGCGCCTTCTACTTGACCCCATTAAGAAGGCGGAAGGTTCGACAGATTGAGGAAGTATGGAGCAGTGGACTTCTACGGGACCACTGACCCTGAGGAAGTTGAGACTTGGCTGAGGAAGACTGAGAGGGTGCTGGATCAGATGGAGTGTGAGGATGACGAGAGGATTGTTTATCTTTGCCGGTTTGCTTGGAGAGATGCTTTGACCGGTGGGAGGCCGTGCCGAAGTCGAGATGAGACCAAGAGGGTGGCATGGCGGGACTTCCTGCTTTTTTAGGAAGAAATATCTGTCTGAGGTTTACATTCAGAAGAAGTAGAGGGAGTTCCTCAGTTTGACTCAGAGGGAGATGACAGTCAGTGAGTATGAGCGTCGATTCACTCAGTTGGCGAGGTATGCTTCGGATCTGATGCTGAGTGAGGCTGCTAGATGTCGCCGGTTTGAGTCGGGGTTGCACTTGGCCATCAGAGAGAAAGTGATAATACAGAACTTTTGTGACTTCTAGCAGTTGGTTGAGGCAGCTTTAAGGGTGGAAAATATAGAGAATATCAAGAGTGCTGTGAACAGAAAAAGGAAAGGAAGAGAGCAGTTCAAGAGGGGAGGCAGTACTAGTACTCCTATGCCAGACAGGAGTGTCAGGAGCTTCCCTGTTCAGTCTGAGGAGAGGAGCAGTGGTGCGAGCCGACCTAGGCCAATGAGGACTTCTACTGTTTCTCACCAAGCCTCAACGGTGGGCGGCAGTAGAAGGGTAGATGGGGATAGATAATTCATTCCGAAGTGTGAGCATTCTGGGGAGACCCAGGGGGCAGGCACCGGCTAAGGTGTTTGCGATGACTCGGGGGGATGCAAAGACCGCCCCAGATGTTGTGACTGGTATGGTTCGACTCTTTTCTGATGATGTGATTGCTTTGATTGATCCGGGTTCTACTCATTCGTTTGTTTCGTCGAGTAGACCTGTGTGTGATAGAAATGTGAGCCCCTTGGATACTCCGCTGATGGTGAGTACTCCAATCGGCCAGTATATTATTATCAGTCAAGTATATCGAGAGTGTGAGATTTGTATTGGTGGAGAAGTTCTGGTTGTGGATTTAATGCCACTGAAGATGGGAGGATTAGATGTGATTTTGGGTATGGATACGTTGGAGAGGTACAACGCCCGTTTAGATTGTAAGCGAAAGACAGTAGAATTTGAATTGGATAGCGGCAGCAGAGTGGTGTTTGTGGGGGACAGAAAGGCAAGTCCGCCCAGAATTGTTTTAGCTTTAGCAGAAGAGAAGATGATGAGTAAGGGGTGTGAGGCATTTTTGGCCTATGTGGTAGACTCCAGAGCAGATAGAGGGAAGTTAGAGGATATTCCAGTAGTCAGGAAATTCTCAGATGTCTTTCCCGAGGAATTACCAGGACTACTGCCAGCTAGGAAAATTGAGCTTCCCATTGAGCTTCTGTCAGGTACTGCGCCGATTTCAATTCCACCTTACCGGATGGCTCCGGCAGAATTGAAAGAACTTAAGGAGCAGTTGGAGGAGTTGTTGGAGAAGGGGTATATTCGACCGAGCTCTTCGCCTTAGGGAGCTCCGGTTCTTTTTGTGAAGAAGAAAGATGGATCACTGAGGATGTGTGTGAACTACCGGAAGCTGAATCAGGTTACAGTGAAGAACTGATATCCGCTTCCTCGCATTGATGATCTGTTTGATCAATTGCAAGGGGCGAAAGTCTTCTCTAAGATAGACTTGAGATCAGGTTATCATCAGTTGAGGATTAAGGAGTCGAATGTGCCCAAGTCTGCTTTCAGGACTCGGTATGGGCATTTTGAGTTCTTGGTTATGCCTTTTGGATTGACGAATGCGCCTGCAGCTTTTATGGATTTGATGAATCGGGTCTTTAAGCCATTCTTGGACCAATTTATCATTGTCTTTATTGGTGATATATTGGTTTATTCCAAGAGTGATGAGCAGCATGAGGAGCATTTGAGGATTGCTTTGAAGACTTTGAGGAGGAATGAGTTGTACGCCAAATTCGATAAATGCAAATTTTGGCTGAGGGAAGTTTCATTTCTTAGACATGTGATCTCAGAGCAAGGAGTGCATGTAGATCCAAAGAAGATAGAAGCAGTGGTGAATTGGGAAGCACCGAAGAATGTAGCAGAGGTGAGAAGTTTTTTGGGTCTGACAGGCTATTATAGGAGGTTTGTGGAGGGATTCTCCATGATAGCCGCTCCGATGACTAAGTTGTTGAGGAAGAATCAGAAGTTTCTCTGGACGGATGAGTGTCAGAAGAGCTTTTAGGAGCTCAAGCACAGATTGACGAGTGCCCCGATTCTGATTTTGTCATCGGGTGTTGAGGGATATATCGTGTATAGTGATGCTTCGAGGAAGGGCCTTGGTTGTGTTTTGATGCAGGGAGATAGGGTAATTGCATATGCTTCGAGGCAGTTGAAGCCTTATGAGTTGAACTATCCGACGCATGATTTGGAGTTGGCAGCTGTGATCTTTGCTTTGAAGATTTGGAGACATTATTTGTATGGAGTTCAAACGAGGATCTTTACCGATCACAAGAGTCTTAAGTATTTGTTGAGCCAGAAGGAATTGAATTTGAGACAGCGACGGTGGATAGAGTTGCTTAAGGATTATGATTTGCTGATTGAGTATCATCCGGGCAAGGCCAATGTAGTGGCAGATGCTTTGAGTAGGAAGTCTTCGATTGCTCATGTTCGATCGGTTTATCTTCCTTTATTGGAAGAGATGGCCAAGCTTAAGATCAGCTTGAAGCAGGAGGAGTCAGATTGTCTTCTAGCTAACTTCCAAGTTAGACTGATACTCAGGGAGAAAGTTAGGGAATTGCAAGCACAAGATGCAGATTTGAGCAAGCTCAGAGATGAAATTCAGAAGGGTAAGCTTTCAGAAGTAGAGGTGAGAGATGATAGGCTTATGACAGTGGGGAACAGATTGTGTATCAAAGATATGCAGGAGGTTAAGGATGAGATTATAGATGAGGCACACAATGCACCTTATGCCTTGCATCCAGGTAGCACCAAGATGTATAGGGATTTGAGAGAGCATTTTTGGTGGAAAGGCATGAAGAGGGATGTAGCAGAGTTCGTCAGTAAGTGTCTCGTGTGTCAGCAAGTCACAGCTGAACACCAGGCACCTTCGGGTAAGTTGAGGCCATTGTCCATCCCAGAATGGAAGTGGCAAAGGGTGACGATGGATTTTCTGATGGGTTTGCCTAAAACCAGTAGAAAGCATGATGCCATTTGGGTTATTATGGATAGGTTGACCAAGTCAGCTCACTTTTTGGTGATTAAGCAGACTGATTCTTTGCATGTGCTAGCAAAGAAGTACATTGATGAGATAGTGAGATTACACGGGATTCCAGATTCGATTGTGTCTGATAGAGACCCTCGGTTTACTTCGAGATTTTGGGGTAGTTTGCAGGAAGCTTTGGGTACCAAGCTGAATTTTAGTACGGCTTTTCACCCTCAGACGGATGGTCAGTCTGAGAGGACTATTCGGACTCTTGAGGGGATGCTTCGGGCTTGTGTGATAGATTTTTGAGGAGCTTGGGATGAGCATTTGCCTTTGGTCGAATTTGCTTATAATAATTCATACCATTCGACCATTCAGATGGCTCCATATGAGGCTTTGTATGGGCGAAATGTAGGACTCCGATTTGTTGGGATGAAGAAGGAGAGAGGCAATTGGAAGGACCAGAATTGATTCAGACGACAGTTGAGAAAGTCAATCTGGTTAAGCAGCGGCTTAAGGCAGCACAGGATAGGATGAAGAGCTACATTGATGCACATCGAAAGGAGATGGAATTTGAAGTCGGTGAGAAAGTGTTCCTTAAGACGTCTCCTTGGAAAGGAGTAATGTGATTTGGCAAGAAGCACAAGTTGAGTCCGAGGTATGTAGGTCCTTATGAAATCCTTGAGAGGATTGGGCCACTCGCCTACAGGTTGGCATTACCTCCGGAATTGTCTCAGATTCATGATGCGTTTCATGTTTCCATGTTGAGAAGGTATAGATCGGATCCTTCTCATATCATTCAGGCTAGTGAGGTTCAGCTGAGGGATGATCTGAGTTATGAGGAGCAGCCAGTGGAGATTTTGGATACCAAGGAAAAAGTTCTCAGGAACAAGACAGTTCAGCTAGTCAAAGTCCTGTGGAGAAATCATTCGGTAGAGGAGGCTACATGGGAGCCCTTGGAAGCTATGAAGAAAAAGTATCCGTATCTCTTCGATGATTCAGGTAATAATTTCGATGACTAAATTTTTTTTAGAGGGGGAGAAATGTTAGACCCTGAAATATTTTTATGATGTCCTTAAGCATGAATTGTGGTAATTATATGTTTATGCCTTAGTTTGGTTAAATTGAGAGGATTATCGGATAATTAAGGTTTAATTGTGGTTTAAGTGAGAGTTAAAAGGGTAATATGTGTGAGGGCGTTTTAGGAAGAACACTAGGGTTGAAATGGGTTAAGGCTTTGTGTGGAGGGGCATAATGGTCATTGACCATCTCATTTAGACTTAAGAGAAATAGACTTAGAAGGAAAAGAAAGAAAGAAAAAGAAGAAGAGGAGAAGAGGAGTGTCGTAGGTGAAGAGGAAGGGAAGAGAAAAGAGAGTTTGCGATCTTTGAGGATTTTCGACAGTTTGAAGCAATTTTCGGGTAAGTTATGCTTCGTTTAACCTTGTTTCGGTTGGATTAAACCAAAAGATAAGATGAAAGTAAGAGAATCGGTGGTTTTAGGATTTTAGGGTAAAAATGGTTAGATTTCGTGGGTTGATGTGTTTCTGACTGATTTTGAGTTGCTGCTGGGTTAGAAATGTAGTATAAGACATGATCTAAGGCTTAGGTGTGTTGCATTTGAGTTTGGGAAAGGATTGAAGTTGGGAAATGCTGGAAATCAGGTTTCGGAGTCGAGCTCCAGACCCGCACGTCTCGACGTGCGCATGAACACGCCGCGACGTGGAGTTCGTCGCGATGTATAATAATTAAATTCGTCGCGACGAGCAGGGAAGCGTTCATCGCGACGTGCGAAGGAGGCACGCCGCGACGTGCTAGAGAAGGCACGTCGCAACGTGCGAGAGGGGCGACATCGTGACGTGTGAGAGGGGCGACGCCGCGACATGCGAGGAAGGCTCGTCGCGACGTACGAAGAGTTTTGGTTCGCCGCGGCGAGCATCCAATTTTTTTGAAGGAGATTTTTTGGCATATCTTGGGTTGTAGATATCCAATTGAGGTGATTTTTGATTCGTTGTGAACTAGAAATAGAGGGCTACAAGTTTTATGAAGAAGGGAAGTTCGGAATTAGCCTTTAAGGGTTCAAAATTTTAGGTGGAAGTCGAGTGGAGATTTTTAGTGCTTTGCCATTTGGATTTTCAAGCTTTTGACTATTTTCCTTTGAATGTTAATTAAATGAAAACTTGGTTTATTATAGGAAACCAAGCCGACCTGACCCAATCGCAAGAGGAAGGACACCAGTGAGTCGGATACTCGAGCGATATTAGGTGGGTAATATGTTTATGGTTATTGTGTGTATGGGCAAATTGCCTTATGTATGCTTGCTTGCATTATGTGACATTGCTTGTGTTAAATTGTATGAGAAATATTGAACATGCATTGTGATTATGATTATGCATGGCCTTGATGGGCCTTATGGCATTTTGCAAGAATGAAAAGAATGAGAATTTCGAAAGCTTTGATAAAATGCTTTGAGCATGAAACGAATGGTTATGTGTTTTGTTTGGGTAAGAGAGTTACGGATGGAGTCACATGCACGTCGACATAAAGCCTTTTCCCGGCTACCCGCTTGAGGCAATGAGATCCTTGAGAAATCGGACTCGGATTGTTTACGGTATAAACTTCGATTTATCGAGATCATTTTACGGAACTCTCGAACCATTTGTGTGCATTCCTGATTGATTTGATAGAAATGATGCATAATAATTGTTATGTTATTGCATGACATATGTTTATATGAATGTGAGTCATTTGATGAATTTTAACCTGCTATACTTGTACGCATATTGCTTGATTGTGTGGCTCGTTGCCAATGGCTATAAATATATATGTCACTGAGCTTCGCAGCTCACCCCATTACTCTCCCTTCCTCAGGTGCAAATCGAGACGATCGTTGACCTTGCAAGGCATCGGAAACTTCGAGCTAGTTAGGAGCTTTGTATTAAGTTAGTATTTTGATTAGCCCGCCAGCATATCATCATGGAGCATACTCCTGTATTTTGGATTTAAACTTTATTTTGTATTATGCTATATTTGAGAATATTTGTTGAATTCCCTTTGGATTGTAATGGCATGAGTAATGGCATGAAGCCCCTTGGTTTATGAGGTGTTTAATTCGTAGATGGAATGCATGTGTAGAATGTATGTATGAGTATATGTTGTGTGAATCGAACTTATGTATAGATGTTGGGATCGGGTTCGACGTTATGTTTGGGTGCCGTCGCCGGCGCAGCTCGAGGGGCCGCCTCGGGAATCGGGGATCCGGGACCCGGGCCCAACATGTGTTTTATTCTCCATCTGTCTGTTTTCTATTTTACGTCTGCTTTTACTACTTCTTTGTTATTCATCAAAATCATATATATGTAAAGTCATTTTGACTCAACAGTAGGTGGAGGAGAGGTTGTGTTACATGATATTAATAAAATAGTGATTTACACAATCATTGAATAACCTAGTTTATAGTTTGGTGTATGTATAACCTAGTTATGGTTTATTTTGCATTATACTTCAGAATGAGTTTAATCTAAAATTAAAAATTACTTCATCTTTCGAATTGGGTGGGATATGGACTCGAGTTTTGATACTTACCAAAAATATCAATTTAATTAACCCAAGCTGCTAAGTTTCTTTTTTCATCTCATAAACTGATAATTAGGAAGAGGATGTTAAGGGACCGAAATAAGCATATAATAGAATGTTATATTTAAATAACAAGATCCATGCGTTGTTAAAGGGAAGCGATGATGAATTTATGCTCATTAAGGTAGGCAATTGATGATTTAATTTAAGGTTTTGGCTTGTTGGTGAGAGAATTTATTTCTTAACTTGTTATTAAAATTCATGATGTAAAGAACCATGAACTTAGTTGTTACAACATAACTGTGAGCTTAGTTCTTTTTATTAAGCGATCACTTGAGAAAAAATGTTAACTAGTTCCTAATGTGTAATGAGAAGAAGTAAAAGAATTTTAGGCATTTGGCAAGACGTGCCTCCATCTAAAGTTTAATAATTGATTAAGTTGTCACTTTCTTTAGCTTTGTTTAGTCCAACAAAATAATAAGATTCCCATATGAATATCTTTTAATAACTAGGTAGAACGAATGATCTAGACAAGTTACACTTAAATATTAAGATGAACTATGAGAAATAGTAATTCTTTATAGTCGGCTTAAATAGTCATAAAGCAACATAAGCCAAAGTATCATAAAAAGCTTACATTACTAATTGTGAAGAAATTAAACGATACAATTGCTAGGTCAAGACGAAACCTCCTTTTTGATTTTTCACATAACAAAAGCACAAATCTTATTACAAACAACAACTAAATCATGAAGTTATTATTCTTTAGAATCTAATATATTCCAATTATTAGACAATAAATATAATAATATTCTTTTGGAGTACAATAGATGTTGTGACTTCTTATAAGGATGGAAGTGATACTTTCGGAGGAGGATGTGACCTACAATAATACGAGGGCTGTTGGAAATGAGATGAAGGAGGTGATGTTTAATAATAAAGAGGTGGAGGAGTCTTCTTTGGGAGAGGAGGTAAAGTGTAACGATATGGAGGTGGTGGAGACTTCTTTGGTGAAGGAGTTGAAGTGTTATGTTATGCAGGTAACAGAGACTTCTGTGGAGGAGGAGGTGAAGTATAATGGTAAGGAGGTGGTGGAGACTTCTCTGAAGGAGGAGGTGATGCATAATGGTATAGAGGTGGCAAAGAATTTTTTGGAGGAGGAGGTGAAGTGTAATGGTATGGAGGTGGTGGAGACTTCTGTGGAGGAGGAGGTGAAGTGTAATGGTATGGAGGTGGTGGAGACTTCTGTGGAGGAGTAGGTGAAGTGTAATGGTATGGAGGTGGTGGAGACTTCTGTGGAGGAGTAGGTGAAGTGTAATGGTATGGCGGTGGTGGAGATTTCTGTGGAGGAGGAGGTGAAGTGTAATGATATGGAGGTGGTGGAGACTTCTGTGGAGGAGGAGGTGAAGTGTAATGGTATGGAGGTGGCGGAGACTTCTGTGGAGGAGGAAGTGAACTGTAATGGTATGGAGGTGGCGGGGACTTCTCTATAGGAGGAGGTGAACTGTAATGGTAAGGAGGTGGTGGAGACTTCTCTAGAGGGGGAGGTGATGTGTAATGATAAGGAGGTAGGGGAGAGTTCCTTGGAGGGGGAGGTGAAGTGTAGTGGTAAGGAGGTGGTGGAGACTTCAGTGGAGGAGGAGGTGATGTGTATTGGTAAGGAGGTTGTGGAGACTTCTCGGGAGGAGGAGGTGATGAGTAATGGTAAGGAAGAGGTGGAGACTTCTGTGGAGGACGTGGTGAAGTGTAATAGTATGGAGGTGGTGGAGACTTATTTGGAGGAGGAGGTGATGTGTAATGGTAAGGAGGAGGTGGAGACTTATCTAGAGGAGGAGGTGAAGTGTAATGATAAGGAGGTGGTGGAGACTTCTTTGGAGGATGAGGTGAAGTGTAATGGTAAGGAGATGGAGCAGATTTCTCTGGAGGAGGAGGTGATGTGTAATGGTATGGAGGTGGTGGAGACTTCAGTGGAGGAGGAGGCGATGTGTAACGGTAAGGAGGTGGGGGAGACTTCTCTGGAGGAGGAGGTGAAGTGTAATGGTATGGAGGTGGTGGAGACTTCAGTGGAGGAGGAGGCGATGTGTAATGGTAAGGAGGTGGGGGAGACTTCTCTGGAGGAGGAGGTGAAGTGTAATGATATGGAGGGGGAGGAGACTTCTCTGGAGGAGGAGGTGATGTGTAATGGTAAGGAGGTGGCAGAGACTTCTCTGGAGGAGGTGGTGATGTGTAATGGTATGGAAGGGGAGGAGATTTCTCTGGAGGAGGAGGTGAAGTGTAATGGTAAGGAGGTGGCGGAGACTTCTCTGGAGGAGGAGGTGATGTGTAATGGTAAGGACTTGGGGGGGACTTCTTTGGAGGAGGAGGTGATGCGTAAGGGTAAGGAGGTGACAGAGACTTCTCTAGAGGAGGAGGTGAAGTGTAATGGTAAGGTGGGGGAGGAGACTTCTCTAAAGGAGGAGGTGAAGTGTAATGATAAGGAAGGGGAGGAGACTTCTCTAGAGGAGGAGGTGAAGTGTAATGGTAAGGAGGTGGAGCAAATTTCTCTGGAGGAGGAGGTGATGTGTAGTGGTATGGAGGTGGTGGAGACTTCAGTGGAGGAGGAGGAGATGTGTAATGGTAAGGAGGTGGTGGAGACTTCAGTGGAGGAGGAGGAGATGTGTAATGGTAAGGAGGTGGTGGAGACTTCTCTGGAGGAGGAGGTGAAATGTAATGATATGGAGGGGGAGGAGATTTCTCTGGAGGAGGAGGTGAAGTGTAATGATAAGGAGGTGGCAGAGACTTCTCTAGAGGAGGAGGTGAAGTGTAATGATAAGGAGGTAGCGGAGACTTCTCTGGAGGAGGAGGTGATGTGTAATGGTAAGGAGGTGGTAGAGACTTCTCTGAGGGAGGAGGTGAAGTGTAATGGTATGGAGGTGGGGGAGACTTCTTTGGCGGAGGAGGTGAAGTATAACGGTAAGGAGGTGGCGGAGTATCCTCTGGCAGAGGAGGTGATGTGTAATGATAAGATGGTGGTGGAGACTTCTGTAGAAGAGGAGGTGATGTGTAATAATATGGAGGTGGCGGAGACTTCTGTGGAGGAGGAGGTGATGTGTAATGGTATGGAGGTGGCGGAGACTTCTGTGGAGGAGGAGGTGATGTGTAATGGTATAGAGGTGAAAGAGACTTGGTTGGTGGAGGAGATATATAGTTGTTTGGTGGTGGTGGTGGATGATCATCGTCTAGTGGCGGTGGAGAGTTGTAAGGATATGATGGATGCACAATATCCTTTGGTGGTGGTGGAGACGCATAATTGTAAGGTTTTTGATTATCTGCGATGACACTGGTGGCTATGAGGCAGAATGCTAGAGCGCATATCAGACGGGGCAAGTGCCTCTCCCTTACTCGGGTTCTCATGTTTGAAGACAGAACCTTTCCGTTTTGTGTATGATCAATTAAGCGCCAGGGTCTGCCCTTTATATAGCGAGCTTTCGACTCTTTCAAACACTAACTTGTTATTTTTTTAATGACCAAACAACCTGGATTAAACCATTATAATATGCTTCAGATCTCACCCTATCTATATTATACAAATGTAAACGACCCTGTAGCCTTTTCATACCTTGCAATTGATAGTTTCCCACCGTGCATCGAGTTTGTAACCCAATACCAAACAGGAAACCTCAGACAACAATTTATAACAATAAATACAATTGCGATGAGCTTTAAGATTGCACGCAATTGTATTTTGTACGTAAAATTTAAAGCCTTACTTAAAAGCAATTGGATTAATGGACGAGATGAAGTTGTTCTTGCCATTACTCTATCCTTTGTTTTAGTAGAGGTGACCAGGTGAAAATGAACGATGCAGAAAGTCGACAAGTCAAATAAAGAATTATACGTGATTACTAGACCTCTTGCATAATGTAGATGAACATGCAAAGGTAATGAGTTGTTGGAAACTGAAAAACAAATCAATTACACTTGGTCAATGACTCTGTTGCAAAAAAAAAGGTTTATATGACGATCCAATTAGTTTGATATACATTATAATCCTCCAATATAATGTCGGTGACAAATAAATGAATTCTTTGGTGCTGTAGAGTTAATTTAACTAGTTTTGCATGACCTTACATGATTGAATTTATTAATAGTCTGGATTTGCTGATGACGCTACAACTTGGAATTTCGCTGACTTCTTGTAAATTTAGGTTACTTGACAAGCTAGCAAATTGGATTAAAAGGACAAGCCAGCATGAGCATATAATAGGCTTAGGAAAACCTTGCTCATTTTATAACTTTGTACTATTAAAAACAACAATTCCTGTTTCCCACGCTACGTACATGACATAAATTTTGAACCAGTTGAAAAGCTCTTAATGTTCTTCTGTGACATTAAGACGCTTCCACAATCTGCGCTAATCATGCATCGATTATTGTCAAGATTTAAGATATATATACATATGTATAAAAGAACCTTATGTTAACACCACTTATAATTGAAGGAAGGTCCACCCCAGAACTAGAGGACAAGCACTTTATATATTATCTTTTTAATCTCTAACAAGTAGTGTTGGTCCTATGGGCTTTTTTTAATCCCTCTTGCATTGTGCTTGTCCTTTATTTCTAAGGGTCGACCATATTATCTTTTTAATCTCTCTAACAAATAGTGCTTGTCCTCTGGTTCTGGGGGTTGACATTCCTTCAATTATAAGTGGTGTTAAAATATGTCAATGCAGGTACTTACCTGTACATAAGTGAAGGTTCTTTCAAGAAGGCCCATTACTAACTTAGGGTTGGGTTGCCCTCTAGTTCTAGGGTTGATCTTCCTTCAATTAACTCGGGCTTAACTCGCTAACTTCGGGTTAGGCTTATTTTTATTGTTCATAAGTGTTATAAAATTAGGTAAGGTTTAGGACACTACAACAAAAATGTGGATTAGGGACAGAAACTTAACAACGAAAAAATTTTCGTTGGCAATTAGCGACGGTATTAATATTCGTTGCTAAATTTGGAGAGAATTTATCCTGACAAAATTTGCAACGGACATTAGCGACGGAACAATATAGCCGTCAGTAATAAATTTCTAACGGCAAATTTACCATTGAAAATTAGCGACGGAAAGCATATTTCCATCGTTACAATTGAGTAATTTAGCGACGGTACTAATACTCGTCACTAAATTTGGAGGAAATTTGTTGCGTATTAGCGACGGTATATGTTCCGTCGCTAAAAATGGAGGGAATGTTTGGGGAAAAAAAATTTTGAGTTACCTACGGAAAATTCCGTAGGTAAATTCCGTTGGTAAATGAATTTAGCGACGAAAATTTTCTTTTCGTCGGTAAAAAGACGGGAATTATTGGCGGTATAAATTTTTTTTGAATTTACCTACGGAAATTTTTGTCGGTAATTCCGTCGGTAAATTCATTTTAAATATAAACTCACCCGACATCTTCCTCCCACTTCTATCTTCTTTTTCCTTTCTTCTTCTTCCTTCTTCCTACATCTTCTCTTCGGTTTTCTTGGAGCCCATTTCTCTATTGTGGACTCCTTTTCTGCTCGACGATGTTGTCTTCTCAGGCTATTGTCATCGTGTCCTTCAGTAGAAGTATTTTTGCAACTATTGTCATGTGTTTTTTCATATATTAGATGAAAGTTAATTTAAGTATTTATTACTTTCGTTTATTTGTGTATTTTATTATTGGAAAAAAAAACTTTAAGGTATAAATTTTAGTGATAGAAGCGACAAGACGTGATTTTAGTTGTGATATTAAAATAAATTTCTGATGCATGTAAGGTATTTGATGAAATGTTTGTTATTTGACAAAATGATTTCAGTTCTTTATTTTCAGTTCTGTTTTAGTATGAATTTTAATATTTTAATTCTTTTACTTGAAATAATGAAGTTCTCTTCATGGTAGCTTCTAGAGAAACTAAACAGTTTGCAGGTAAATTTTAAAAAATAGTTTTCAGCAAATTTACCGACGGAAAAAAAATTCTGTTGGCAAATATATTGGATTTTACCGATCGAAAAAATTCCATCGTTAATTACCGACAGAATTACAAAATCCGTTGTTATTCTATAAATTATTGCAGGAAATATTAATACTTGTGCTAATTTTGTATTGGTTATTATTATTTACCATTTTATTACTGTTAAAATTATTACGGTTACTTAATTATTCTTATTAATTTAACAGTAAAAATCGGCTTTAATGATTAATTCTCTACTTAATAATAAATTATTAATTTATTATTTATATTAAATATTAACACTAAATCCCGATTATTATTAATTTGGTTCTTGATAATAATAAGAAAAACTATGCTTAATTTTTATTATTCCTTATCATCGATTTAATTTTAGAGGAATTGAAGAATTTTGTTATAAATTATATTATAATTAATAATAAAATGTTATGTTTCTTTAATCATTCTTATTATTTTAATTGTTTTCACATATGATAATTATCATTTCCTTATAATTTGTTATTTTACAAATTACTGTCACAATTATTATAAGGTGTGCTAAGTTTATATTTCTTATTATTATTCTCCATTATATTATTTTTAAATTTTATTATGGTTCTGTAATTATTTTGATTAATTTAATTGATTAAAATGAGCTTTAATTAATTATTTTAACAATAAACAAATGCTTAATAATAACGTATACTACTAATTATTATTATTATAAATCCATACGTAAATAGTTACATAAATAAAAACAATGAAAAATTACTTCAGGCCAGCCTCGCCCTCGCGAGTAGGGCTGAAATGCTCACCTCGCACTCGCGAGTAGGGCTGAAATGGCCAGCCTCGCGAGAATGGGCTGATGTAAATATTAACGGTTTTTTAATGTAATTATTTATCTATGAATTTATAATATTAATAATATTATAATAATAATAAGACTAATTTACATAATAGTTATTATAAATTATATAATAATAAATAATAAATACGTTATATTTCTTTAATCATTCTTATTATTTTAATTGTTTTGAAATATGATAAGAATAATTTCCTATAATTTGTTATTCTATAAATTATTGCAGGAAATATTAATACTTGTGCTAATTTTGTATTGGTTATTATTATTTACCATTTTATTATTGTTAAAAATTATTACGGTTACTTAATTATTCTTATTAATTTAACAGTAAAAATCGGCTTTAATGATTACTTCTCTACTTAATAATAAATTATTAATTTATTATTTATATTAAATATTAACACTAAATCCCTATTATTAATAATTTGGTTCTTGATAATAATAAGAAAAATTATGCTTATTTTTATTATTCCTTATCATCGATTTAACTTTTAGAGGAATTGAAGAATTTTGTTATAAATTATATTATAATTAAAATAAAATGTTATGTTTCTTTAATCATTCTTATTATTTTAATTGTTTTCACATATGATAATTATCATTTCCTTATAATTTGTTATTTTACAAATTACTGCCACAATTATTATAAGTTGTGCTAAGTTTATATTTTTATTATTATTCTCCATTATATTATTTTTAAATTTTATTATGGTTCTTTAATTATTCTGATTATTTTAATTGATTAAAATGAGCTTTAATTAATTATTTTTAACAATAAACAAATGCTTAATAATAACGTATACTACTAATTATTATTATTATAAATCCATACATAAATAGTTACATAAATAAAAACAATGAAAAATTACTTCAGGTCAGCCTCGCCCTCGCGAGTAGGGCTGAAATGGCCACCCGCCCTCGCGAGTAGGGTTGAAATCGCCAGCCTCGCGAGAATGCATTGATGTAAATATTAATTGTTTTTTAATGTAATTATTTATCTATGAATTTATAATATTAATAATATTATAACAATAATAAGACTAATTTACATAATAGTTATTATAAATTATATAACAATAAATAATATATACGTTATATTTCTTCAATCATTCTTATTATTTTAATTGTTTTGAAATATGATAAGGATAATTTCCTATAATTTGTTATTCTACAAATTATTGCAGGAAATATTAATACTTGTGCTAATTTTGTATTGGTTATTGTTATTCACCACTTTATTACTGTTAAAAATTATTATCGTTTTTTAATTATTCTTATTAATTTATATGTAAAAATGGACTTTAATGATTAATTCTCTAATTAATAAAAATTATTAATTTATTATTGATATTAAATATTAACACTAAATCACCGATTATTATTAATTTGGTTCTTGATAATAATAAGAAAAAGTATGCTTATTTTTGTTATCCCATATTATCATATTTAATTTTTAGAGGAATTGAAGAATTTTATTATAAATTATATTATAATTAATAATAAAATGTTATCTTTCTTTAATCATTCTTATAATTTTAATTTTTTAGCATATGAAAATTATAATTTCCTTATAAATTGTTATTTTACAAATTACCCACAATTATTATAAGTTGTGCTAAGTTTATATTTCTTATTATTATTCTCCATTATATTATTTTTAAATTTTATTATGGTTCTTTAATTATTCTGATTAATTTAATTGATTAAAATGAGCTTTAATTAATTTTTTAACAATAAACAAAAGCTTAGTAATAACGTATACTACTAGTTATTATTATTATAAATCCATACGTAAATAGTTACATAAATAAAAACAATGAAAAATTACTTCAGGTCAGCCTCACCCTCGCTAGTAGGGCTGAAATTCCCACCCCGCCCTCGCGAGTAGGGTTGAAATGGCCAGCCTCGCGAGAATGCGCTGATGTAAATATTAACTGTTTTAATGTAATTATTTATCTATGAATTTCTAATATTAATAATATAATAATAATAATAAGACTAATTTACATAATAGTTATTATAAATTCTATAATAATAAATAATAAATACGTTATATTTCTTTAATCATTCTTATTATTTTAATTGTTTTGAAATATGATAAGGATAATTTCCTATAATTTGTTATTCGCAAATTATTGCAGGAAATAATAATACTTGTGCTAATTTTGTTTTGCTTATTATTATTCACCATTTTATTATCGCTAAAAATATTACGGTTACTTAATTATTCTTTTAATTTAACAAAAAAAATCGCCTTAATGATTAATTCTCTACTTAATAATAAATTATTAATTTTTATTGATATTAAATATTAACACTAAATCCCGATTATTATTAATTTGGTTCTTGATAATAATAAGAAAATTATGCTTATTTTTAATTATTCCTTATCATCGATTTAATATTTAGAGGAATTGAAGAATTCTTTCGGACTTCTATAGCTTTGATGCGTTGCTTCAAAGTTCTTTTGAGATGAAAGTAAGTCATTCGAAATTAAAATCTTGTAAGTCGTGAAAAGATTTTAAAGAGAAGGATAAGAAATTGATATTTCGGAGGAATAAATAATCTACTTGCAATAATAAAGAAAAATAAAGGTCAGTGCTTGAAATAAAGTAAAAGCATAAAGAGATATTTGATGTATCATAATAGGTAAACAATAATTAATAAAATAAGATAAATGAAATGTCATGTTGATGTAATGCTAATCAATAAGTAAATCCATTTCTTGTTCAAGTTCATATCTATCGCTTTTAACTGAATTATAAATATATAATGTTTGATCTAATGAAATTCTTGCATTTATTAAAAGTTGAAAACATTGATTTTCTTTAGCCATTTTATATGTTCATGATATAATTCAATAAACTTTCTTTGTTCAGTTTCGACTTCTTTATAGAAACGAATTCTTTGTTTAAGAGATCGTCGATGCTCAAAATAAGCCATTTTATTAAATAATAAGAAGGGATAATTTGGATATATAAT
Organism: Erythroxylum novogranatense; assembly: GCA_029891385.1. NCBI lineage: Eukaryota > Viridiplantae > Streptophyta > Magnoliopsida > Malpighiales > Erythroxylaceae > Erythroxylum > Erythroxylum novogranatense. The sequence goes on along the minus strand of CM057234.1, from coordinate 47,396,051 downwards.
AGTTTCGTGTTGAAATACAGTCTAGAATACAATAATCTAAAAAACGAATTAAGTCCGCTGATTCTTCTATCATTTGTTTTGCTGTAGAGAGAATTTCTTGTTCTTTATTATAAAGAGGATGATCGGGAGAATTCTTAAAACGTGGATCATTATAAATATCATTTGCCTTTTTATTTCTGGCGATGGTTTTGATCTTAAGTTCTTCATATTCTTCTTTCTGGACTTCTATAGCTTTGATGCGTTGCTTCAAAGTTCTTTTGAGATGAAAGTAAGTCATTCTGAAATTAAAATCTTGTAAGTCGTGAAAAGATTTTAAAGAGAAGGATAAGAAATTGAATAATTTTTAAGATACCAATGATTGTATAACAGAAGATTGCATGAATGATTGCAATAATAAATAAAACAATAAGAAGTATAATTTGATAAAATATATGCATGAATGAATGCTTGAATTACTTATTGTGACAAAAAGTAACCATAATCACTCTAACCTGTTCTTCCTGGCTCGCTTGAACGTCACTCTGGACTTAGCGCGAAGAGAGAAGAAAGAGAGAGTAATGTATGGAAAGCTTGTTGTACCCATTATGGATACCCAAGGCGTCTATTTATAATCGCAGAAAGGAATAACATGGTACAGACAGACTTAACATAAAGAAAAATAATAAAAGAAAAAGTGACATAAAGAAAAAAGTAAGATGCTAAAGGGACATCTCACACGACATAAAGAAAAGATAAAGAAAAAGACATACAGGTGGTCAGTCAAAGGACTGCCGAAAGTAAAAAGACTACATTATTGAGATAGTAGTGCTTCTGACGTTTTATTCTTCAATGATAATGAGTTCGTCGTCAGGATTGCTTGTGACTTCTCCTTGTGCTTGAGAGGATGGACAGTGTTTACATCTGTGAGTGGGGTATTCCTGTAACTGCTTACAAAGTGCTTCACGCCAAGCAATGCTAAGCGTATGAAAACATTCGGATAAGTCATTGAACGGTGCTTGAAAACGCTGTAAAACTGGTAATTCATGTGCTAGGATTGGATGCTTCCATATCGAAGTCAATAAGATGTTATTGCCACGATAGTTGATCTTAATTGTTGAATCTGATTGAATCTTGAGACATTGATTATAAATTCCTTCAAAACAATTCAAATTGAATTTGTTTACCAAATCCCAATTGAATTCGTAATGAGGTGCTTCGTCGATGGGAGGATACTGCATATTACTTATGCCAATCTGAAGAAAGGCAATTCTTGAAGTAGTTATTGCGGCTTGACTGGCTGTTTCTGCTTCTGATGCTTCAAAAATTGGATAGCTGCTGTAGACTTTAATATAAATTTCTCTTTCGCGTGCAAAGCGATCCTTGAATTGCTTAATAGCATGGACTAACCCTGATGGAAAGTCAGCTAATAACTTCATATCTTGTAGATAAATTGTGTCAGCTAATCCACTCTGAAATAATAAATAAGTTGTTAATGGTTCTGCTCCAGGGAAGATTACGGCTTTGGGACCATACTTGCCACGATTCTGAGGGTAGTATTGAAATTGCTTCATTTCGTCGGTCCAATGATTTAGTGCTTGGAAACAATCCATAAACATTCCAGAAGTGAGGACTTTTGATTCTTCGTGTAGTGCTTTAGCAGGAACGGCATGAATTCGTTCCATGTCAATTGCTTTTCCCAATGTAGTTAACTTGGACAGTGGTGGTGCTGGTGTTTGAAGTACTGTCTTGTATTGTGGTCGAAGTGTTGGATGCTGAAATTCTTGGAAAGATTTTTCAGCTTCTGCTTTAGTAGAAAAACTTTTATGAATAACACTGCTTTTGCCAGTAATATGGATAGCTGCCTTATGCCACTGATCATAGAGACCAGCAAAAGGACCATTATATATCACATAGTGCTTTGATTCTTGATTATCAGCAACCTTTTGAGGTACTGATGAGGAAGTAATATATGGTTTCACAGGAAGTGAAACTGGTGCTTTAGATACTTGTGTTTCAGGGACCTTTGAAGGTGCAACCTGAATAGCTTCTTGTATTACCTGAACTGATGCTTTGGTAGAAGTTGGAATTTGAGAAATTATAGAAGCAACAGGATTGATCCTGGATGCTGATGTTGATGCTTTAGTACTTAGTTGCTCCTTTGGTTTTAAAACCAGGAGTGTCTGCTTTAGCTGTTCAAGTTCACTAGTAATTTGTTCTTGCTTTACCTGAATATTGATACTTTGAAGATGTAATTCGATTAGTTCTGCTTCCTTTAATTCAATTGTACTTTCGAGCTGAACGATTAATGCTTCCATTCTCTTGTTAATATATCTGCAAGAAAATTGTTAGCAGATTTAATATAATGAATATGAAATTGATACTGACCTAATTCTAATTGCCATCGGATCAATCGTCCTTGATTATAATTGGTACTTGATGAAAGCTGATATCTTGTGAATCCACATAAATATTGAGAATCTGTATGAATTGTGAATTTTACTGGTAGTAAATCTATTCGCCATTTTCTCAAAGTTTTGAGACAGGCTAATGCTTCTTTTTCATGAATAGGATAATTTAATTCCGCAGAATTAAATGTTCCGTTTATATATTTACAAAGTTGGTATTTTTTATGCTGAGGAGGTTTGGTTAAAAGACAACCTGCCCATATATCATTGCTTGCATCTAATTGAACTAATAATTCATCATTTTGCTGATAATTATAAAGTTTTGGAAGATTTTTACAAAGAAGTTTTAATCGTTGTATTGCTTCAGTATCTTGATTATTCCATTGCCATTGTAGATTGCTGCTACATTTTTTCTGTAAAAGTGTTCGTTCTTTTGCTAATTCTTTTACATCTAAGGGAGTGTATGGTATATTATTCTTAATATTGACTTCTTGAAGAGGATCTTTTAATTTAATTTCAATAATTTCTATATTATGATTTTTGTAGGATCTAATGGATTTTCACTACATACTTGATCTAATAATTTATCGACTTCATTTGTATGGTTGTATTATTCAATAGATAAAATGTAAGATATTAAGTTTCTCATTGATTGTTTTTAATTGTTGATAATAAGACGTATGATAAATAGGATTAAGTAAAATAATAGATTTTTGGTTTATTTCCTTAATAAAAGGAGTTCGCAAAGTAATATAATGTAAATATTGACAAAAAGGGTTATATAATTTGAGAAAATTATTTCCAAGTATTAAAGGTAATCCTGATTCTTTTGATAGATTGAAGGAATAATAAAAGTGTAGTTTTCAATAATAATAGTGTTATAATAACTAACATACCAGATAGAATTAAAACTTCCATCGGCGATTTTTACTTGTAATGGTTTGTGTAATTTTTTCCATTTTAATTCTAATTGTTTTGATGCTATACAGATAGTTGCTCCTGTATCTATATATGCATGTACTTTAATATTCGTTTTCTAAATCAGTACTTGAATAAAAGTTGAATTGGAGTTCGGGGTTTGATTCAGAGTTTTGGTTATCTGATTCATTAGATTGAGTTTCATAGATATAGAGGGATATATCTGTATTATAATCTGATTCAATGGGTTCTAATTGATGTTCTAAAGCTGAATTTAGAATTTGTACTTTATTATTATATTGTTTATCTTTCTTTTTAGGACATTCATTTGCATAATGACCTTCTTCTTTACAGATCCAACATTTACAATCTTTTTTCTTTTTAGGGCAAAATTGTTTTCTGTTTTTATATTTTGGATTAAATTCATATCTACGAAAATATTTCGGATAAGTTTTAGGGTGATAACGTTGTGGTTTATATTTTCTCCATTTAAATTTTCGTAAATAATGTTTCTTATATCTAGGATTAAATATTTTCTTTTTCTTTTTATAATTTGAGTACGTTTTATTACATCCATATTGCTGAGGTACGTCAGCATTTTGATCGCAACACATTGTTAAATTCTTATGTTTTAATTTTCTTTTTAATTGGGCTTCTATACAATAATCAACTAATAAGTCTCGAGCTACTAATATTGCTCCGCCTAAATTATGAGCTATGGTGTGATTTTCTATTCGTTCATAGAATTGTTGTTGGACTTTAAGATTAAAAGGGTATGGTAATTTTTGAATAAAAATGTTAATATACATTTCTTGTTCGACTCTAGGTAATTTATAATAATGTTTTTTAAATTCACAAATAAAAGCTTCTAAGTAATTAATATCACATATCATTAAATTGTTTAAATGTCTTAATGCTTTTAATCGTTTTTCTTTTAGTATATCTGCTTGATGAAATATAATATCTTTTCCAAAAAATTCCTTATATATTTCTTCTCCAATAATTTCAAATTTATCTTCATCTGTAAGTTGACTAAGATAATGAGGTGTATTTTGTAAAGCTTGTGCATTATCTCTTAGAAATTCTTGTACTATTCCGGATGTTTTATATATGACAAAATAATATAGAGAATCTTTAGTTGCAGATTTATTACCAAAAGGTTTTTCTACTTGTAATAATAATAAAATTTTGGAAAACCATTCTTGAAAGATTTCTTCAGCATTTGTTGTACAGTCTAGATTTAATATATTATCAGTTGTTAATTTTGAAATTTTGGGTTTATATTCATCTGGGTATTTTCGTATTTTTGTGCCTTTATAATAATATCCTTGTTGATGTAAAAATCATCTTTATCATTTTCCAAGTATATATGTAAAATTATTCTTATTAATTTATATGTAAAAATGGACTTTAAAGATTAATTCTCTAATTAATAAAAATTATTAATTTATTATTGATATTAAATATTAACACAAAATCGCCGATTATTATTAATTTGGTTCTCGATAATAATAAGAAAAATTATGCTTATTTTTATTATTCCTTATCATCATATTTAATTTTAGAGGAATTGAAGAATTTTTGTTATAAATTATATTATAATTAGTAATAAAAATGTTATGTTTCTTTAATCATTCTTATTATCTTAATTGTTTTCACATATGATAATTATAATTTCCTTATAATTTGTTATTTTACAAATTACTGCCACAATTATTATAAGTTGTGCTAAGTTTATATTTCTTATTATTATTCTCCATTATATTATTTTTAAATTTCATTATGGTTCTTTAATTATTCTGATTAATTTAATTGATTAAAATGAGCTTTAATTAATTTTTTAACAATAAACAAAAGCTTAGTAATAACGTATACTACTAGTTATTATTATTATAAATCCATACGTAAATAGTTACATAAATAAAAACAATGAAAAATTACTTGTGTCACCTCGCCTCATGAGTAGGGCTGAAATTCCCACCCCGCCCTCGCGAGTAGGGTTGAAATGGCCAGCCTCGCGAGAATGGGCTGATGTAAATATTAACTGTTTTTAATGTAATTATTTATCTATGAATTTATAATATTAATAATATTATAATAATAATAAGACTAATTTACATAATAGTTATTATAAATTATATAATAATAAATAATAAATACGTTATATTTCTTTAATCATTCTTATTATTTTAATTGTTTTGAAATATGATAAGGATAATTTCCTATAATTTGTTATTCTTCAAATTGTTGCAGGAAATATTAATACTTGTGCTAATTTTGTATTGGTTATTATTATTCACCACTTTATTATTGTTAAAACTATTATGGTTTTTAATTATTCTTATTAATTTAATTGTAAAAATGGACTTTAACGATTAATTCTCTAATTAATAATAAATTATTTATTTATTATTGATATTAAATATTAACACTAAATCCCGATTATTATTAATTCGTTCTTGATAATAAGAAGAAAAAGTTTGCTTATTTTTGTTATCCCATATCTTCATATTTAATTTTAGAGGAATTGAAGAATTTTATTATAAATTATATTATAATTATAAATAAAATGTTCGGTTTCTTTAATCATTCTTATTATTTTAATTTTTTCACATATGACAATTATCATTTCCTTATAATTAGTTATTTTACAAATTACTGCCACAATTATTATAAGTAGTGCTAAGTTTATATTTCTTATTATTATTCTCCATTATATTATTTTGAAATTTTATTATGGTTCTTTAATTATTCTGATTATTTTAATTGATTAAAATGAGCTTTAATTAATTATTTTTAACAATAAACAAATGATTAATAATAACGTATACTACTAATTATTATTATTATAAATCCATACGTAAATAGTTACATAAATAAAAACAATGAAAAATTACTTCAGGTCAGCCTCGCCCTCGCGAGTAGAGCTGAAATGCCTACCTCGCCCTCACGAGTAGGATTGAAATGGCCAGCCTCGCGAGAATGGGCTGATGTAAATATTAACTTTTTTTTAATGTAATTATTTATCTAAGAATTAATAATATTTATAATATTATAATAATAATAAGACTAATTTACATAATAGTTATTATAAATTATATAATAATAAATAATAAATACGTTATATTTCTTTAATCATTCTTATTATTTTAATTGTTTTGAAATATGATAAGGATAATTTCCTATAATTTGTTATTCTTCAAATTATTGCAGGAAATATTAATACTTGTGCTAATTTTGTATTGGTTATTATTATTCACCACTTTATTATTGTTAAAAACTATTATGGTTTTTAATTATTCTTATTAATTTAATTGTAAAAATGGACTTTAACGATTAATTCTCTAATTAATAATAAATTATTTATTTATTATTGATATTAAATATTAACACTAAATCCCGATTATTATTAATTCGTTCTTGATAATAAGAAGAAAAAGTTTGCTTATTTTCTGTTATCCCATATCATCGATTTAATTTTAGAGGAATTGAAGAATTTTTATTATAAATTATATTATAATTTGTAATAAAATGTTATGTTTCTTTAATCATTCTTATTATCTTAATTGTTTTCACATATGATAATTATCATTTCCTTATAATTTGTTATTTTACAAATTACTGCCACAATTATTATAAGTTGTGCTAAGTTTATATTTCTTATTATTATTCTCCATTATATTATTTTTAAATTTTATTATGGTTCTGTAATTATTCTGATTAATTTAATTGATTAAAATGAGCTTTAATTAATTATTTTAAGATTAAACAAATGATTAATAATAACGTATACTACTAATTATTATTATTATAAATCCATACGTAAATAGTTACATAAATGAAAACAATGAAAATTACTTGGTCGCCTTGCCTCATGCAGTAGGGCTGAATGCCTACCTCGCCTCAAGTAGTAGGATTGAAATGGCCGACTCATGAGAATGGGCTTATGTAAATATTAACTGTTTTTTAATGTAATTATTTATCTAAGAATTTATAATATTAATAATATTATAATAATAATAAGACTAATTTACATAATAGTTATTATAAATTATATAATAATAAATAATAAATACATTATATTTCTTTAATCATTCTTATTATTTTAATTGTTTTGAAATATGATAAGGATAATTTCCTATATTTTGTTATTCTTCAAATTATTGCAGGAAATATTAATACTTGTGCTAATTTTGTATTGGTTATTATTATTCACCACTTTATTACTGTTAAAAACTATTAAGGTTTTTAATTATTCTTATTAATTTAATTGTAAAATTGGACTTTAACGATTAATTCCTTAATTAATAATAAATTATTAATTTATTATTGATATTAAATGTTAACACTAAATCCCGATTATTTTTAATTCTGTTCTTGATAATAATAAGAAAAAGTTTGCTTATTTTCTGTTATCCCATATCATCGATTTAATTTTTAGAGGAATTGAGGAATTTTTATTATAAATTATATTATAATTAATAATAAAATGTTATGTTTCTTTAATCATTCTTATTATTTTAATTTTTTCACATATGATAATTATCATTTCCTTATAATTTGTTATTTTACAAATTACTGCCACAATTATTATAAGTTGTGCTAACTTTATATTTCTTACTATTATTCTCCATTATATTATTTTTAAATTTTATTATGGTTCTTTAATTATTCTGATTAATTTAATTGATTAAAATGAGCTTTAATTAATTATTTTAACAATAAACAAATGATTAATAATAACGTATACTACTAATTATTGTTATTTTAAATCCATACGTAATAGTTACATAAATAAAAACAATGAAAATTACTTCAAGTCAGCCTCTCCTTCGCGAGTAGGGCTGAAATGCCCACCTCGCACACGCGAGTAGGTCTGAAATGGCCAGCCTCGCGAGAATGGGCTGATATAAATATTAACTATTTTTTAATGTAATTATTTATCTATGAATTTATAATATTAATAATATTATAATAATAATGAGACTAATTTACATAATGGTTATTATAAATTATATAATAATAAATAATAAATACGTTATATTTCTTTAATCATTCATATTATTTCAATTGTTTTAAAATATGATAAGGATAATTTCCTTATAATTTGTTATTCTACAAATTATTGCAGGAAATATTAATACTTGTGCTAATTTTGTATTGGTTATTATTATTCACCACATTATTACTGTTAAAAATTATTATGGTTTTAAATTATTCTTATTAATTTAATTGTAAAAATGGACTTTAACGATTAATTCTCTAATTAATAATAAATTATTTATTTATTGTTGATATTAAATATTAACACTAAATCTCCGATTATTATTAATTTTGTTCTTGATAATAATATGAAAAATTATGCTTATTTTTGTTATCCCATATCATCGATTTAATTTTTAAAGGAATTGAAGAATTTTTATTATAAATTATATTATAATTAATAATAAAATGTTATGTTTCCTTAATCATTCTTATTATTTTAATTTTTTCACATATGGCAATTATCATTTCCTTATAATTAGTTATTTTTCAAATTACTGCCACAATTATTATAATTTGTGCTAAGTTTTTATTTCTTATTATTATTCTCCATTATATTATTTTTAAATTTTATTATGGTTCTTTAATAATTCTGATTAATTTAATTGATTAAAATGAGCTTTAATTAATTATTTTTAACAATAAACAAATGTTTAATAATAATGCATACTACTAATTCTTATTATTATAAATCCATACGTAAATAGTTACATAAATCAAAACAATGAAAAATTACTTCAGGTTAGCCTCGCCCTCTCGAGTAGCGCTGAAATGCCCACCTCGCCCTCACGAGTAGGGCTGAAATGGCCAGCCTCGCGAGAATGGGCTTATGTAAATATTAACTGTTTTTTTAATGTAAATATTTATCTATGAATTTATAACATTAATAATATAATTATAATAGTAAGACTAATTTGCATAATAGTTATTATAAATTATATAATAATAAATAATAAATATGTTATATTTCTTTAATTATTCTTATTATTTTAATGATTTTGAAATATGATAAGGATAATTTCCTATAATTTGTTATTCTACAAATTATTGCAGGAAATATTAATGCTTGTGCTAATTTTTATTGGTTATTATTATTCACCATTTTATTACTGTTAAAAATTATTATGTTTATTTAATTATTCTTATTAATTTAACTGTAAAAAATGAGCTTTAATGATTAGTTCTCTACTTAATAATAAATTATTAATTTATTATTGATATTAAATATTAACACTAAATCCCGATTATTATTAATTTTATTCTTGGTAATAATAAGAAAAATGCTTATTTTTTCCTTATCATCATATTTAATTTTTAGAGGAATTGAAGAATTTTTATTATAAATTATATTATAATTAATAATAAAATGTTATCTTTCTTTAATCATTCTTATTATTTTAATTGTTTTCACATATGATAATTATCATTTCCTTACAATTTGTTATTTTACAAATTACTGCCACAATTATTATAAGTTGTGCTAAGTTTATATTTCTTATTATAATTCTCCATTATATTATTTTTAAATTTTATTATGGTTCTTTAATTATTCTGATTAATTTAAATGAGCTTTAATTAATTATTTTAACAATAAAAATGCTTAATAATAACATATACTACTAATTATTATTATTATAAATCCATACGTAAATAGTTACATAAATAAAAAATGAAAATTACTTCAGGTTAGCCTCGCCTCTCGAGTAGCGCTGAAATGCCCACCTCGCCTCATGAGTAGGGCTGAAATGGCCAGCCTCATGAGAATAGGATGATGTAAATATTAACTTGTTTTTAATGTAATTATTTATCTATGAATTTATAATATTAATAATATAATAAAATAGTAAGACTAATTTGCATAATAGTTATTATAAATTATATAATAATAAATAATAAATAGGTTATATTTCTTTAATCATTCTTATTATTTTAATGATTTTGAAATATGATAGGATAATTTCCTATAATTTGTTATTCTACAAATTATTGCAGGAAATATTAGTGCTTGTGCTAATTTTGTATTGGTTATTATTATTCAACATTTTATTACTCTTAAAATTATTATGGTTATTTTATTATTCTTTTAATTTAACTGTAAAAATGGACTTTAATGATTAATTCTCTACTTAATAATAAATTATTAATTTATTATTGATATTAAATATTAACACTAAATCCCGATTATTATTAAATTTGTTCTTGATAATAATAAGAAAACATGCTTATTTTTTATTCCTTATCATCATATTTAATTTTAGAGGAATTGAAGAATTTTATTATAAATTATATTATAATTAATAATAAAATGTTATCTTTCTTTAATCATTCTTATTATTTTCATTGTTTTCACGTATGATAATTATAATTTCCTTATAATTTGTTATTTTAGAAATTCCTGCCATAATTATTATAAGTTGTGCTAAGTTTATATTTTTATTATAATTCTCCATTATATTATTTTTATATTTTATTATGGTTCTTTAATGATTCTAATTAATTTAATTGATTTAAAGGAGCTTTAATTAATTATTTTTAACAATATAAAATGCTTAATAATAACGTATACTACTAATTATTATTATTATAAATCCGACGTAAATAGTTACATAAATAAAACAATGAAAAATCACTTCAGGTCAGCCTCGCCTCTCGAGTAGCGCTGAATGCCCACCTCGCCTCATGAGTAGGGTTGAAATGGCTAGCCTCATGAGAATGGGCTGATGTAAATATTAAATGTTTTTTTAATGTAATTATTTATCCAGGAATTTATAATATTAATAATATTGTAATAATAATTTGACTAATTTACATAATAGTTATTATAAATTTTATAATAATAAATACGATATATTTCTTTAATCATTCTTATTATTTTAATTGTTTTCACATATGATAATTATCATTTCCTTACAATTTGTTATTTTACAAATTACTGCCACAATTATTATAAGTTGTGCTAAGTTTATATTTCTTATTATAATTCTCCATTATATTATTTTTAAATTTTATTATGGTTCTTTAATTATTCTGATTAATTTAAATGAGCTTTAATTAATTATTTTAACAATAAAAAATGCTTAATAATAACATATACTACTAATTATTGTTATTATAAATCCATACGTAAATAGTTACATAAATAAAAAAATGAAAAATTACTTCAGGTTAGCCTCGCCCTCTCGAGTAGCGCTGAAATGCCCACCTCGCCCTCGTGAGTAGGGCTGAAATGGCCAGCCTCGCGAGAATAGGATGATGTAAATATTAACTTGTTTTTTAATGTAATTATTTATCTATGAATTTATAATATTAATAATATAATAAAAATAGTAAGACTAATTTGCATAATAGTTATTATAAATTATATAATAATAAATAATAAATAGGTTATATTTCTTTAATCATTTTATTATTTTAATGATTTTGAAATATGATAAGGATAATTTCCTATAATTTGTTATTCTACAAATTATTGCAGGAAATATTAGTGCTTGTGCTAATTTTGTATTGGTTATTATTATTCAACATTTTATTACTCTTAAAAATTATTATGGTTATTTGATTATTCTTTTAATTTAACTGTAAAAATGGACTTTAATGATTAATTCTCTACTTAATAATAAATTATTAATTTATTATTGATATTAAATATTAACACTAAATCCCGATTATTATTAAATTTGTTCTTGATAATAATAAGAAAACATGCTTATTTTTTATTCCTTATCATCATATTTAATTTTTAGAGGAATTGAAGAATTTTATTATAAATTATATTATAATTAATAATAAAATGTTATCTTTCTTTAATCATTCTTATTATTTTCATTGTTTTCACGTATGATAATTATAATTTCCTTATAATTTGTTATTTTAGAAATTCCTGCCATAATTATTATAAGTTGTGCTAAGTTTATATTTTTATTATAATTCTCCATTATATTATTTTTATATTTTATTATGGTTCTTTAATGATTCTAATTAATTTAATTGATTTAAAGGAGCTTTAATTAATTATTTTTAACAATATAAAATGCTTAATAATAACGTATACTACTAATTATTATTATTATAAATCCGTACGTAAATAGTTACATAAATAAAAACAATGAAAAATCACTTCAGGTCAGCCTCGCCCTCTCGAATAGCGCTGAAATGCCCACCTCGCCCTCGCGAGTAGGGTTGAAATGGCTAGCCTCGCGAGAATGGCCTGATGTAAATATTTAATGTTTTTTTAATGTAATTATTTATCCAGGAATTTATAATATTAATAATATTGTAATAATAATTTGTCTAATTTACATAATAGTTATTATAAATTTTATAATAATAAATACGATATATTTCTTTAATCATTCTTATTATTTTAATTGTTTTGAAATATGATAAGGATAATTTCCTATAATTTTTATTCTACAAATTATTGCAGGAAATATTAATGCTTGTGCTAATTTTTATTGGTTATTATTATTCACCATTTTATTACTCTTAAAAATTATTATGGTTATTTGATTATTCTTATTAATTTAACTGTAAAAATGAGCTTTAATGATTAATTCTCTACTTAATAATAAATTATTAATTTATTATTGATATTAAATATTAACACTAAATCCCGATTATTATTAATTTTGTTCTTGATAATAATAAGAAAAATGCTTATTTTTTATTCCTTATCATCATATTTAATTTTAGAGGAATTGAAGAATTTTTATTATAAATTATATTATAATTAATAATAAAATGTTATCTTCCTTTAATCATTCTTATTATTTTAATTGTTTTCACATATGATAATTATAATTTCCTTATAATTTCTTATTTTACAAATTACTGCCAAATTTATTATAAGTTGTGCTAAGTTTATATTTCTTATTATAATTCTCCATTATATTATTTTAAATTTCATTATGGTTCTTTAATTATTCTGATTAATTTAATTGATTTAAATGCGCTTTAATTAATTATTTTAACAATAAACAAATGCTTAATAATAATGTATACTACTAATTCTTATTATTATAAATCCATACCTAAATAGTTACATAAATCAAAACAATGAAAAATTACTTCAGGTCAGCCTCGCCCTCGCGAGGAGGGCTGAAATGCCCTGCCCGCCTTCGCTAGTAGGATTGAAATGGCCAGCCTCGCGAGAATGGGCTGATGTAAATATTAACTGTTTTTTTAAAGTAATTATTTATCTATAAATTTATAATATTAATAATATTATAATAATAATAAGACTAATTTACATAATAGTTATTATAAATTATATAATAAAAATAATAAATACTTTATATTTCTTTAATCATTCTTATTATTTTAATTGTTTTGAAATATGATAAGGATAATTTCCTATAATTTGTTATTCTACAAATTATTGCAGGAAATATTAATGCTTGTGCTAATTTTGTATTGGTTATTATTATTCACCACTTTATTACTGTTAAAATTGTTATCGTTTTTAGTTATTCTTATTAATTTAATTGTAAAAAAGGACTTTAACGATTAATTCTCTAATTAATAATAAATTATTAATTTATTATTAAAGTTAAATATTAACACTAAATCCCGATTATTATTTGTTTTGTTCTTGATAATAATAAGAAAAATGCTTATTTTTTATTCCTTATCATCATATTTAATTTTAGAGGAATTGAAGAATTTTTATTATAAATTATATTATAATTAATAATAAAATGTTATCTTTCTTTAATCATTCTTATTATTTTCATTGTTTTCACGTATGATAATTATAATTTCCTTCTAATTTTTATTTTAGAAATTCCTGCCATAATTATTATAAGTTGTGATAAGTTTAGATTTTTATTATAATTCTCCATTATATTATTTTTAAATTTTATTATGGTTCTTTAATGATTCTGATTAATTTAATTGATTTAAATGAGCTTTAATTAATATTTTTAACAATATAAAATGCTTCATAATAACGTATACTACTAATTATTATTATTATAAATCCGTACGTAAATAGTTACATAAATAAAACAATGAAAAATCACTTCAGTCACCTCGCCTCTCAAGTAGGGCTGAAATGCCCACCTCAAGACTTTCATGAGTAGGGCTGAAATGGCCAACCTCGCAAGAATGGGCTAATGTAAATATTAACTTTTTTAATGTAATTATTTATCTATGATTTATAATATTAATAATATTATAATAATAATAAGACTAATTTACATAATAGTTATTATAAATTATATAATAATAAATAATAAATACGTTATATTTCTTTAATCATTCTTATTATTTTAATTGTTTTGAAATATGATAAGGATAATTTCCTATAATTTGTTATTCTACAAATTATTGCAGGAAATATTAATGCTTGTGCTAATTTTGTATTGGTTATTATTATTGACCACTTTATTACTGTTAAAATTGTTATCGCTTTTAATTATTCTTATTAATTTAATTGTAAAAAAGGACTTTAACGATTAATTCTCTAATTAATAATAAATTATTAATTTATTATTAAAGTTAAATATTTACACTAAATCCCGATTATTATTAATTTTTTCTTGATAATAATAAGAAAAGTATGCTTATTTTTGTTATCCCATATCATCATATTTAATTTTCGAGGAATTGAAGAATTTTTATTATAAATTATATTATAATTAATTATAAAATGTTATATTTCTTTAATCATTCATATTATTTTCATTTTTCACATATGATAATTATCATTTCCTTATAATTTGTTATTTTACAAATTACTGCCATAATTATTATAAGTTGTGCAAAGTTTATATTTCTTATTATTATTCTCCATTATATTATTTTTAAATTTTATTATGGTTCTTTAATTATTCTGATTAATTTAATTGACTAAAATGAGCTTTAGTTAATTATTTTAACAAAAAAATGATTAATAAAACGTATACTACTAATTATTATTATTATAAATCCATATGTAATAGTTACATAAATAAAAATAATGAAAATTTTCTTCAGGTCAACCTCTCCCTCGCGAGTAGGGCTGAAATGCCCACCTCGCACTCGCGAGTAGGGCTGAAATGGCCAGCCTCGCAAGAATGGGCTTATGTAAATATTAACTGTTTTTAATGTAATTATTTATCTACGATTTATAATATTAATAATATAATAATAATAATAATACTAATTAACATAATAGTTATTATAAATTATATAATAATAAATAATAAATACGTTCTATTTCTTTAATCATTCTTATTATTTTAATTGTTTTGAAATATGATAAGGATAATTTCCTATAATTTTTATTTTACAAATTATTGCAGGAAATATTAATGCTTGTGCTAATTTTGTATTGGTTATTATTATTCACCATTTTATTACTCTTAAAATTATTATGGTTATTTGATTATTCTTATTAATTTAATTTTAAAAATGGGCTTTAATGATTAATTCTCTACTTAATAATAAATTATTAATTTATTATTGATATTAAATATTAACACTAAATCCCGATTATTATTAATTTTGTTCTTGATAATAATAAGAAAAAATGCTTATTTTTTATTCCTTATCATCATATTTAATTTTAGAGGAATTGAAGAATTTTATTATAAATTATATTATAATTAATAATAAAATGCTATCTTTCTTTAATCATTCTTATTATTTTAATTGTTTTCACATATGATAATTATAATTTCCTTATAATTTGTTATTTTACAAATTACTGTCACATTTATTATAAGTTGTGCTAAGTTTATATTTTTATTATAATTCTCCATTATATTTTTTCAATTTCATTATGGTTCTTTAATTATTCTGATTAATTTAATTGATTTAAATGAGCTTTAATTAATTATTTTTAACAATAAACAAATGCTTAATAATAATGTATACTACTAATTCTTATTATTATAAATCCATACGTAAATAGTTACATAAATCAAAACAATGAAAAATTACTTCAGGTCAGCCTCGCCCTCGCGAGAAGGGCTGAAATGCCCTGCCCGCCATCGCTAGTAGGATTGAAATGGCCAACCTCGCGAGAATGGGCTGATGTAAATATTAACTGTTTTTTAAAGTAATTATTTATCTATGAATTTATAATAATAATATTATTATAATAATAATAAGACTAATTTACATAATAGTTATTATAAATTATATAATAATAAATAATAAATACTTTATATTTCTTTAATCATTCTTATTATTTTAATTGTTTTGAAATATGATAAGGATAATTTCCTATAATTTGTTATTCTACAAATTATTGCAGGAAATATTAATGCTTGTGCTAATTTTGTATTGGTTATTATTATTCACCACTTTATTACAGTTAAAATTGTTATCGCTTTTTAATTATTCTTAATAATTTAACTGTAAAAATGGGCTTTAATGATTAATTCTCTACTTAATAATAAATTATTAATTTATTATTGATATTAAATATTAACACTAAATCCCGATTATTATTAATTTTGTTCTTGATAATAATAAGAAAAAATGCTTATTTTTTATTCCTTATCATCATATTTAATTTTAGAGGAATTGAAGAATTTTTATTATAAATTATATTATAATTAATAATAAAATGCTATCTTTCTTTAATCATTCTTATTATTTTAATTGTTTTCACATATGATAATTATAATTTCCTTATAATTTGTTATTTTACAAATTACTGCCACATTTATTATAAGTTGTGCTAAGTTTATATTTTTATTATAATTCTCCATTATATTATTTTTCAATTTCATTATGGTTCTTTAATTATTCTGATTAATTTAATTGATTTAAATGAGCTTTAATTAATTATTTTAGAAATAAACAAATGCTTAGTAATAATGTATACTACTAATTCTTATTATTATAAATCCATACGTAAATTGTTACATAAATCAAAACAATGAAAAATTACTTCAGGTCAGCCTCTCCCTCGCGAGTAGGGCTGAAATACCCAGCCCGCCTTCGCTAGTAGGATTGAAATGGCCAGCCTCGCGAGAATGGGCTGATGTAAATATTAACTGTTTTTTTAAAGTAATTATTTATCTATGAATTTATAATATTAACAATATTATAATAATAATAAGACTAATTTACATAATAGTTATTATAAATTATATAATAATAAATAATAAATACGTTATATTTCTTTAATCATTCTTATTATTTTAATTTTTTGAAATATGATAAGGATAATTTCCTATAATTTGTTATTCTACAAATTATTGCAGGAAATATTAATGCTTGTGCTAATTTTGTATTGGTTATTACTATTCACCACTTTATTATCTGTTAAAAATTGTTATCGCTTTTTAATTATTCTTATTAATTTAATTGTAAAAAGGACTTTAACGATTAATTCTCTAATTAATAATAAATTATTAATTTATTATTTAATTTAAATATTAACACTAAATCCCGATTATTATTAGTTTTGTTCTTGATAATAATAAGAAAAATGCTTATTTTTTATTCCTTATCATCATATTTAATTTTAGAGGAATTGAAGAATTTTTATTATAAATTATATTATAATTAATAATAAAATGTTATCTTTCTTTAATCATTCTTATTATTTTCATTGTTTTCACGTATGATAATTATAATTTCCTTATAATTTTTATTTTAGAAATTCCTTCCATAATTATTATAAGTTGTGCTAAGTTTATATTTTCATTATAATTCTCCATTATATTATTTTAAATTTTATTATGGTTCTTTAATGATTCTGATTAATTTAATTGATTTAAATGAGCTTTAATTAATTATTTTTAACAATAAAAAATGCTTAATAATAACGTATACTACTAATTATTATTATTATAAATCCGTACGTAAATAGTTACATAAATAAAAACAATGAAAAATCACTTCAGGTCAGCCTCGCCCTCTCAAGTAGGGCTGAAATGCCCACCTCGCACTCGCGAGTAGGGCTGAAATGGCCAGCCTCGCAAGAATGGGCTGATGTAAATATTAACTGTTTTTTAATGTAATTATTTATCTATGATTTATAATATTAATAGTATTATAATAATAATAAGACTAATTTACATAATAGTTATTATAAATTATATAATAATAAATAATAAATACGTTATATTTCTTTAATCATTCTTATTATTTTAATTGTTTTGAAATATGATAAGGATAATTTCCGATAATTTGTTATTCTACAAATTATTGCAGGAAATATTAATGCTTGTGCTAATTTTGTATTGGTTATTATTATTCACCACTTTATTATCTTAAAATTTGTTATCGTTTTTTAATTATTCTTATTAATTTAAATGTAAAAAGGACTTTAATAATTAATTCTCTAATTAATAATAAATTATTAATTTATTATTAAAGTTAAATATTAACACTAAATCCCGATTATTATTAATTTTTTCTTGATAATAATAAGAAAAGTATGCTTATTTTTGTTATCCCATATCATCATATTTAATTTTTCGAGGAATTGAAGAATTTTATTATAAATTATATTATAATTAATAATAAAATGTTATGTTTCTTTAATCATTCATATTATTTTCATTTTTCACATATGATAATTATCATTTCCTTATAATTTGTTATTTTACAAATTACTGCCATAATTATTATAAGTTGTGCAAAGTTTATATTTCTTATTATTATTCTCCATTATATTATTTTTAAATTTTATTATTGTTCTTTAATTATTCTGATTAATTTAATTGACTAAAATGAGCTTTAATTAATTATTTTTAACAATAAACAAATGATTAATAAAAACGTATACTACTAATTATTATTATTATAAATCCATATGTAATAGTTACATAAATAAAAATAATGAAAAATTTCTTCAGGTCAGCCTCTCCCTCGCGAGCAGGGCTGAAATGCCCACCTCGCACTCGCGAGTAGGGCTGAAATGGCCAGCCTCGCAAGAATGGGCTGATGTAAATATTAACTGTTTTTTAATGTAATTATTTGTCTACAATTTATAATGTTAATAATATTATAATAATAATAAGACTAATTTACATAATAGTTATTATAAATTATATAATAATAAATAATAAATACGTTCTATTTCTTTAATCATTCTTATTATTTTAATGATTTTGAAATATGATAAGGATAATTTCCTATAATTTGTTATTCTACAAATTATTGCAGGAAATATTAAAGCTTGTGCTAATTTTTATTGGTTATTATTATTCACCATTTTATTACTCTTAAAATTATTATGTTTATTTAATTATTCTTATTAATTTAACTGTAAAAATGAGCTTTAATGATTAATTCTTTACTTAATAATAAATTATTAATTTATTATTGATATTAAATATTAAC
Organism: Erythroxylum novogranatense; assembly: GCA_029891385.1. Taxonomy (NCBI): domain Eukaryota; kingdom Viridiplantae; phylum Streptophyta; class Magnoliopsida; order Malpighiales; family Erythroxylaceae; genus Erythroxylum; species Erythroxylum novogranatense. The sequence continues at coordinate 47,376,420 of CM057234.1, read as the reverse complement.
ACTAAATCCCGATTATTATTAATTTTGTTCTTGATAATAATAAGAAAAATGCTTATTTTTTATTCCTTATCATCATATTTAATTTTTAGAGGAATTGAAGAATTTTATTATAAATTATATTATAATTAATAATAAAATGTTATCTTTCTTTAATCATTCTTATTATTTTCATTGTTTTCACGTATGATAATTATAATTTCCTTATAATTTTTATTTTAGAAATTCCTGCCATAATTATTAGAAGTTGTGCTAAGTTTATATTTTCATTATAATTCTCCATTATATTATTTTTAAATTTTATTATGGTTCTTTAATGATTCTGATTAATTTAATTGATTTAAATGAGCTTTAATTAATTATTTTAACAATATAAAATGCTTAATAATAACGTATACTACTAATTATTATTATTATAAATCCGTGACGTAAATAGTTACATAAATAAAACAATGAAAAATCACTTCAGTCACCTCGCCTCTCAAGTAGGGCTGAAATGCCCACCTCGCTTTCATGAGTAGGGCTGAAATGGCCAGCCTCGCAAGAATGGGCTGATGTAAATATTAACTGTTTTTTAATGTAATTATTTATCTATGATTTATAATATTAATAGTATTATAATAATAATAAGACTAATTTACATAATAGTTATTATAAATTATATAATAATAAATAATAAATACGTTATATTTCTTTAATCATTCTTATTATTTTAATTGTTTTGAAATATGATAAGGATAATTTCCTATAATTTGTTATTCTACAAATTATTGCAGGAAATATTAATGCTTGTGTTAATTTTGTATTGGTTATTATTATTCACCACTTTATTACTGTTAAAATTTGTTATCGTTTTTTAATTATTCTTATTAATTTAATTGTAAAAAGGACTTTAACGATTAATTCTCTAATTAATAATAAATTATTAATTTATTATTAAAGTTAAATATTAACACTAAATCCTCGATTATTATTAATTTTTTCTTGATAATAATAAGAAAAGTATGCTTATTTTTTTATCCCATATCATCATATTTAAATTTTCGAGGAATTGAAGAATTTTTATTATAAATTATATTATAATTAATAATAAAATGTTATATTTCTTTAATCATTCATATTATTTTCATTTTTCACATATGATAATTATCATTTCCTTATAATTTGTTATTTTACAAATTACTGCCATAATTATTATAAGTTGTGCAAAGTTTATATTTCTTATTATTATTCTCCATTATATTATTTTTAAATTTTATTATGGTTCTTTAATTATTCTGATTAATTTAATTGACTAAAATGAGCTTTAATTAATTATTTTAACAATAAACAAATGATTAATAAAACGTATACTACTAATTATTATTATTATAAATCCATATGTAATAGTTACATAAATAAAAATAATGAAAAATTTCTTCAGTCACCTCTCCTCATGAAAGTAGGCTGAAATGCCCACCTCGCACTCATGAGTAGGGCTGAAATGGCCACCTCGCAAGAATGGGCTGATGTAAATATTAACTGTTTTTAATGTAATTATTTGTCTACAATTTATAATGTTAATAATATTATAATAATAATAAGACTAATTTACATAATAGTTATTATAAATTATATAATAATAAATAATAAATACGTTCTATTTCTTTAATCATTCTTATTATTTTAATGATTTTGAAATATGATAAGGATAATTTCCTATAATTTGTTATTCTACAAATTATTGCAGGAAATATTAAAGCTTGTGCTAATTTTTATTGGTTATTATTATTCACCATTTTATTACTGTTAAAATTATTATGTTTATTTAATTATTCTTATTATTTTAACTGTAAAAATGAGCTTTAATGATTAATTCTTTACTTAATAATAAATTATTAATTTATTATTGATATTAAATATTAACACTAAATCCCGATTATTATTAATTTTGTTCTTGATAATAATAAGAAAAATGCTTATTTTTTATTCCTTATCATCATATTTAATTTTTAGAGGAATTGAAGAATTTTATTATAAATTATATTATAATTAATAATAAAATGTTATCTTTCTTTAATCATTCTTATTATTTTAATTGTTTTCACATATGATAATTATAATTTCCTTATAATTTGTTATTTTCAAATTACTGCCACAATTATTATAAGTTGTGCTAAGTTTATATTTCTTATTATAATTCTCCATTATATTATTTTTAAATTTCATTATCGTTCTTTAATTATTCTGATTAATTTAATTGATTTAAATGAGCTTTAATTAATTATTTTTAACAATAAAAATGTTTAATAATAATATATACTACTAATTATTATTATTATAAATCCATACGTAAATAGTTACATAAATAAAAAAATGAAAAATTACTTCAGGTTAGCCTCGCCCTCTCGAGTAGCGCTGAAATGCCCACCTCGCCCTCGCGAGTAGGGCTGAAATGGCCAGCCTCGCGAGAATGGTCTGATGTAAATATTAACTGTTTTTAAGGTAATTATTTATCTATGAATTTATAATATTAATAATATAATTATAATAGTAAGACTAATTTGCATAATAGTTATTATAAATTATCTAATAATAAATAATAAAACGTTATATTTCTTTAATCATTCTTATTATTTTAATGATTTTGAAATATGATAAGGATAATTTCCTATAATTTGTTATTCTACAAATTATTGCAGGAAATATTAATGCTTGTGCTAATTTTTATTGGTTATTATTATTCACCATTTTATTACTGTTAAAAATTATTATGTTTATTTAATTATTCTTATTAATTTAACTGTAAAAATGGGCTTTAATGATTAATTCTCTATTTAATAATAAATTATTAATTTATTATTGATATTAAATATTAACACTAAATCCCGATTATTATTAATTTTTTCTTGATAATAAAAGAAAATGCTTATTTTTTATTCCTTATCAATGATTTAATTTTTAGAGGAATTAAAGAATTTTTATTATAAATTATATTATAATTAATAATAATAATGTTATTTTTCTTTAATCATTCTTATTATTTTAATTTTTTCACATATGATAATTATAATTTCCTTATAATTTGTTATTTTACAAATTACTGCACAATTATTATAAGTTGTGCAAAGTTTATATTTCTTATTATAATTCTCCATTATATTATTTTAAATTTCATTATGGTTCTTTAATTATTCGGATTAATTTAATTGATTTAAATGGGATTTAATTAATTATTTTTAACAATAAGAAATTCTTAATAATAACGTATACTACTAATTATTATTATTATAAATCCATACGTAAATAGTTACATAAATAAAAGCAATGAAAAATTACTTCAGGTCAGCCTCGCCCTATCAAGTAGGGCTGAAATGCCTACCTCGCCCTCGCGAGTAGGGCTGAAATGGCCAGCCTCGCGAGAATGGGCTGATGTAAATATTAACTGATTTTTTAATGTAATTATTTATCTATGAATTTATAATATTAATAATATAATTATAATAGTAAGACTAATTTGCATAATAGATATTATAAATTATATAATAATAAATAATAAATACGTTATATTTTTAATCATTCTTATTATTTTAATTATTTTTAAATATGATAAGGATAATTTCCTATAATTTGTTATTCTTCAAATTATTGCAGGAAATATTAATGCTTGTGCTAATTTTGTATTGGTTATTATTATTCACCATTTTATTACTCTTAAAATTATTATGGTTATTTGATTATTTTATTAATTTAACTGTAAAAATGGGCTTTAATGATTAATTCTCTACTTAATAATAAATTATTAATTTATTATTGATATTAAATATTAAAACTAAATCCCGATTATTATTAATTTTATTCTTGATAATAATAAGAAAAAAATATGCTTATTTTTGTTATTCCATATCATCATATTTAATTTTTGAGGAATTGAAGAATTTTATTATAAATTATATTATAATTAATAATAAAATGTTATCTTTCTTTAATCATTCTTATTATTTTAATTGTTTTCACGTATGATAATTATAATTTCCTTATAATTTGTTATTTTAGAAATTCCTGCCACTATTATTATAGGTTGTGCTAAGTTTATATTTCTTATTATAATTCTCCATTATATTATTTTTAAATTTTATTATGGTTCTTTAATTATTATGATTAATTTAATTGATTTAAATGAGCTTTAATTAATTATTTTAACAATATAAAATGCTTAATAATAACGTATACTACTAATTATTATTATTATAAATCAAATACGTAAATAGTTACATAAATAAAAACAATGAAAAATCACTTCAGGTCAGCCTCGCCCTCTCGAGTAGGGCTGAAATGCCCACCTCGCCCTCGCGAGTAGGGTTGAAATGGCCAGCCTCACGAGAATGGGCTGATGTAAATATTAACTGTTTTTTTAATGTAATTATTTATCTATGAATTTATAATATTAATAATATTGTAATAATAATATGACTAATTTACATAATAGTTATTACAAATTATATAATAACAAATAATAAATACGTTATATTTATTTAATCATTCTTATTATTTTTTTTATTTTGAAATATGATAAGGATAATTTCCTATAATTTTTATTCTACAAATTATTGCAAGAAATATTAATACTTGTGCTAATTTTTATTGGTTATTATTCTTCACCACTTTATTACTGTTAAAATTATTATGGTTATTTGATTATTCTTATTAATGTAACTGTAAAAATGGGCTTTAATGATTAATTCTCTACTTAATAATAAATTATTAATTTATTATTGATATTAAATATTAACACTAAATCCCCAATTATTTTTAATTTTGTTCTTGATAATAATAAGAAAAATGCTTATTTTTTAATTCCTTATCATCATATTTAATTTTTAGAGGAATTGAAGAATTTTATTATAAATTATTTTATAATTAATAATAAAATGTTATCTTTCTTTAATCATTCTTATTATTTTAATTGTTTTCACATATGATAATTATCATTTCCTTATAATTTGTTATTTTACAAATTACTGCCACAATTATTATAAGGTGTGCTAAGTTTATATTTGTTATTATTATTCTCCATTTTATTATTTTTAAATTTTATTATGGTTCTGTAATTATTCTGATTAATTTAATTGATTAAAATGAGCTTTAATTAATTATTTTAACAATAAACAAATGCTTAATAATAACGTATAGTACTAATTATTATTATTATAAATCCATACGTAAATAGTTACATAAATAAGAACAATGAAAAATTACTTCAGGTCAGCCTTGCCCTCGCGAGTAGGGCTGAAATATTAATTCTTGTGCTAATTTTGTATTGGTTTTATTATTCACCACTTTATTACTGTTAAAATTATTATGTATATTTAATTATTCTTATTAATTTAACTGTAAAAATGAGCTTTAATGATTAATTCTCTAATTAATAATAAATTATTAATTTATTATTGATATTAAATATTAACACTAAATCCCGATTATTTTTAATTTTGTTCTTGATAATAATAAGAAAAATGCTTTTTTATTCCTTATCATCATATTTAATTTTAGAGGAATTGAAGATTTTATTATAAATTATATTATAATTAATAATAAAAACGTTAGGTTTCTTTAATCATTCTTATTATTTTAAATTTTTCACATATGATAATTATCATTTCCTTATAGTTTGTTATTTTACAAATTACTGCCACAATTATTATAAGGTGTGCTAAGTTTATATTGGTTATTATTATTCACAATTATATTATTTTAAATTTTATTATGGTTCTGTAATTATTTTGATTAATTTAATTGATTAAAATGAGCTTTAATTAATTATTTTAACAATAAACAAATGCTTAATAATAACGTATAGTACTTATTATTATTATTATAAATCCATACGTAAATAGTTACATAAAAAAGAACAATGAAAAATTACTTCAGGTCAGCCTTGCCCTCGCGAGTAGGGCTGAAATGCCCACCTCGCCCTCTCGAGTAGGGTTGAAATGGCCAGCCTCGCGAGAATGGGTTGATGTAAATATTAACTGTTTTTTAAAAGTAATTATTTATCTATGAATTTATAATATTAATAATATTATAATAATAATAAGACTAATTTACATAATAGTTATTATAAATTATATAATAATAAATAATAAATACGTTATATTTCTTTAATCATTCTTATTATTTTAATTGTTTTGAAATATGATAAGGATAATTTCCTTATAATTTTTATTCTACAAATTATTGCAGGAAATATTAATTCTTGTGCTAATTTTGTATTGGTTATTATTATTCACCACTTTATTAATGTTAAAATTATTATGATTTTTAATTATTCTTATTAATTTAATTGTAAAAATGGACCTTAATGATTAATTCTCTAATTAATAATAAACTATTAATTTATTATTGATATTAAATATTAACACTAAATCCTGATTATTTTTAATTTTTTCTTGATAATAATTAGAAAAGTATGCTTATTTTTGTTATCCCATATCTTCAGATTTAATTTTAGAGGAATTGAAGAATTTTATTATAAATTATATTATAATTATTAATAAAATGTTAGGTTTCTTTAATCATTCTTATTATTTTAAATTTTTCACATATGATAATTATAATTTCCTTATAATTTTTTATTTTACAAATTACTGCCACAATTATTTTAAGTTGTGCTAAGTTTATATTTCTTATTATTATTCTCCATTATATTATTTTAAATTTTATTATGGTTCTTTAATTATTCTGATTAATTTAATTGATTAAAATGAGCTTTAATTAATTATTTTAACAATAAACAAATGCTTAATAATAACGTATACTTATTATTAAAAATCCATACGTAAATAGTTACATAGATAAAACAATGAAAAATTTCTTCAGGTCAACCTCGCCCTCGCGAGTAGGGTTGAAATGGCCAGCCTCGCGAGAATGGGCTGATGTAAATATTAACTGTTTTTAATGTAATTATTTATCTATGATATTATAATATTAATAATATATTTATAATAGTAAGACTTATTTACATAATAGTTATTATAAATTATATAATAATAAATAATAAATACGTTCTATTTCTTTAATCATTCTTATTATTTTAATTGTTTTGAAATATGATAAGGATAATTTCCTATAATTTTTATTCTACAAATTATTGCAGGAAATATTAATGCTTGTGCTAATTTTGTATTGGTTATTATTATTCACCATTTTATTACTGTTAAAATTATTATGTTTATTTAATTATTTTATTAATTTAACTGTAAAAATGAGCTTTAATGATCAATTCTCTACTTAATAATAAATTATTAATTTATTATTGATATTAAATATTAACACTAAATCTCCTATTATTATTAATTTTGTTCTTGATAATAATAAGAAAAATGCTTATTTTTTCCCTATCATCATATTTAATTTTAGAGGAATTGAGGAATTTTGATTATAAATTATATTATAATTAATAATAAAATGTTATCTTTCTTTAATCATTCTTATTATTTTAATTGTTTTCACATATGATAATTATAATTTCCTTATAATTTGTTATTTTAAAATTACTGCCACAATTATTATAAGTTCTGCTAAGTTTATATTTCTTATTATAATTCACCATTACATTATTTTTAAATTTCATTATGGTTCTTTAATTATTCTGATTAATTTAATTGATTTAAATGAGCTTTAATTAATTATTTTAACAATAAAAATGCTTAATAATAACATATACTACTAATTATTATTATTATAAATCCATACGTAAATAGTTACATAAATAAAAATGAAAATTTACTTCAGGTCAGCCTTGCCCTCTCGAGTAGGGCTGAATGCCCACCTCGCCTCGCGAGAATGGGCTGATGTAAATATTAACTGTTTTTTAATGTAATTATTTATCTATGAATTTATAATATTAATAATATAATAATAATAGTAAGACTAATTTGCATAATAGTTATTATAAATTATATAATAATAAATAATAAAAACTTTATATTTCTTTAATCATTCTTATTATTTTAATGATTTTGAAATATGATAAGGATAATTTCCTATAATTTGTTATTCTACAAATTATTGCAGGAAATATTAATGCTTGTGCTAATTTTTATTGGTTATTATTATTCACCATTTTATTACTGTTAAAATTATTATGGTTATTTGATTATTCTTATTAATTTAACTGTAAAAATGGGCTTTAATGATTAATTCTCTACTTAATAATAAATTATTAATTTATTATTGATATTAAATATTAACACTAAATCCCGATTATTATTAATTTTGTTCTTGATAATAATAAGAAAAATGCTTATTTTTTTATTCCTTATCATCATATTTAATTTTAGAGGAATTGAAGAATTTTATTATAAATTATATTATAATTAATAATAAAATGTTATCTTTCTTTAATCATTCTTATTATTTTAATTGTTTTCACATATGATAATTATAATTTCCTTATAATTTGTTATTTTCAAATTACTTCCACAATTATTATAAGTTGTGCTAAGTTTATATTTCTTATTATAATTCTCCATTATATTATTTTTAAATTTCATTATGGTTCTTTAATTATTCTGATTAATTTAATTGATTTAAATGAGCTTTAATTAATTATTTTTAACAATAAAAATGCTTAATAATAATGTATACTACTAATTATTTTTATTACAAATCCATACGTAAATAGTTACATAAATAAAAGCAATGAAAAATTACTTGAGTCACCTCACCTATCGAGTAGTATTGAAATGCCTACCTCGCCCTCATGTAGTAGGGCTGAAATGGCCACCTCGCGAGAATGGGCTGATGTAAATATTAACTGATTTTTAATGTAATTATTTATCTATGAATTTATAATATTAATAATATAATTATAATAGTAAGACTAATTTGCATAATAGATATTATAAATTATATAATAATAAATAATAAATATGTTATATTTTTAATCATTCTTATTATTTTAATGATTTTAAATATGATAAATATAATTTCCTATAATTTGTTATTCTACAAATTATTGCAGGAAATATTAATGCTTGTGCTAATTTTGTATTGGTTATTATTATTCACCATTTTATTACTGTTAAAAATTATTATGGTTATTTGATTATTCTTATTAATTTAACTGTAAAAATGGGCTTTAATGATTAATTCTCTACTTAATAATAAATTATTAATTTATTATTGATATTAAATATTAAAACTAAATCCTCGATTATTATTAATTTTGTTCTTGATAATAATAAGAAAAATATGCTTATTTTTGTTATTCCATATCATCATATTTAATTTTTGAGGAATTGAAGAATTTTTATTATAAATTATTTTATAATTAATAATAAAATGTTATCTTTCTTTAATCATTCTTATTATTTTAATTGTTTTCACGTATGATAATTATAATTTCCTTATAATTTGTTATTTTAGAAATTCTGCCACAATTATTATAAGTTGTGCTAAGTTTATATTTCTTATTATAATTCTCCATTATATTTTTTAAATTTTATTATGGTTCTTTAATTATTATGATTAATTTAATTGATTTAAATGAGCTTTAATTAATTATTTTAACAATATAAAATGCTTAATAATAACGTATACTACTAATTATTATTATTATAAATCCGTACGTAAATAGTTACATAAATAAAAACAATGAAAAATCACTTCAGGTCAGCCTCGCCCTCTCGAGTAGGGCTGAAATGCCCACCTCGCCCTCGCGAGTAGGGTTGAAATGGCCAGCCTCACGAGAATGGGCTGATGTAAATATTAACTGTTTTTTTAATGTAATTATTTATCTATGAATTTATAATATTAATAATATTGTAATAATAATATGACTAATTTACATAATAGTTATTACAAATTATATAATAACAAATAATAAATACGTTATATTTCTTTAATCATTCTTATTATTTTAATTGTTTTGAAATATGATAAGGATAATTTCCTATAATTTTTATTCTACAAATTATTGCAAGAAATATTAATACTTGTGCTAATTTTGTATTGGTTATTATTATTCACCATTTTATTACTCTTAAAAATTATTATGGTTATTTGATTATTCTTATTAATGTAATCGTAAAAATGGGCTTTAATGATTAATTCTCTACTTAATAATAAATTATTAATTTATTATTGATATTAAATATTAACACTAAATCCCGATTATTATTAATTTTGTTCTTGATAATAATAAGAAAAAATGCTTATTTTTGTTATTCCTTATCATCGATTTAATTTTTAGAGGAATTGAAGAATTTTATTATAAATTTTATTATAATTAATAATAAAATGTTATCTTTCTTTATTCATTCTTATTATTTTAATTGTTTTGACATATGATAATTCTAATTTCCTTATAATTTTTATTTTGCAAATTACGCCACAATTATTTTAAGTTGTGCTAAGTTTATATTTCTTATTATTATTCACCATTATATTTTTTTAAATTTTGTTATGGTTCTTTAATTATTCTTATTAAAGAATTTCTAAAAATTTGGGGTATTTTTGGAAATTTTGTAATTTTAGGTATTTTTGAAATTTTAGGAATTTTAGGAATTTCTATATAATGTGAAATGTAGATCGCTTAAAGTGATGACAAATAGCTTATGTGTATACGTGAAATGTGGCAGCTTAAAATAAGATTATGATAAAATAGAAATATGATAAACAAAATGAGTCCCAAAATATAAGAGCCATATTTATACAAGTACAGAAGATAGATAATTTACTATTCAAGTACAAAATACTTGCAGGCCCCAAAATGGATAGATAGTGTACTAAACAAAAAGTAGCTGACAAAAAATTGATCATTCTTGAACATTTCACAGTTAAGTTAACTTTTCTCTTTTGATTTTGGTGGTCAACTTGGTTGAAGATATTTGTGGTGATATTAAATCACATAAAGGAATATCATTCTCATAAGTTTTTGATATTCGTCTCTTCATTTTGGAAATCTGGGGTGTCATTTGAGTTGAAGAAACAATGTATATTTTAGTGTGACAAATTGCAACTCTATCATCCTGTAATTAAATAAACTCAATAAGTGGAAGACACGATACATAAATATATTTAAAAAATAGATGTACATACTTTGTTATCAACTGTAGATACAGAAATACACCCATCAAGAATATTTTCTGAAAAGTACCTGAGTGATTCAATGTGATTTGAATCCTGCAGAATGAAAAGTATCTTATAAGAGGAGCAGATATGTTGGCACTTTCTACAGGTTACTATGTTATTGTTTTTTTTCATCAAACAAGAAAATTCAACTTTGTAAAGCAAGAGATTATCTTACAATTTCAGATGCAGAAACTGATTATGGTGCATTTTATTGAATAAAATCTTGGCATAAATTTAAATGAATTAAAATAATCAATCATGTGTGATCCATATTATACATAATATTAATGGTATGTACGTACTTGTTTGTTCACAGTAGGTAATGATGACAGAGGTGCAATATCAATAGGAATGTTACTTAGTGATTCATCCAGAATTGAATCCTGCAAAGCAGAACTTAATAATTGATTACTGAATGCCTATTTACATCTAATTAATTTAACAATGAATGGTTTTACAATGAGATAATATATATCTGTTTTTTTTAATATAGTGTCAATGAGAAGAAGAGAAATTAGATAATTGAACTTGATAGGAAATCAATCATATAGTTTGCTAAGTACTAATTGTAGCCAAGGCTCGAACAGAAGTAATTTTCTACAATAATACGATTATAAAAATAAAGAATAACGAAATTTTCTTGATAGAACAAAAAAAATTGAAATGTGTGAAAGTGGTATTAATACTCACAGCTTCGTTAGGATTTATCAAGACCAGTGGTCTTACTGAAAGATTAATAGCAATAGCAGAATCACTTAGATAACATTCCTGGATAAATATTGTATTTCATGAGATCAATATTGCTACAATATATACATATCTGTGTATATCAATGTAGTTTCATGCAATGATGAATAGTTGCTATTCTTCTTTGTAGTGAGAAGTAGAGTAATACCTTACACTGGGGTGGAGAATCCATGTATTTATTGATCAGTTCCTCATTGCAACTAACTTTCTTGACAGTGAAACTTGAAGATTTGTTGATTTTATTAAATTCTGTGACTTGTACCTTAAAAAGATAAGTTTTCTTAACCAAGCATTCTAACTCATTAGGAAACCCATCTTCATCTCCTTCCTAATTAACAAATTAATTCTAAGTAAACACATGAAAGAGTAGACAATTTATTATCAAAAAATAAAGATTACAATCTTTTACAAACCTTAATTAGACGGTTTCTGAGATCATTTGCACTAACTTGAATCAATTGGAAGGCTTGATCATCAAATAACACAAATGACTCCAGACCATCATAAGCATCTTTTACTTGAACATGTACTTTATATCTAAAATACATAAATATATCAAAGATTAGTGTTTATCATTATATAAAATTAAGTTTAAATAAAATTTAAAATAATGATATACTTCTTACAATTCTATTTGGAGTGTTCCGACATTTAAAACACATTAGTAGGTCATTCTCAATTTTGACTTTACATCCATGAATGGAGCATGCATCACTGTACCAACTCTGCTCAGTTTGGATCATTCTAATGGTTGCAAGAATAGTATAAATGCCATTTTGTTGTAATGTTATGAAAATATGGGTCAGCTTGTAAGATATAGGTGCATAAATTCAGAATGAAGAAAAGAATTATGTATTTTCAATTTACCTCACACCGTCTCAGTTCAGTAACCTTCTTTCTTGTTTGAAAAGATAAGAAATCATTCAAAGGGGATTGACTTAAGAAAGGATGATCAAGCTGAGTGTATCTCTGGGAAGATGTTTCCCCAACCATTATCAAACTGAGGCTAAAGTAAAAAAGAATTAAATAAATAGGTAGTGCATACATATGCAATGATACAAATTTAAAATAAGATGATAATAAGCCATCATAAAAATATAATTACCTCAATTTAAAATCTTGAACTGAAGGGATGTCGGGGTTAATCAGTAGTTTTGAAGCATTCCAAACATTAGAAATCTTGATTTCTCCTGCACGAAAAAGGGTGATATGTTCTGCTTTTTTCACAAAAATGAACAATGTGAATTGCATAAAATGCTTTGAAAAAAATAATGTACCAACAGAGTTAGATATCATAGCAAGCTGAAAAACAATAACGATTGATATTTCTTATGTATCCCTCATTGTATTCAGCAAAAAGTCAGCATATTCACCAAACAATGTGCACTTGATCTTGTTGTTACTGAAAAATAATATTAACGCATAAATATTATTTTGCATACAAAGAGTATAATACAATAGTTATTGAAAGTAAAGATAACCTCTTATCTGTCAGATATAGATTCATAAATTTTGATTTGAGATTATTCCTTTGGAATTCTTGACAAGTTTCATATGAAGTCATCTCTCCAAGGACATCTGTTTGACAAGACAAACAATTTTTCAATAAAGGCTAAATAAAGAAATCATATCATAAATGACTTACTGTGTTAAAATATAAATGGAGACCACTGAAGAAATATATATATATGATTACCAATCAAATAACTGTTGGGACCCGTTTTCGGAAGCCAACTCTTATACGGAATCATAAAACGTGAGTACAGAATTTTTCAAAAAATAGAAGCATATTCACCAAACAATGTGCACAAAGAAATCCAAAAGGCTCGGAACCAAAGAAAACAAAACGCTTAACTCTGACATCCGAAAACGCATACTTTTAAAACAAAACAAACGTTCAGCGTTGGAAAACTGTAAAGACACTTGGTCTAAACCAATTCAAATCGGTATAATATTTTTTTTCAATCAAAGTAACTTCAATATCCAATTGAAGTCATTCACACTCTTCACTTCTTTCTTTTCTTTTCTTCTTTCCTTCCTAATTTTCGTGTTTCTCTTCTTCTTATACGAAAGCCCACACTTCTTATTTACAAAAGTGTCATTAATGAGTGAGAAATGACCCTTATGCCCTTCCTTATAAGTCTTGAAATTTAAAAGCTTAAGTGTTCTTCCAATATTGCCCCTTATGCATTCTTAACACTTTAATTCAATTTAATCCATGTTATATGATCTTACTCAAAATAACATGCTAATTACTCACATTAACTGTTAAGTCAAAATGACTTTACATTTATGATTTTGATGAAGAACAAATAATGAAGGCGTAAAATGCGGATGAATGAAAAGCGATTTATAGTTGAAAAATGATGAAGATTGAAAAGCGACGGAGATTAAAAAGCGCATTTAAGCCAAAAGCATACGGAAGCAAAAGCAGACGATAGTTAAAAAACAGACGGAGATTAAAAAAGCAGACGGAAGCCAAAAGCAGACGGAAACAAAAGCAGATGATGAAAAGCAGACGGAAGCAAATCACGTCTGAATCAAGATTTAGTTCGAGTTAGTTACGGAATTCAACTGAATAACTGTTTCTTCAAGATTCAAGAAGCAAGATTCAAGAAGCAGTTACAGACGAAAGCTATAAATATGAGTCGAAGTCGAAGATTGCAAAGTTAGCTGATATATATATATATGTGAATATTAAAAAGCTTACTTGAGAGCTTATTGTGCAAATAGCTAGAGCTATATTATTGTAACGAAGTTCGAAATATCTTTCTGTAAGAAAGTAGTACAGATAGCCTGCAGAGACTAAGAGTAAAAGAATACTAAGTGTAAAGCGACCTGAAGAGGCTTAGAAAGAAAGAATACTTGTAGAATTGTTGAGAGATAGTAAAATCTCAAAGAGACATCTGAGGACTGGACGTAGCCCACGGTTTGGGGTGAACCAGTATAAAAATTACTGTGTCAACTTCTCTCTATCCTTATCTCTCTTATCGTTCAAAGTTTCGTTTTTACTTAGTTTTCAAACAAGTTTTTGAAAATACGATTAACTTTGACTTACAGTAGTTCTTGTGAAAAGAACAAGCTTTTCCTTTGACAAAACGATTTTGAAGATTTTTCAAATAAGGAGAAATACACAATTCAACCCCCCTTCTTGTGCATTTATACATCGTATAATAAGCATTGTAATAACGTGTGATTTACTTCATTAACATGATAATTAATTCTTCAAAATCATAAAATATAACAAAGTCTCAAAATATCATTAAATCATGCTTAACTTAGGACATTTTTCAAATCGTCAAATTGAAGGAATTCGCTAACACTTCATCCAAGAGAAATGTTCCTCATAGTCTCAATTTTATATTGACACCAAAATCATTTAATTTGATTCAATACTCCAAAAGTTATAATCCAAACATTTTCGGACTATTCTTATGATAAAATATTTTCCTGCGATTGACTTCTATCTGCAAATTGATAGTCTTAGAGACTAAATTGAAACTCAATTTCATCAGAACATTTATAGCCTTATATCTCTAGTATACTCCAAATCAAGAATCATCTCATTTGGATGACTAGAGCAAAAGTTATGGCCAAAACACTTTCATCTCTTACTAATCCAAGACTTAACATTAAACCCAAATTCAAGCCAGAAATTGAAAGTCTTAGAGTCCAAATTGAAATTCATTCCCTTCATATAACTTGTAATTCCATGTCTCTAGTTTATTTTTCAACAAGAATCAACTCAATTGGATCTCCACAGATCAAGATATCGCCAAAATATCGAAGCATGTTCAGGAAAATTTTCCGACTCACTTGATTCAATAAATCTTTTCCAAATTAATCTCAAAAATCATAAATTTTTCCATGAAGAGGTAGAGAATTGTATTAGAAATCCAACGCTTCAAAAATCAAGTCAATCGGATGTCAGACGAAAAAGATATAAGCAAAAGAATGAGAAAGGGTCGAATTGGGAAAAATGTTTTAAAAAAATGGGCTGCTCGCACTCTCGAGCAAATGCGGGGGCTCGCGATCGGGAGCCACTCAAGATCGCGAGGCCGTCGTCTCGCGAGGCTCTCGCACTCGCGAGGACGCCTCAAATTTGCTCCATTCGACTTTCAAACTTCCAAAATTCATAACTTTTGACTCAAAACTCCAAATTTCATAAATATGATATTAATAGAAAGCTAAAAGGAAGCTCTACAACTTTCATGAAGGACTTAAAAACCAATTTAGCCTATAAGGGGGTCAAAAATCTACTCAAATTTTATGTCCAAAAAATGTCACCTTAAACAGTAACAAAATTTCTAAAAATCATAACTTCCCATTCCATGATCCAAAAATTCCATTCTTTATATCAATGGAAAGATAAAAACACAATCCACAATTTTATGAAGAACTTAAAAGCAATTTCTACCTCTAACGTGGTCAATTTTTCAATCAAAGTTTCTGTCCAATTAATGTAATCTTAAACAGTAACACAACTTCTAAAATTTATATCTTTCAACTCCAAGGTCCAAAAATGTCATACTTTACATCAATGTAAAGATACAAATACAAAATTCAACTTTCATGAAAACTTTAAGAGCAATTTCAGCCTCTATATAGAACAAAATTTCAATCAAAGTTACTTTCTAATTATCTCCAAATATCATTGATTCCTATTCCTATTTTCTATAATATTCTATAATTTCAGAAAATTAACACCAAATCCACTATAAATAACTTCCAAATTCACAAAATTTCCAAAAATCACAACTCAGTCCAAATATACCTGGAATTATTCATAAGTGCATGTACAATTATTTTCATGTGCAGAAAAATTCACTATTTATATGTTTGTGTATGACATAATATGCATGAGCATGAAAATGCATTTCTAAGCTCTCATTGATCACTCATATTTACTATTCTAATCTCCCCGTAAGTAATGGAATGTTACAACATCTCTTCATTTAGTGAAGATTTAATTTAAGGCAAGAGCATTTTTAATACTTTGGATTTTTGGAAGGGTTTTGGTTCATGAAACTTAGGAAATGCATGGGTTTAGGTATTCTAGGATCAATTTTAGTAAATGTGTTTTGTGGGTTTTCATTTTTGCAACCCTATTGAATTTGAGATTTTTGCCTATGAAAAGGGAATCAAAAAAGACAAGAGGAGCAAGAGGAGAGGCATTTTGAGCAAGTTTAAGGCAAGGAAATTCAAGGTGGGTTATATTTTTATAATGAAGTAATAAGCCATTAATATTTCTTTCAAGAAATGGAAATAAATGATTTCAACTACTCTTTAAATGTGCATTTATTTCTCTTTGAATGTTTTCATAATCTGTTGTATGTTTTGTAAATGAATTGTGTTGTTGATCTATGAAATGAAAAATGAAAATGATTTTTAAAAAGATATCAAGTTTATGACAACATACTTCGAAAATGTGCCATTTTGGGCAACAAGTTTACAAGTTATGAAATACATGTTATGTGAGTTTAGTTTTGTCCATTCTGTTGTCAAGTGCACTTCGACTAAAGACTTCTCTCGCCTACCCGCTAGTGGCATGGAGCTCCTTTAAGAACTCCCTCATGTTTACAACTACATAAAACCACTATGTGGGATTGTGTTAGTTCGTTTTATTCACAAGTACACATGACTATTATATGGAAATATGTTAGTTCATTCTGTTTATGGACCTCCCAAACCATTTTGATGTACTTATGTGCCTAAATATAGTGACAAGATTGATGCACACATGATTTGCATTATTGTGAATTTGGTTGAGAATTTGAGAAATATGCGCTTTATGAATCAATGTGAATTTTTACAATAGTTTTGCTTTCTACCAATTATAAAACTGTTACCTATGAGCTTTAAGCTCACCCTCCTCCCCCCCTCTTCCGTCCCATCTTTAGGTGATGAGCAAGAGATCGTGTAATCAAGAGTTAGGGCATCACTCCACTTTTGCAATGTTTTTGTATTTTAAGTTAGATTTTGTAAACACAAGGCTTTAATTGAATTTCAAACTTGTTAGGGCAAGTACCTTTTGTATTTTGGGTTTTCGGATTATGTTGTATTGTGGCTTGAAATGCCCATTAAAGCTTTATAAAACTCTTATCTTATGATGTTAATGAAAAATGATTGTGTTTTGCTTATGACTATCCAATTCTTTACATTGCATTTTTAATCTTTCATAGGTGTCGATATATGTGTTCTGACTTCAAGGGAAGAATTGTATTAATCTGGAATGAATGAGGCAAAGTTGTCTTCCTAGAAGTTGTAGATTGCCCTTTTAGCTTTCCAACGGTATAAAGTATGTAAATTTTGGATATTGGAGTTGATAAATATAATCATTATAAGTGCAAATGTTTTGGAGAGTATAGTTAGTGTTTTAGAACTTTAGGTGCTGTGAGGAAGACCCTGTAGAAACCCCATCGTCTAGTGCAGTCTTAGACTTAATCCCTTCATCTGACTCAGTCTGAGACTGAAGCCTTTCCTCTGATCTTTAGTTTAACCTTTATCTAACCTTCATCTGACTTAATTTTGACTCTCTAAATGACAAAATCTCTCTTCGGTATCTTCATGAAAGTTGTACATCTAGATGTCCTCTTCGAAAATGTCTTAAGACAACCTTAATCTGATGTCTCTATTGAAAGTTATGCTAATTGTCTGAAAATAGGTTCAATAAGATTGAGGACAAAATCATGTTTGATTCTTTCGACCATAACTTTGTAATCCGACCTCCAAATGACCTAATTTTTGAACCAATGGATTCCTAACACATTTTTCTACCTCTCCATAATAATTTACAGCTTTTTATTAATTTGAAAAATATCGATTGAATCAAAGTAAGGGTATCAGTTGGAAGAGCATGAACTGGATATTTTACTAAACATACTTCAGTATTTGAATGATATCTTGATCTGTAGATCTCCGAATGAGATGATTCTTGTTTAAGAATAAACTAGAGACATAGGGTTTCAAATTGTCTGAAGAAATAGGGTTTTAATTCAGTCCCTAATACTTTCAATATAATGGGGAACAAATGTTCTGAAGAAGTTAAATTGTAATTCCGGTCGAGGTTTCTCAAAATCTGTTCTAAAATAGGAGAAATGAGTTTGTTTTTTATGGTTGAATAGTATGGGCATGCCACCCTTATAGAATGATGGCTAATGAGGGTTCATGGAAATAACCCTATAGGATAATATGCTCATGTTTTATGACTCCGAATGTTGGGCTCTAGAAACAGGATCCAACACTTTTTGTAATGATTATGCCTTTACTAATCTTGTCATACTTTAGTTACGCATAATCATCAATATGGTTGCATTTTACTACTACTTTAACGGGTTTTTTATTTAATTAATTACTTTATATTTTCTTTATGACCATCTATCATTACTTTATCTTCAACAAAACTTCCAAACTTAAGAAAGTTAAGAAACTATGCACAAAGAGGAGTTCGATTGATTTACACTTACTAGATTAATTAATCTATAGGGTAAAAGGATACATGACTACCTTGTGGTTTAAGTAATTTTAAAAAACTCTTTAATCTTCAATATTTTGAAGTTTTTAATTTTAATTTTGTAGAAAACACTTTTTAGATCATTAAAATAATAGAGGAAGGCATATGATATAAACATTACACATAAATCGATCAAATGTTATTGGCATGATGATCTAACCCTAATCTTAATGCCAATATGAAATAATTAAACCTAATCTAAACTAATAATTTATTACGTTATTTTGAATTATTATTTTGAGTCGATTAGTCAATTTAAGTTAGATTTAAGAGTTTGGTTGAATTATCATATTAGTAACATTTGGTTAGTCCATATGTGATATTCATGTCATATGTGTTTCATTGTTATTATTATCAAAAGTGTAAGAGAATAAACTTTCTAAAAATCAAAATCACAAAGCATTTTTCTCCAGAAATTTAAAAAATATGATGTTTTCTAAGTTAAACTATAGAAATCTCATATCTTTTACTTTGATGACTTAATGACGTGTATTATTTAAAAACTATTGAGGATTTCATTAAAATAATTTGCTTGTGACTATAATTAACGCTATCAATTATGATAATTATTAGTTTATTATATTTAACTTTCAAGTTACAAAATATATGTTTAAATAAGGTTATGTCATTTTAAGTAACTTAAATTTAACCATAAAAATAATATGTTACATAATTTGAATTGAAGATCAATACATTTTTATTGTTTATACAAGTGAATAGTCTTGCCAAATAATGATTAAATTGCATAATTGAATTAATATTAAAAGTTTAACAACCTTTTACAAATAATAAAGGAATAAATTATATGAGTATAAACTTTTAAAGTTTTATTGAACTCTTTCATCTTTAGAAAACTTCATAATCAGGGCAATCATATTCATAGTTTGTAAAATTGATTATTTTTCAATTTATACCAATAACTAAAATGTCGTAAGGTTTATCAAATATCCTAAGAAAAACTCATTAATTAGTTGTTATAATTTTGAATCATACTATCATAATGGTTATTTTAAAAATTAGACACTAAAATATTGAAAAAAGGAAATATACAATTACCAATTGTTGTGACCTCTAAAACTAAATTCAAACTAATAATTGGCTTAGAAAAACTACCAAATCATAAGAAGCATTTATGATTTATGTTAGAGAAAATTATAAGTGCGTGTCCTTTTCCAAACTTATTAGATTTGTGAGCCATTTCTTAAACTTAATTTCCTCACTAGGTATGAAGAAATTAGGAGAACTACATGTTTGTTACATCATAAGGACAATGATGGCCTTTTAACTCTTATGTGCATGGCAAGGTTTTGAATGAAGAATTGAAATGCTTTGGCTGTCTCCTCCTACTTACCAAATTTGCAAGAAATGCAGACGTCCAGGGTGTGAATGGAGCGTAAAGAAACTTGGGAAGGCAAGACTTCTGCGGGAAAATTCCAATTTCTTTACTAAAAGAACAGAAAGAAAGCAGAAAATTATGGACAAGGCATTGGGAAAAGGTCAACTTTATAGTTTGGTCTATGTATAACCTAGGTATGGTTTGTTTTGCATTATACTTCAGAATGAGTTTGATTGAGAATTAAGTCATCTTTGGTATTGGGAGGGCTATAGACTAGGGTTTTCATAATATTAAATGGATTAAGACTTACCAAAAATTTCAATTTAATTATCCAAGCTGTTAAGTCTGTTTTTAATCTTATAAACTGATAATTAGGAAGAGGATGCTAAGGGATCGAAACAAGCATATAATAGAATGTCATACTTAAATAACGTACTCCATGCATTGTTAAAGGGAACCAATGATGAATTGATGCTCATTAAGCTAGGTAATTGATGATTTAATTTAAGGTTTTGGCCTGGTGGTGAGAGAACTTAGTTGTTATTCAAATTCATGATGCATGCATTATTATAGAACCGTAAACTTAGTTCCTTTCATTAGGTGATCACTTGATAAAAAATGTTAATTAAAAAGAATTTTGGGCATTTGGTAAGACGTGCCTCTATCTAAAGTTCAGGAACTGATTAAGTCGTCCCTTTTTCTAGTTTTGTTCAGTCCAAGAAAATAATAAGATTTCCGTATGTGTCTTTTAATAACTAGGCAAAAAGAATGATCCAGACAAGCTACACGTAAACATTAAGATGAACTTTGGAAAGAACGTAATTCTTTATAGTTGACTTAAATAGTAATAAAGGAACATAAGCAAAAGTTTCATATTGCTAATTGTGAAGAAATGAACGATACATTTGCTAGGTTAAGAAGGAACCTTTGATTATTCATGTAACCAAAACATAAATCTTATAACAAGATAACAATGTATATAATCTCCATTTCTTCACAACCAACAACTTAATAATGAAGTTTTTATTCTTGAGAATCGAGTAGATTCCAATTATTAGACAATAAACTTAATAATAGTTTTTTTGGAGTACGATATAAGCGGAGACTTCTTAGAAGAATAGAAATGATGCTTTTGGAGGAGGAGGTGATGTGTAATGATATGGAGGTGGTGGAGACTTCTCTGGAGGAGGAGGTGAATTATAATGATATGGAGGTGGGAGAGACTTCTCTGGAGGGGGAGGTGAAGTATAATGATAAGGAGGTGGTGGAGACTTCCTTAGAGGAGGAGGTGAAGTGTAATGGTATGGAGGTGGTGGAGACTTCTTTGGAGGAGGAGGTGAGGTATAATGGTATGGAGGTAGTGGAGATTTCTTTGGAGGAGGAGGTGATGTATAGTGGTATGGAGGTGGTCGAGATTTCTTTGGAGGAGGAGGTGATGTATAATGGTATGGAGGTGGTGGAGATTTCTTTGGAGGAGGAGGTGATGTATAGTGGTATGGAGGTGGTCGAGATTTCTTTGGAGGAGGAGGTGATGTATAATGGTAAGGAGGTGGGGGAGACTTCTTTGGATGAGGAGGTGATGTATAGTGGTATGGAGGTGGTGGAGATTTCTTTGGAGGAGGAGGTGATGTATAATGGTAAGGAGGTGGGGGAGACTTTTTTGGAGGGGGAGGTGAACTATAATGATAAGGAGGTGGTGGAGACTTCTTTGGAGGGGGAGGCGATGTGTAATGATATGGAGGTGGTGGAGACTTCTTTGGAGGAGGAGGCGATGTGTAATGGTATGGAGGTGGGGGAGACTTCTTTGGAGGAGGAGGCGAAGTGTAATGGTATGGAGGTGGGGAAGACTTCTTTGGGGGAGGAGGGGAAGTGTAATGGTATGGAGGTGGGGGAGACTTCTTTGGGGGAGGAGGTGAAGTGTAATGGTATGGAGGTGGTGGAGACTTTTTTGGAAGAGGAGGTGAAGTATAATGATACGGAGGTGGGGGAGACTTCTTTGGAGGAGGAGGTGAACTATAATGATAAGGAGGTGGTGGAGACTTCCTTAAAGGAGGAGGTGAAGTGTAATGGTATGGAGGTGGTGGAGACTTCTTTGGAGGAGGAGGTGATATGTAATGATACGGAGGTGGTGGAGGAGGTGACTTATGATGTGGTGGGTGTTCATGTTTTGGAGGTGATTTATGCTTGTGTGGGGGATGATCATCGTCATCCTCTGGTGGTGGCGGAGGAGATTTGGAGGGATCTGATGGATGCACAATATGCTTTGGTGGATGTGGGCTTGGATGATGACCGTGGTGGTGGGGTGGTGGTGGAGACGCATAAATGTAAGGTTTGTCATTATCTGCGATGACAATGGTGGCTATGAGGCAGAATGCTAGAGCGCATATCAGACGAGGCAAGCGCCGCTCCTCTACTCGGGTTCTCATGTTTGAAGACACAACCTTTCCGTTTTGTGTATGATGAATTGAGCGCCAGGGTCAGCCCTTTATATAGTGAGTTTTCGACTCTTTCAAACACTAACATGTTATTTTTTACTGACCAAACAACCTGGATTAAAGCATTATAATATGCTTCAGATCTCACCGGCCCTATCTATATTATACAAGTGAAAACGAAGTCTGTAGCCTTTTCGTACCTTGCAATTTGTAGTTTCCCACCGTGCATCGAGCTTGTAAGCCAATACCAAACAGGAAACCACAAACAAAAATTTATAACAATAAATACTAAGGTATATGGTTATGACAGTACAATTGCGATAAGATTTAAGATTGCATGCATACTTTGTTTTAGTAATGGTGACCAGGTGAAAATGAATGATGAAGAAGTGTGCAAGTCAAATAAAGAATTATACGTGATTGCTAGACCTCCTTCATCATGTAGATGAACATGCAAAGTTAAAGAGTTGTTGGAAACTGGAAATCAAATCAATTACACTTGGTCAATGATTGTCTGACGAAAAAGAGTTTACATGACGATCCAATTAGTTTGATATGTATATATTAATCCTCCAATATAATGTCGGTGCCAAATAAATGGATTCTTTGGTAGGTGCTTCAGTTTATTAAATCCGTCTTGATCCAATAGTCCGGATTTGCTCATGCAGCTACAGCTTGGAATTTCACTGACTTCTTGTGACTTATGCAAATTAGATTAAATGGACAAGTCAGTATGAATATATAATAGGTCTTTGATTCTGTGAAATTTTATTGCAGAAGCATGATCTATTTTAATGGGTTACCGCTTGCAAAGTTATAAACGTTGTACTAGTGACAAAATAGAGAGAAATGAAACTGAAGTTGTAAACATTGCACTGTTGACAAAATAGAGAAATGAAACTAAGCAGTCCTCTTTCCTTACCAATTTTGAACCAGTTGAGAAGCAAATAGTGCTTGTCCTCCAGTACTTCAGCGGGTTGACCTTCCTACAATTGTAAGTGGTGTTAAACTACGTCAATGCAGTTAGTGCCTGTACATAAGTGAAGGTTCTTTCAAGAAGGCACATTTGGGATGTGGACTTTATTTTCTATCCTAGGTAAACTCAACACCAGAAGGGGGACAAAACTGGCCTTACTTTCATGCCGCAATTTCAGCAGCAAAGAGAGGACATCTGAATACTAAACTAAGACTTGGGCTTGCTGGCTACGCCATTTTTTAAAATTTAGAGCTACATCTTAGGCACTCAAACTAGCTAAAAATTTGTGTTGGTTTAGCTACAAGACTTCAGGAACAAAGTTTTATGAGTGTATTGTATTTTCATATAATCACATCCTTTTTCCCTTTACGTTTACAACCCATATGACCCCATCAGTTGGGGCAGACCAGAAAGGTATGAAAAGAAGTCATTGCTTGAAAATGAACAATACATTCATCCACAATCAAGGGATTCGTGCCTTTTTTACATGTATGAATCAATTAAGTTCAGATCCTTTATCCAATTTTACTTTATTCGACCCAATTGGACATGCTAAAATTAGACAGAAATCATGTTAGGCATGACAGATTGGATAACGTTAAATTGAAATCCAAACTCTGAATCGACTAGGCATGGTAGCATATGTGCCTTACTCAAATTGCTCCGTCATTATTTTGCACTCAAAAGGTGGAATTACCCACCTCAGTCACCCCCACACCCGGCTAACAGAGCTGTGTCATTTCTTTGATCAGACAGGAAGTTGTTTTAGTAATAAGTCACTAACGTACTAGAATAGATCTTCTGTTAATGTCATCTGTCCATGACAGATCTGTTGTGGTATTCTCTCTATGTCAAAATAATCTCATCCGTCCAATTTATTGCAATGAATGGATGAGATTGTGTTTAACATAGGAGGAACATCGTTGTGGGAACAAAAGATCTGTTCCCGTAACGTACGTCTTCAGATTTTACATGTGTTATGCTATTAATCATTAATTATGTTCTTAGAAGCACATAAAAACGGGGTAGTTAGACGATAATCTCCATCATTCATGCATGTGGAGCTGGAAGGGGGCACATGATAATTTATAATGCATACCATCAGAGATCAGACCAATTAGCAAAAACTTGCACAAACCACAAGCAGCTCAAATAATTAGTACAAAGTAAACGGGGCACCAACTTCGAGTTCTACAGCCTGTCACATGAAGTATGCCTTATGCTGGACAAGGTCAACGGTGTACCGGCTTATGCACTAGGAACAGACCTGGCGGTGCAATAAGAAATGACATTTTTGTATGCCAGATGCCTAACAGAAACGTGATCTAAGCTGAAAAGAGTTGCTGAACTCCTCATGGAAAGATTCCGTACTCCTCCTGTTCAATGATTTAAGCACAATACTGAGGCTGCCATAATTACTACATGGGCTTAACTAAGCAATGCTTAACGTGTCCTAAGCTCACAAACTTCATTCATGGATTCTTTGTTCCTCCTCATCCTCCCTATTCCATCCCTCTGCTCTCCTTCTCATCTTCTCCTCTCTTTTCTCTTTGCTGGACATACACTAAAAGGTTCACTATCACCATCAATCAGTCTGGTTGCAGCATTTTCTTACATACTTTCATTAGTAGCTCACATGGTGTAACTTCAATGCTCTCCAGCCTCTTAACACATCAATCTTTAGGTAAAGTTCATAGCTTCAGTTAATTACACAACTAATATCTTTCCAAGAAAACAAATGGGAAACTAAACCAAACAAATCTGTTTGCAGAAATAACACTCAAACTCGAGGACAATCGTGACAATGAAAAATCTTCTGGTTGTTTATCAGAGATGCTCTTCAACGTTTTGACCCATCTACAAACACCTCCTTGTAACATATGGGGCAAGCCTGAAAGCATGGCGTGGTAATGAACGTTAGAATATGGCTAAATGGCTCCCTATTAGTATAACTTTCAAGTTTTATTAAAAATCAAATTGCCACCTTATTAATGCTAAGCCATCGAGTACCACAATCAACATGGTAGAGATGTTTGCATGGTAGAGCAATCCTTCGATCACCTCGTTGATATTCCATTTGGCAAATCACACACCTACTTCCACACAGACAGGACGGTTAGACCATGTTAAATCTATAGGAAAGATGAAAAACCTGGTGTGTGGACTTAATACTTGAAGCATACACAAGTACATTCTTATGCATTTCTGACATCTAAAGAATAATAACGTGGCAAAGCCGTGAGTCTTATAGATCCATACCAATAACAATAGGTAAACCAATCAAAATCTCAATTGTCATGGTCGATACTAATTTGGAAGTTCAAAGTATAATGGAATAAATGTGCAGCATTGGGAATTAATTGAAAGGTCTCTATGTCAAGTATCCATATCAATTGCATCCAACTTCTCATATGTTGAGCAACAATAGAATGCCATCAAACACAATAACACAGCAGACAAATGTTAGGATTTGGCATCTATGTCATCACTACATCTTGTACAATGTACAAAAAGTGTAGGGTGCCTCAAATTGGGTTGCTCCAATGTTGGCCCTCAGTTCATGCCTTCATATCATTTAACATGATTGCTAAAGTTAGTGATTGAATATCCAGCCAAATCCATGAACCAATAAAACACTCCAAGTAGAGATAACATTATCCAAGTAGGCCAACCAAAGACAAAACAGAACCAAGTCCTAATTCTCTGCAATAAGGCAGACATGTAAAGATTCAAGTATCAAACTCGATTCAGTCTTCAGTTCCTTTTGTTATTTCATATTTATTAAATTAGCAACTTCACATGTACGTCCAAAATAATTAAAAACAAATAAAACAAGAATGTAGATGGACCAGTGACAGTCTCTTACGACAATGTTGAAGTTAAGACAGTTGAGATGTGATTGCTGTTAGAACATAGACAATCACTCCGGATACAGGAATAAATGACCTTTACAAGAAGTAGCATATTTAGTACTACCTTTCACTTCTTGATTTCCTTCTCAAAAAGAAACTGCATTTATATTTTGAAGTTGGAAGCAAGGCAATAAGCTCTAGGGAAAGGCCACGATTTTGAGTTCCAACAGTCTCACCCAATTCAAGCAATTCCTGAAATGGGAAGGCTTTGTTAACTTTCCTGATCCAAAGATACTTGTCAATCAGACACAAAACAGGAAGAAGATCCTATGAGGCAGAATGTCTAGAATATTCAATAGTTTCAGTGAATTTGGTTAAACCATGACAATTCTGGAAAGTGACCAGACTATAGGTAAACAATTGCCTCATCATAATTATGTGAGAGAGAGGAAAAGAAAATAGAGAAGCATAATAGGTAAACAAGCTAATGACGAAGCTACAAGGGGAACAATGGCCTAACCTCATAACTCATATTGTCAGGATCAACATTGTCTTCCCAAATATCCTGCATTATTAGTAGAAAATACTTGTATGATTATGAATAAAGAATCACACAAGATATAGTTTTTTTAATACGCTCATAAAGAGAAAAGAGAGAAGAATCAAGGAGTTAAATGTGGTGCCATTCAGCTATACAGTGACGTCAATCTCTTAGATCGTATTTTCAGATTTTGATTGTCCATCACCTTATCTCTCGTAAGCTTACAAAGGACACAGGTGAACAGCATAAAAACTAATAAAAGCACAGGAATCATAACAGTGTACGCAGTCTATGATTTCTGAAAGCACTCCTACTAAAAGGAAAATTGAGGTCCAAAGCTCCCTAACTCTGAAATTTATTCAATTTGTAGGGAAAAGCTTGAAAGATTAGCAAAAGCCCAAGGAAACTGTAAGGGGTGGCAATGAAGCTATTGAAAATAAAAGTGCAGGAAGTTAAAAATTTTAAGATAATTCAGAACCATGTACATGGTTGCAGTATCAAGGATGTAGTTTTCTTGATGTTATTCTCACATTCAGCACTCCATATCAGTCGTTTTACTTGGATGTTTTTCTTTTCAACATTCAGAACCAATTCATTTTCAGAACTTTTAACACTGAAGCAGCTTCCGCAATTTTGAAGCTTTTGTCCATCCTAAATATCAAGGAGAGAAGGGGGAAGACATTCACAAAATTCAAGCATAATTTGGTGCACAGTAGGACCTAGATGTCACCTCACCTGATAGTCGTGAGCATTATGATGTCTCCGCATGCCTGTAAAGCAGTGAAAACATCACATGTTAGCAAAAATAGCATAACTTCCAACAAATAGTATGCAAGTAAAGATAATTCATAACCTAATAGGAAAGAGCTTCTACTAAAACCTTAATTCCAGATGACGTAGTTCAACTGAATTGAGTACAAAATCTTAATATCAAGTTCATATTAAAGTGCCAAAAAATAGAGAAGAAAATATCCAGGAATAATTTTGCAATCCAACATTATCTGCCAAAAGTTACCATATTGAAATGTAAACAATTGGGATCATAACACACAAGAGAAATTCGTAACTAACATTCCACGGGATTTTCATGCATAATTGCGCTTTCCTCTTCTTCCCATTCTGAATTTACCACAGCGCTCTGACCATTGTCTAATGTAGAAGAACTATCCATCGTCCTCCTGTGCTCGTGAACTTGTGGTATATGATCATGAACTGCATAACAATGGCTGTGATCCTCATATGAAGTGCTCCCCAGTTGGGAAACGCCAAACTTGTAGGAACTTGCATTCATTGAGGGGTAAACACTGTCCTGCAAGTATAAGGGAACATTCACACAGTCACTATGCAATGCTAACTAAGCAAGAAGGCCTCCTCCAGTTTACGATTGACCATTATTAAATTAATCTAACAAACAATTTCCAAGGAAAAAGCATTGAACGAGGCATGTTATGGTACATCAGTAAACTGCGGTTTCTTCTGCATATACCGAAACTTTAATTAAGAGGAAGAGAAATAAACCCCTCTTCCTATTTCAAAACGTGAATAAGCATTGAGGGTTGTTTTACCAGATTGTCAATATAGGGTACCTGAACGTGAGAGACACCATTGAAAATAAAATTCACATGTTCATATGTGAGTCCTTCAAAATATTCTATAAAGCTACCAGCTGAATTGTAAGGGTAGTTGGTGCTCGTGTACTGTAACTCCATCTGAGAGTTCCAATTCATCTCAAAATTCTCTAATCTGTAACACTGGAAACACGGGGTAGGAATATAATGGAAAGGAAACAATTAGTTCAGTCCTGAAAGCCACGAAGAGAGACGAAAATGCTAGAAACCAACCTGCTTCTCTAAAGCAATACACGTAGGTTCATTCAAGCACTAAACTCTCGATGCACCATCCCCATCTTACTTATCTATGTCTCCATTACTCCTGGCAAATACACAGAAAATAAGAAACAGATACCAAAGCAAGCGCAAACCCCGGGACAGGCAAAAAACGAAGCTTATTCAAAGTAACGACTACAACAATGAAACAAGTAAGCTTCTTTCCACGAAAATGAAGTGATCAACAAAGCAACATAAAAATTCTCATAAAAGATAATAAATTTAAACACGACCATATTAAGAAAAATTGCGAAATGCTCTTATTCAACCAAACTTGTTTAAATGCCTAAACTTCTAACAAAGTCAAATAGCTCACTCAAGATCCTGTTAGCCACCTGCTTTTCAGAAACCAAAAACAAACAAAAGGACAAACTTGATTTATCAAACACTCAGAAAGCAGACCTTTTGTGGCATTGAAAGGTAAAACAAAGAAACTGACCCGTCGTTGGCCACTAAGTTCAACAAGCAAGGAAACAAAAAGAACGCGGCCACCTCTAGAAACGCCAAGAAAACAGATGCCAACAACAAAATTAACTCTTAGCCAAATCAATTCTAATCGTTAATAAAAACTGAAGAAGGGGTTGAGGGTACCTGATTAAAAGATGTTGGATAACCGAATCCAAGAACTGCGAAACTTCACTCTAAATTTAGAGCGAGAAAAATGACAAATTCAGGGAGTGAAATGGGAATCAGGAGATAGAGAGAAACGGTGCAAAAGATGTTGTGAATGTGGGTGTTGGAACGTGCCAAAGAAAGGGCGATGTAAATTGAGTATTAATGCAAAAGATTTAGTGAAAAAAAAAAGGAGAGATCAGATTCTCAGTGGATAAAACACAACGAAGAATAAAGACGCCACATTGATGCCTTTTTTAGAGCATCTTTGTCCAAAAATCCCTTCTCCTCTCTCCGTGAAATAACAATGGCTTCTCTTCTCTTCCTGTCCACAGTACACAACAAATCACTCAACCACTCTATATGTGTCTGCAAAAGCGTGTCTTTTGTGCACTAACACACTGTTTGGCGTAATAATGGCTGTTAAAAAATCGATCTTTTTTCTTTTTTTTGGTCTGTGAATGTTTTTCTGTTCAAAAACTCTCTCTTTTCTAATGTAAAAAACACAAATTAAATCTATTTCTACCTAGTCCTTTGTAATTTTAAAACCAGAATTTTGTCTTGTCCAAACTTGAGGGAAAATGCCACTTGACTACAAACGAAACGCCGGGCTATGGCAGCTTCTATGAGGTCTCGGTTAAGTGACCTAAAACCATTTTAAAAATTGCAAATGTTCACATCCCCATTCCCCAACCAACATAAACAAGGTAATCCTTTTTATATTTTAGATTGCAATTTAAGTAGGTGGGTTTTGTTTTCAAGGGAAATGGACCCATGAGATAAGCTGGTTAACGGGAGATCACCAAAGCCATCTGATCAGAGAGCTTACAAGAGACGATTGGTAAGTTGGTGTCTGTTAAGGTTGGTTGGCCGGTCAGAGAATCCAATCCACAAGCAAAGTCAACTAAAGAGCTCCTGCCTTGGCTGTTCCAACATATAATACATATTATTTAATGACGCAAAAGGCAAAACAGTCTCCAGCTCTCGCACAATGAAAAATGAAATACAGATTGATTCTTACCAGATGTCTGTTTATATCAATACTATCATGTCGAGTAAATATTGTTTCATTGAGAAAGGAGAAGTTGACTGTGTTTGAGAAGTTTAGTTGAGCAGCTACATTTTTAAAGCTAATTTGTTATGCTTGCTTTAAGAATCAAATCAGGCTTATGAAAGAAGTTATGATATGGGGATTTTTCCTTTTAATAGGGTCCCATTGGTTTTGTTATGGTCCCATAAAAGAACCCTCATGTCTCATGTGATGTTAGATGTCATCACGGAAGTCATCATCCTTGTAGGCTAAACCTGGAGAGGGAAAGTAAATCATCCCAGAAGTACATTGCCTAAAACATTTCCAACTTGGGGTTACCAATTAATTTGGGTATTATTTATAAAATTGGCAATTGCTTTGGCGAAAAGGGTGTCAGGCATGTGGGAGAAAGAAAAAACACAAGTGACTGGAAAGAAACGGAATGAACAAAACCTGGCGTGCAAGCTAAGGACGGATGCTGCTCTCCTTCGCTTTTGTTCCTTTTGTCTTCACGCCTTGTCAAAAGTACAATCCTGTTTGCGGCTAGGCGACCCCATTTTCTTTTTTTCTTGGATTCCTGCCTTCTTCCCATAGGCAAGAACTGCAACCAATAAGAGAACTTTTAAAACCAGGAACATTTGTGATATGATAATACTCGTACGTAGGTTTTTGTTACCAAGTTTTTACATGCAAGATAAGTGCCAGAAATAAGATGAATTTAAGCCTAACATTGACAAACCTCGAGCAAGTTAGCTAGGTCTTGGTGTTTTAGTCCTATTCATTAGTCTATCGATATTTGAGGGATGAAAGAACTTGGTCGTTTCTTTCATGGTTAGTAACTAAGCAAACTATACAGAGTCTGACGATGTCCTGTTATGCTTTGTATCACAGCTATTGCCTCCTATTGTGATTCACAGCAGAACATGTAAGTAATACAATGCTTCTAAACTTGAGATGTTAACGAAAGCCAACAACACGTCGTAATCAATCAATCAAAGCCGTTGAGCAATAATACCGTGTCAAGTGGAGCTATTATGAGTTGCCAGACGAGCATGATGTTCCCTTGCAATAATGACCAACTAGTGCTGTCGCCAACACACTGGCTAGCTGCTATGGCTACTTTCATTTCGTTTTTCCTGTCATCATCAGCCGATCTCGTCTGTCATTTCTTTGCATTACCCGTTCATTCGCTGTCGCTTGTCAGAAAACCGCTAACAGGAAATAAATCATAGTGATTTTGGACTTCATCATGACAACATACGGGAGTCCTATCTCACTAATTTCTAATGCCAAATTGAATCTTACTATAAAAACTACTACAAGATGCAAGCATTGTGATTGAAAGAAAATACTATATATTCTTCAAATCATTTTAATATAAAAGTCAAACCAAACTAGCCGATTTAATTGGAATTATGACGAATTGGTCAATTAGATGATTCTATTACAAAAAAAAAATTAAAATACAAATTAATTGATTTCGTTAAACAATTTAAAATAAAATTGTCTGACTGATAAGAATAATTCGTTTGCTAACAAAATGTCCAAAAACGTCTCAAAATCGTCACAAAAAATATCACAAAATATGGTGTAAGCAAAAAATTTTTACGAAGTTTTATGTAAAATGTCACAAAAAATATTAACATTCCACAACGTTTATAAAAACGTTACTAAAAGTTTGGACAATCCGCAACGTTTTTAAAAAATGTCGTGAAATCTCTAACATTTCGCTACGTTTTTAAAAAATGTCATGGACAAAAAACGTCGCGGAATATGAAGGAATCTACAACGTTTAATAACTATTCAATGTTATTTATGAATTTTATTTATTTAATAATTTTCAATTTTTTTAGTATATTATTAATTTTAATAATTATTCATGTATCACAAGAATTTCATACATGAATGTATTATTTAATTGTAATTCGCAAACATATCATAATACACTAATGAATATCAAAAATACACTAATTGCAATCCGTAAACATGTCATAATACAACAAAAGTCGTGAATTAGTTATTTTCGTACAAGTATAGGAGCTTAAGACTAAGACCACAGGGAATGTCATAAGAGTTACAAGGACGGGAATTAGATAAAACAACGCTACTGCCTATGCCTCTTTGGTGCTGGGTCCAAACAATTTCCAACCTGCCAAAACAATTAAGCCAGAAATGGATAGATTATGAACTACGAAAGTAAACTAATTCAGCAAACAACATTTAGCGTTGTTTCCTTGTTCCTTTTTAAAAATAATTTTGATAGATGGGTGTCAGGATTGGGGAATTAGGCGCATATATGATATACCATCAGCTTACACAGGTCTCCCATATCAAATCTTAATCATGCATGCAGAAGAATGTACTTTTTAATTATATGTCCCATTTTCTTTTTCACCCAATCTTTAACTTATTATTGCTGGGATAACGATTATGTGGCTCAAATCCCATTTCTTTCTTTATTTCCTTCATTAACTTCCATACCTTTTACTCTCTAAATCCTTGCCAGAAAAATAACTATTTTGGGAATAATTGCCAGAAAAATAACTATTTTGGGAATAAATTACTCCATGTTATAAGTTTCAAATAATTGACTTTAAAGCAAATTCACATAATAATGCGTCCGGACCCTCAACCTGACAAATATCCGCCACAATCTTCTCTAAAATTTAGCATATATTTTTCATCACAACTTGGTGAATTAATGTCCTCGGTTAGAGCCAGTTGGATCTCGTTTTGTAAAAACACGCACACATCATGAAAAATCATGATAGTACTTCGAATAAACATAACTTTAAAGTATACTTGAAATAAATTGATACCTTATTCTAAAATAGCAAAACAAACAGAAAGAAGAGATTTCATGTTAGGGAATTGCATTACCAATAGAAAGGATGAGGCAATGTTTGAGTAATACCTCTTCTTCCTTCTTGGTAGGTGCTGTAGTTTTCTTCTTGCGATCAATGTCAACCCCATAGTGTTGGAGATACCACTGCTTGAAAGGTGCTGCATCAACTTGAACAATGGCACTCTTCACCAAAGTTAGAGTTTGCACCAGTTCATTATTAGATGCATTGTACACCACATTAAGAATTAGTCACGAGTGCCAATGTGAATCACTAGTGCCTCCACATTGTGTGCAAAAATTCCCAGATGATGTATTGTTCTGAGGATATATCTCAAATCCACCTGAAAGTTTAGTGTGATAAGGAGATAAAAAAAGACATATAATAGTTCCAAAAATACATTGAAAGTTCCAATAATCAATTCTCTTTGATATCCATACCATATCAAAGTAGTAATCAGGCAATTTGTAGTCCTTCAAGAATATTTCTTTCGGAACATCCATGTTGGATTCTTCAACTTGCTTCTATAATGTTTTTGTTGAAACTGAACAAATTAGCTTCCTGCTGTTTTGTTTAGCCCTCTAAAAGTTGAAGAAGCATAATAAACACATCAATAGAAAGGATGATTAAAATAATGTCAATGACATTTGAAAAAAAGAAACTCAAGTTATAGAAATTACATATTGTGCAGGGTATAGAAACTGACAGTTTCGTTGAAAGGTGACTTGAATTAAATGAATTCTTAGAAAAGACCAACAAAATCGTCTGGTTAATCATTATAATACATAAAAAGAAAAAGAAGATGAAGTCTTACATAAAATCAAATTTTGATGCACTATACACACACACACACACACACACACACACACACAAACCTCTGAGCTTAGTAAGTGCCTGTATCTGGATATATTTTTCACTGAATTGCAGATGAAACTAACTTGGTTTGTAACCTTAGGCTGCATAAATCAATAAAACAAAAAGTAAATGAGAATCAATAGTTGAACATTAGCATGAACAAACATTTGTAATAAAAACTGAAGAGGATACAACAAATTTCAAACATCTTGATGTGTAGCGTCGACAGACTAAATACATCCAGAACTACTTTACATTCCTAAAATCTCATTAAAAAATGAATAACGCAATCAGTTATCTCCGGTTACAAAAACAAATATAACTACAGTCTACGTCATGAACAACAACGGAGCAGGAAATGGGGCAGGAGTAATTATAGGAGCAGTGGAGATCAAACCCAAAAGATTGGTCCTTGGAAAACATGAACTTGTGCATGGAAGAACCAACCGAGCCATTCAGACCCAAAATCTCCCTAAACAAACTACTACGATTAATTAATCACGAAAGCAAACTAACAAAAACCCGGTCAAAAGTTATCAGAGAATACAGAACATCAGACAATCAAAACCCAAGACAATCCCCACCAAAACCCCATGACATGTACACCATATTATGGGAATCATCGGCTATGGTTGTGGCTGTTACATCTTGTTTGTCCCTAAAAAACTTAGGCCTAAATGCCTGAAATGATCCGCAAATTGATAAACCCCAAAACCCAAAACCCAAAACAAAGGTTTTGATTGGTAGTAAGTAAGCAAGTGGAATCAATAACATAGACAACACGCACACATTCACAAGAATCCAATTACCCCTAAAGAAAGAGCACAAAAATCAAATATATTAGAAATGAGAAGATCTGGAAGAGGATATAGGCACCTGAATCTGCGCTGAAGTATCGAGTGAAGAGAGAAACAGACGAAGACCATGAAACGAAGGGTTAAGCAGCTGAGGGTGTAGATTGTGAGGAGGTGATTGCAGCAACGGCAGCGAGGGTTTTCAGATGCGAAGAGGGCAATCTCCTCCACATTGTAACCGTTAGTTTTTGAGTGTGTGTGTTCTTTCAGGTCACACCCTGTTTCGTCCCTTAGTTTTTGTGGTTCTGTCTCGCTTTTGTTGTGATAGACTCAAGGCTTTTGTTCTCTTTAGTGCTTTTCTGTTGAGAATGAGAGAAATGAAGAAATGGCAGTGACTAAAAAGAAACGTCAGAAAAGAAAGTGAGAAATGAACACGCGAGATGAACTTTTGAATATTAAGTAAACAAAAGGCAAAAAAGAACTGCGACGTTTTGTTGAGAAATGGCAGTGACGAAGAAGAAACACCAAAGAAGAAAGTGAGAAATGAAATGAACTTTTAAATATTAAGTAAACAACAGGCAAAAAAGAACTGCGACGTTTTATTCAACAAAACGTCGCGGTCGTGATATTTTAATTAAAAACTGTCACAAAAGGTGTTACAATCTGAGATGTTTTTATAAAATATCACGAAAAATTTTAAGAACATCACAAAAAAATTTTAAATTCGCGACGTCTTATTAATAAAACATCGCAGATTATATTCATTTTTATATTGTAATATACTTGTTTTCTTTCTTCATTATTATCTTCTTGTTTGGTTGGTGTGAAATTGAGGGAATTTAATGATAGAGATTTGGAATTGCAAAGATTTTATTGGCTTTATAATAGGAGATATTAGTTTTCATAATATATTTTATTGTCATTTTGTTTGAATTGGTGGTTATAAAGGAGGTTGAAACTATTAGAAATGTTAGTGACAAATCTAAATTAACATTTATTTGTCATTGATAATTTTTTAACAATTTCTTTTCCACTTCCTTTAAATAGTGCAATGATCTTTTTCTTCTAGAGCTTGGATTCACATCATAGTGAATGTCCAAGGATTCAAATTCTTAAACAAATTTGAAGAGTTTTTTTATAGTTTTAGCTTGGTTTTTGCTAAATTATCTTTTCTTTCGTCTTTGAAAAGTTTAATTCTTCTAAGATTCCTTAGGGCTTATGATTACTAACAAAATGTGTTAGGATTCAATTTCAACATAATAGAATATGTGTAAGATTCTAGTTTTGAAGATGTTAAGTATTTCTATAACCTGCCAAGTCTCATAAGTTTCACTTTCTTCTTTTCAAGAGTTTTTAATTTAAGTTCTTTTGAAAACTTTTCCTTCACATTTTTTAGAATAATTGTTTTTGTTAACCAAAGTAAATAACTAAGAGACAGGTGCTTTAGGAATTATTTTTCAATTATCTCTGAAGTTATTCTACTAGCTTGAAGATGTAAAGTATTGAATTATATGCTATTGGTAATGGTTATGGTCATTCTAGATCATTCTTTGATTGCTTAAGAAGCGTTTGTATAAGAATATATTAGCCTAAGTGATCTTTCATTTTTGTTTACTTAAAAATTTGTTTTTTTAAATATTTTTTCATATCTATATCTTTCAATGCTATTTCTTATGTACTTTTAATCTCTTCTTCTCTTTTTTATTTAGCACTACACTACATGAATGGATCTATTTTAATATGTCTACCTTATATGTTTTTGTTTTAGCATTATTTCAGTCTAACTAAGAGATCATTTGGCCTAACATATTAATATGGTTAATGCTCGTGTAGTGAGAAAGAATAATAGAAGGGTGTCATTTATTTCCGCAAGGTTAGTGATTTTAGTGTTTGATTTGTTGTTTATACTTGACTTGCATAATATCAAATTTGCACCTTGTAGGTAAGAAGAGGACCTTACCAATGTGAGTTTCCCCAATATTGTAATTCTAAAAAGTAATCAACTTCCTTAATGCAATTATTGTATGCAATAACAACTGAAAATTCTAATTTAATAACTATAAAGCTGTCAGAGCAAAACGATGTAGTTGTTCTTATTTGGTGGTGGATGGGTCGGCAACATCGGGTCCAAATCCAGTCTCATGGGCCAATCGATCAGTCTTACACCTAAGGCTTAACCAGGGTCTAGCCCATATATTCATGGCCCATTAGCAGAAGGTAATATCCCATGCAAACACGTAAAACCTAAACCTAGCTACGAATCATATATAAGGTAATTTTCTCATAATCAAGGTAACAAAATCATAACCTAGTTGCTTTTCTCGATCGATTTTATCTCACCTTCACCAAAAGACTTACTTGGCGTCGGAGGGCTACTCGGGACACAACCCCGACCGGCCTTCCTTGTTTTGCAGTGATTTTACGTTGGAACCACTTCAATGAGTATAGGGATCATGGATCGAATGGCAACAATCGATTCGGCGAATCCGCAGAACCAATTGGCGCCACCGTGGGGCCCGACTTCCGCACCACGCCTAGAAACACGCAGTAAGTCAGCGGCAGCGATAAACCCCGATATAGGCTGCATTGCGGCTCTGGCGATGCAACGATCGGTTTGCGATTACCAGCGATTCTCGCGCCGCACCACACGTCTCCCGCACGAGTCTTCCAATCCTAACGATCAACTACTACTTAAGCATTGGAGCAAGAAGAACGAGCGTGGCGTGGAGGATAACGTTGCGCACTATGCAACCCCGAATCACCAAAGACCGATTAGATGCGACCTCCTCCGTCCATACACGCCACGAGAAGCCTGAAACAAATAGAAGAGGCGACTAAGCTGGTGATTCGCCAGATATCTGCGATCGCATGGCTGCCTGAATGCGTGCCGTCCGTATGACGATCGCCCGACAAACCAGCTACGAATCGATCATCGCCTATGAAACCTAGAAAAATCGTGGATGATAGGACTCATGTAGCTACGAGCTTTCGTCCGGATCGCCCGACGGCAGCTCTCCTTCACTCCGGACATCTTGGACAGCCTCCCGGCGCCCGGCACAAAGATACCGACCCCTGAGAAATATACCGGAAAGACCGACCCTTTGGACTACATGCAACACTTCCAGTCCATGATGAGCCTACATTGTGTTCCGGACGCTATCCAATGTAAGGCTTTCTGCACGGCCTTCCAAGAGGGAGCTCGGCGATGGTTCAACAGCTTACCCCCGGGTTGTATCACATGCTTCGAGGATTTCAGGTCGCTCTTCCTGAATCAATTCGCCACTAGTAAGCGACCGCAGAAGACGGCTTTGGAGGTGATGCAACTCACCCAAGGAAGGAATGAGAGTTTGCGGGAGTTCATCACTCGGTTTAACAATGAAGCGGTCGAGTGCCACCACCTCACTGCTTTCGTCTATCTTGGCCGCCCTTATGAGTAATCGAGGACGAAGAGTTCAAGAAGTCACTAGCCTCGATCAGCCCGATCTATTCAGAGATCGATGTCAGGCGATAAATACATTCATTCGAGGAGGTGTTAAAGAATACAAAACGCCGAGCAGATGATCGTGGACCGAGTGGTAGGACGGATGAGTCTCACAAAAGACAGAGAGACCAGTCGACCTGGAGAAAGCCGAGCGGCCGACATTGGAATCAACAAGACTTCACTCCGCTTAATAAACGATACGCGGAAGTCGTGACGGCTATCATAGCAAACGGAAACTATCCGAGAGCTGAAAAATGAAAACCCCTACAAGGACGAAACACTAGTGTGTATTGCCGTTTCCATAAAGAGGTCGGCCATGACATCAAGATTGCTTGGCAATTGAAGAAAGAGATTAATTCCTCATACAAAAGGGAAGATTAGGCCGATTTGTGAAGCGAGGGCAAAATGCCGAACGGGACCATCGGTAGAAACGTGTCGGCCAAACAATAGATGACCGCCTTGGAGGCGAAATGACGGGAATGACGGGGGGAGGCAGAACACTAATACCGATAATCAACGAGAAGAAAGGGGGCAATCAAGGGAAAGAAATGATGGTAACACCGGGCAACAAGACGAACGACCATTGGGGTCATCAATATGATATTCGGTGGAAATGCAGCCGGGGGCTCCACCAGTAAGGGGAGAAAAAGGTATGCCAAACAGGTAGACCGGGACCCATCCACCAAAAAGCCGAGGGAGAATGACGAAATGATATCATTCGATGAGTCTGACCTCAAAGGAATAAGTTGTCCTCATGACGATGCCCTCGTGGTAAACCTGAATATGGACGGATACGAGGTGAAGCGGGTAATGATTGACACGGGGAGCTCGGTCGACTTGCTGTACTATGAAGCCTTCAAGCAAATGAAGGTACCCGAAGAGCGCCTATTACCTACAGACGGCCCCATCAAGGGAGTGACCGGGGCGTCAGCCTACCCGTTCGCTCGGGTAAATTTGAAAGTGAAGTTCGGGCAGAAGCCTTGCCAAATAGAAAGGGACGTTGAGTTCCTAATTGTTAAATTCCATGGGGCGTACAACGCGATAATCGGCCG
This sequence comes from Erythroxylum novogranatense, assembly GCA_029891385.1. Lineage (NCBI taxonomy): Eukaryota > Viridiplantae > Streptophyta > Magnoliopsida > Malpighiales > Erythroxylaceae > Erythroxylum > Erythroxylum novogranatense. The sequence continues at coordinate 47,336,355 of CM057234.1, read as the reverse complement.
GGCTACACAAAATGCCCTCAGATCGGTCGTCTCCACTTACTACCGAGTTATTAAGTTTCGACACCCACGGAGTTGGAGTTGTCGAGGTCAATGAAAATTGCTAGGGAATGCTACTTGGCAGAGACGAAGACATTAGATGGGGCGGTAGTACTGGCGAGCTCTCTAGATGTGAGAGCTGACGAAGAGGTGGAAAGAATAAACCCGGTGGAAGAAACGCAAAAAGTCGTGCTGGACAAAGCCGACCTCTCTAAGTTTACAAACCTAGGCTCCGAGCTGCAGGGGGACCTGGTTAAAGAAATCACAAACTGTCTGGTGGAAAACAAATCGGTCTTCGCTTGGGTACCGAGCGACATGCCCGGAATCTCTCGATCGGTCACATCTCATTCCCTCGGCATTCGGCATGACTATAAGCCGATCAGACAAAAGAAGCGATGCCACAGCAAAGAACGACAGGGGGTGATCGAGAAGGAAGTGGCGAAGTCACTGGAGGCCGGCTTCATCCGAAAGTCAAGTACTCGAGTGGCTCGCCAACGTGGTGTTAGTAAAAAGAAGAACGGAAATGGAGGATGTGTATAGACTTCATCGACCTAAACAAAGCGTGTCCAAAGGATGACTTTCCACGCCTAAGATCGATCAATTAGTGGACTCCACTTGGGCCATGAGTTGCTCACTTCTGGATGCCTTCTCGGGTTATCATCGATCCAAATGAGCACGAAAGACGAAGAAAAGACCGCCTTCATAACCGACCAAGGCACTTTTGCTACCAAGTAATGCCTTCGGCTGAAAACGCAGGGCGACCTATCAACGGCTCGTCACGAAGTCTTTAAACAACGATAGGTCGGACGGTGGAAGCTTATGTGGATGATATGGTGGTAAAAGTAAGACGGCGCATGGAGCATGTGCAAGATCTCAAAGAAGTCTTCGGACCTTGAATAAATTCCAGATGAAGCTAAACCCGAAAAATGCGTGTTTGGGGTGGCATCGGGAAAATTCACAGGGTTTATGATCACTCGGAGGGAATCGAAGCTAATCCAGAAAGATTGAGGCCATCATCTGATGCCTTCGCCACATGCTTGAAAGACGTTCAGATCTTGACCAGGCGGATAGTTTATTGGCGATTCATTTCTAGATTGGGAGACAAGTGCCTTCCATTTTTAAGGTCTGAGGAAGCGAATGTAACCCGGTTTCAATGGCGGATGAGTGCGAAAAAGCTTTCCAACACTTGAAACGATATTTGTCTAGACCACATTACTCGCAAGCCCGCAGAGGGGAAACCCGATTTTATATTTGGCGGTCACGGAAGGGTCGATCGGTAGCAGTACTTATCCGTTCGGAAGAAGGCGAGCAACACCCGTCTACTACGTCGACAAAGTGTTGGCCGGGCGAAACGCGATCTGGCGCCATAGAGAAGCTAGCACTCTTTTGATAATGGCGACGAAAATCGAGACTTACTTCCAAAGTCACACCGTTGAGGTATGGACCGATCAACCCTCGGCGGTGCCTCAAAAGCCCGAAACCTCGAATTACCGGTAAAGTGGGCGATAGAACCGGGAGGAGTTCGATATTCAATACAAGCCCCGCACGACCATTAAAGCACAAGTGTTGGCGGATTTCATTGCGAGATGAGCCAACCGAGCTCGAGGACGGCGGTTCCACTTTGGAACTTGTTCGCTGACGGTCATTCAATCTTAGAAGGATCTTGGAGCCGGGGTAGTGCTAATCAGCCCGCATCACGGAAGAAAAAGTGAAATACGCCTTCGGCTAGAATTCAAGGCCTCAATAATGAGGCGATCACGAGGCCTCGATAGTGGCCTCCAACTAGCCCGGAGATGGAGGTGAAACATCTGAAGATATATAGCGACAGCCAGTGGTGGTCGGCCAAGTCACCGGGAGTATGAGGCCGAGGAAATAACATGATCAAGTATCTGGAGTGGTAAAGCGAGAATTGAGCAATTTCGACGATATTCAATCGTTGAGAATAGAAGCGAGCTCGAATGCTAAAGCGACGCTCTCCAAAATGGCTTCCGATCGTGATGTAGAAAACAATATTCAGTCGAACGACTAAACCGCCTAGCATTCGAAGGTCGGGAAGTTCTCAATGTAAATACCGTCGGCCGGGCCGATGAACCGATCATACAATACCTTTTAGAAGGAAAGCAACCGAAGACCCATCGAGGCCAAGAAGCTAAGGAGGAAGGAGGCCGAATACACGGTCGTCAACGAGGCTCTATAAAGCGATCCTCACGACCGCCGCTCGATGCTGAATGAGGAAGAAGCCGAAAGCGAGCAATGGCGAAGTCCATGAAGGATGTCTGGAAATCACATAGGTGGCGAATGTTGGCTCACCGGTTGATCGAACGAAGTCATCTTGGCCGACGATGAGAAGAGATTGCGAGAAAAGGTCGATTGGTGCGAGGCTTGCGGAGAAACAAAGACTGTCTCTCACCGAATTGGCCGAGCGAATGCGGATCGTAAGCCATCCTATCCCTTTCGCTCAATGGGGAATGGATATCTTGGGGCCTTTCCCCTCGGTCCGGACAAAAGAAATTCTGATAGTGGCGGTAGAGTATTTCACTAAGTGGGTAGAAGCGAGTCATCCATTCTGATAGAGGGAAAATGGAAAGCCGTCAGAAGAAAACATACTATGCCGCCGGGATGCCTATGGTGTTGATCACAGATAACGGCCGGCAGTTCGATAACGACAAATTTAGATATTTCTACGGTCAGCTAAAAATCGAGCTACGGTTAACTTCGGTCGCCCATCCCCAAAGTAACGGTCTCGCAGAAAACACCAACAAAAAGATAATGAACGCCTCAAAAAGCGCTGGGACGGAGAAAGACACAGGTAGAGAAGTAGATGAAGTATTATGGGCATATAGAACCACACCGAATGGGGCCCACAGTGAAACGCCGTTTGGATGACCTTGGTGAAGCCACAGTTCGATTGAGTGGCATTACTGTCGAGGGTGTCGGTTACGAGGAAGAGCAAAATGATGAAGCCCGCAGAGAGAGCTCGTTCTCCTTAGTGAGGACAGAGAAAGGGCAATGCTTCGCTCGGAAGCCATCGAGCAAAAGGCGACCAAGTTCTACAATGAAGGGTTAAGCCGAGCAATGTAAAGGTCGGAGGATACGTCTTCTGGCAAAGCCGAGGCGGCTGGAAAGCATCCCTAAAGCTTCGGACGGACGTGGGAAGGACCTATCGAGTGATTAAGCAAGCCGGGCATGGTTCTTACATCCTTAGCGATGAGAAAGGAAGATTCTACCAAGACCATGGAACTCACAAAACACGAAAACTTTATACCAATAGATAAGTGTTTATGTTAGTTAATCTTTCCTTGTTATCATTTTGTATACATGCGGGTACCTTTTTCCTGTCCTCGCCAGTGAGTTTTTAACGGCCCGCATCCTCGTTATCATCAATAAATGGTTTCCAGATTTCTTGGCAATAACAAGTTACGTTACGTTTGGCAAAGAATGGAAAGTCCAATCAACCATCACTCGGCAAATCTCCATAGATCGACTTCGGTCGGTCGGTCGCCAGGACAAGATCCCTGAGACCTCGCTCGGTAACTCCATAGATCGACTTCGGTCGGTCGGTCGCCAGGATAAGATCCTTGGGACCTCGCTCGGTAACTCCATAGATCGACTTCGGTCGGTCGGTCGCCAGGACAAGATCCCTGGGACCTCGCTCGGTAACTCCATAGATCGAACTCGGTCGGTCGATCGCCAGGATAAGATCCCTGGGACCTCGCTCGGTAACTCCATAGATCGACTTCGGTCGGTCGGTCGCCAGGACAAGATCCCTGGGACCTCGCTCGGTAACTCCATATATCGACTTCGGTCGGTCGGTCGCCAGGACAAGATCCCTGGGACCTCGCTCGGTAACTCCATAGATCGAACTCGGTCGGTCGGTCGCCAGGACAAGATCCCTGGGACCTCGCTCGGTAACTCCATAGATCGACTTCGGTCGGTCGGTCGCCAGGACAAGATCCCTGGGACCTCGCTCGGTAACTCCATAGATCGACTTCGGTCGGTCGGTCTCCAGGACAAGATCCCTGGGACCTCGCTCGGTAACTCCATAGATCGACTTCGATCGGTCGGTCGCCAGGACAAGATCCCTGGGACCCCGCTCGATAACTCCATAGATCGACTTCGATCGATCGGTCGCCAGAACAAGATCCCTGGGACCCCGCTCGATAACTCCATAGATCGACTTGATTGGTTTGGTCGCCAGACAGGATCCTGGACCTCGCTCGGTATCTCCGTAGATCGACTTCGGTCGATAGGGTCGCCAGGACAGGATCTCTGGGACCCCACTAGGTCGACCGGTCGCCAAGACAAGACCCTCGGGACCTAGGACCCGACTACGACCCGACCTCAACACCGATCGACCGCCCGTAACACTTAATCTAATCGCATCCGAAGCAAAGGACAAGCACGAGAATCGACTTTGAAAAATAGCTTGAGAAGATGAAATACAAAAACAAAGGTACATTCATATCAAGTTTATCCTGGCCACAAGACCGACCTGTAAGCTCTTGACTACTGGCGACTTTACCAAACTAGAAGCTAGACTACTATGAGCGAAAAAGAAGAGCCGAAACATGGAGAGTCGATTCGAAAAAAGAATTTTATTTCTATAAGTTGATCCAGTCACAAGCCCGACCAGTGAGCTCTACAAAAGGGAGAGGGGAGCTACAAGCAATGGCGGAGAAGGAGAATATCCGGAGAATCGTGGGGAAGCCCCGGCAGTGGAAAAAGTGAAGCGAGGCGGGGTTCCAGGAGTAGCCGCAAGTGTAAATCCCGAGGAAGCTCGTCCTCCTCTTCCGAATCGAGGTCCAACTCCTCCTAGGGACAGTTCCCGGTCCTCCTCGGCTCTCTCTTTACTTCCTCTAGAAAGGCCAATAGCGTTAGGAATCAGCGGCCCAGAAACTCATCAAACGAGGGACCGTCCAGACCCTCGAGAACGCAGCGTCATAGCAGTTCTTTAATATCATAACGGCCAGTCGCAGGAGTACTCCAAACACTCCTCCCAAGAATCGCCTCTGCATCGCCGATCGCCCGATCCTTTGCTCCTTAGTCGAGGCCCTCCTCCTCAGCGCCTCCTCAGTTTGGGCGTGATCCGCCCGCTCCTTCCTTAGGATCTCCTCAGTCTGGGCGTGATCCCGGAGGGATTTCTCTTTAAGCACCCTCTCCGACTCCCACAGCCCTCTCAAAGTTGCATACTCCTCGGATAGTCTGCTCCTCTCCGCCATAGCCTTTACCCTTTCGAGCTCCTCCCTGGTAAGCTGAGCTCTCAAGGCGCGCATCTCCTCCTCCCCCGTATCAACTTGGGCCTTCAAAACATTGGCCGCTTCCTCCCGAATTTTCTTCTCCTCCTCCAAAGAAGAATTTTGAGCTTTGAGAAGGTCCCTCTCCTCTTCCACCTTTGAAAGCTCGTCCTTCAAAGCCTGCATCTGCTCCTGAAAGTCCTGAACCTCACGGTCCAGAACGTCCAAACGCTGCACCGTCTCGAATGACATCATCGAGCTCCTCAGGCAAGTACGCAGGAGTAGGGACCCCATTTCCTTATTGCCCTCTCGGTCAAACTTTTCCCCGTCCACAGGAGGAGTAATCCTTTCCAAGATGTGGCGGACAACGCCGATATCAGTAGTTGTGGAATCCCGGGGCAGCTTGATCAGAGATTCCCACAACCCGACGTCACCCGCTACCTCCTTTCCTTTGAGTTGGCTTGAAGGACGGGGAGATTGCTCGACCACCGAAGGACGAGTACCGTCGAGAAGACAATCGGCCATCGAGGACAAGCGAACAGGGACGAAAGCGGATCCTTCCGCCATCGACGAGCGAGGAGCTTGGTCGGCAAGCGACCAATATCCTCCTCTTGAGAGCCTTTGACCTCTTCCCTCCCGGTCCAGCCCATGATCGGACCGGTGGGGCGACCACAAGAAAGCGCAAAAATAGCTCAAATCGCCGCTGAGCATTCCATGGCCGGGAAGCAACGGCCGGACAACCAAATAACTAGCCTCTCCTCTATCCGCCCTTCCACAACCTCGAAGGCTGGCGACCTCGCTTGCCTTTGCCGGTCTTGGGGGGCGGGCAAGCATGAACCTTGACCATTCTTTGCCTGAACAAAGAAAACGAGTTAGCAATTGAGCAAAACCTACAAACAAGGAAAGCAATTCGATTGTGAGGGTCAACCGAGGTGGCGCTTTCCTCTCTAGCCCGCTAACTTGTGGCGGGGTCAATCAAAAAGAGTTGGCCGAAGCCCCCGCCAGTGTCCGGAAATAAGCGAGTAAAGCTATCTTGGCGAGTTCCTTTATCTGGTTAACTACCGATTCCTCCTAGAAAGGAAAAGACTTGACGAATCGTTCCACCGCTTCGACAGGGATACCTCCACGGTTGGGACTCGGAAGAAGCCCCGGTGGCCTCACAAAGAAATACTTAGTCCGCCAAATGATAATTTTGCCCGACGTCCATTTGGGCGATCTGGCATCCTTATACATCAAAGAGGGATCCCATACTCGAGATCGGACTCGCTCATCCTCGAAAGTAGCGCAAGATATTGATCGAGGTAAAGAACCAAATTGGTGGCATAACAGGCGAGCCCATTGATGAACCTCCACCGTTCGGAGGAATCGCTCGGCCTCAATCGATAGCCGACGCACACTTCGTCCCACGATCGGCGCGTATGGTAGCCTCAAGCCTCCAACCGAAAAAATGCTCGAGATGGCGAACCATCCATCTGCACCGTCGTCAATCCCTTCATCCCGGAAGCCAATCTGGGCTCCGGTCCGAGGAACATTATTCACGAGAACCGACCGCCTCAACTCCGCCATGGACATCCTCGATCTACCAAGGGCGTTCCTCACCACCATCCGTCTTTCCGCTCGTTCGTTGTGATCTCTTCAACATCCTCCAACCTCGACATCGAGGTCGCTCAAACCATAACCCCGACGACCTCTCCTCGGTACTTATCGCTAGAAGAAACCCCACTTCGGAACCATGAGCGACATAACTCACTCGGAGGAAATTTAGAAGAAGGAGAATGGAGGAAGGGGCGTACTATTTAGTGAAAAGTGATCGGGGTTTCATGAACGCCAAAGAAAGCTTCCATAAATTGGGAGCAAGAAAATGCGATGAAGCAAGAAAATAGCGAGAATGAAACGAGTGAAGAAAAGCAAACCGTCTGTCGGCCAAGGTCATTTATAGGGAGAAGCTCAACCGCCATCAATCGAAGTACAACACGGGTAAAATCCGGAGTTTCACTTGAACATGTGGCGCGATCCGAGCCATGGGAGCTAGGGTTACCCGAAGACAAATCGAAGAGACGTGTGGGACAATGAGCAATAGTCACAAGGACGATCGTTTGATTCTGCACGGTGCCGAGAGCACGCGCGTCAAAAATAAATGCTCCACGCTCTTTCCCACGTTCGGCGCGGGCTATCGTAAAAAACCGTCCGCACCAACCGGTCAGGGATAATCAACCGACTGACCCCAACGCGAGTGGTCACACACTACCCGTCAATATCCTACCAACTAGGCCAACCCCGAGCTATCTTCTTGACGGACTATAACTCAAAACCCGACCGACTGGACCTAACCGAAGTCGTCCCTCTAACTACAAGGCCAAAGACTAACCGATCGGCCACATTACGAGCTGTCCCATTTACGCGCTATGGAGTGACCGACGAGCTACAACAACACACTCCTCCGACCCTTCTCTCCGTTCAGACTCGAGGAGTAGGGGGGGCTTATGGATGGGTCGGCAACATCGGGTCCAAATCTAGTCTCATGGGCCAATCGATCAGTCTTACACCTAAGGCTTAACCAGGGTCTAGCCCATATATTCATGGCCCATTAGCAGAAGGTAATATCTCATGCAAACACGTAAAACCTAAACCTAGCTACGAATCATATATAAGGTAATTTTCTCTCATAATCAAGGTAACAAAATCATAACCTAGTTGCTTTTCTCTGATAAGATTTTATCTCACCTTCACCAAAAGACTTACTTGAGCGTCGGAGGGGCTACTCGGGACACAACCCCCGACCAGCCTTCCTTGTTTTGCAGGTGATTTTACGTTGGAACCACTTCAGCGAGTATAGGGATCATGGATCAGAATGGCAACAATCAGTTCAGCCAGAATCCGGCAGAACCAGGTGGCTTTTAGAAATGAGCTATAGTGTTGATGATTACAAGTTACTTTTTCTAATTAAGTTAGACCGTAGGAACATTGTGAGATAAGAAATGAGGAGTAGAATGATATGTCTATAAAATAATGGAGATAGGAAGAGAGGAGCGTCAAGGTGTTATAGCAATGTTAAAAAATATTTGTCTAAAATAGTCCTTTTTATATATAGATCAAAATGTAAAATTTCAGATGATGTCTTGATTTATAATTTTTAGTGACATCTTTGTATGGCTTCATGCAAAAACTTTGACAAAATACATCCTCCCCATTATTAGGCTCTAGGTTCATGAATGCACTATGTTTGCTAAAGCTTTAACAAGAGTGATAGATAATTTCTTTTAGTAATATTTTAACTTCATCTATACTAAGTTACCAATAAATTGTGTAATTAGCATTAAATTAAACTGAGTAATTAATGTTATATTCTAGAATAATTTTTATCTTGTGCAACACATTCTTCTCAAAGCATGTTTGGTGCATCCACAAGCAATAATATTGGTCAAAGACAAAGGTGGATCAAAAGACTCACCTACTGTAAATGATTTTTGATATTCAAAAACTTGAACGACCTAGTAAAATTAGACTCTTTTATTCTTGAATTGTAAAAAATAACACACACCTATTAACAAAGTTTGTTTGTTGAAGGAACTTGCAATTTTTACTTTCTCTTAGAAAAAGGTTAAGTATTTTTAGTTTTCATGTTTTAGAGCTACATTTGAACGATAATGATCATGAACTAAGTTGTTTTTCTTTAAAAAGAATGGTATTCACTTTGACAAGTTTATGATTGTATAAGAGCAGTAAATGCTATCATTCCCTGAGATCAAATATGTTGATGCATGAAGATGACTATTTGTAAGTTATGCTTGATATGATGAAAGATTGTTCTTTGGATAGGGGGGCCAACTAGTCATCCAATTGAAGTTCTTTTCTTTTTTATACGTCATGGAACTTGGTTAAGGCTTAATGCTTATTCTTGTGATAAGTCTACATTGAACATAGTTATATAATTGTAAAGTTTCTCGTCTACTTCAATAGACTACAAACATCTCTTTAGTTTTTGCATCACACAACATCATTTTCTTTCCATTTTTATTCAACATATATGTAAATTCCAAAGAGTATTCTTGATGTTGATTTAATGGTTTTTTTTCCTTAATTTTTGAAATAGTTTATAGTAAGATATATGGAACTAAATAGAATAAAATTTACCATATGAGTAATTTCAAATAAGTTAGAAATACATTTAAGGCAAGATCTTAGTGTGTTGCTTCATATGAGATTACTTTTTGAATAAAGGGCTTAGATTATTGTTACTTTGCGATAGTATCAATGTTGCATTTTTGTAGGACCTTTCTGATGTTCTTGATATGTATTCTTTCACATATTTTTTAAGTCGAAGTTACAAGGAAAAATCATCAAAAAATTATTTAACAAATTTGATAATTTTATTTATCAACATTTTCTCCCTCTTCTCAAATGGTTAATAAAATAGTTAATATAATTTTATCTTTTTATCTACTCTATGTCGAGTGAAAACCAAATGGAGTTTTAAACTTAAACTTCTTTTATATTTGCTTCATATCCATTTTCAAAATATTAATATAGCATCTATCTCTTTCACTTTACTCGATCTCATAATTTATGAAAGCTAATCTAATGGTGAATCACTCCTTAGGTTATGTTTTGTTGAACATAAAGTTTTAATGTAATGAAATGGAATGGTTTATAATGTAATGAAACGTAAATGAATGTAATATTAAAAATTATCATGGGAGGTATGGAAGAGTTTATAATATAATATAGTGAAATGTTGTTTAGATGAAGGGTTTATAATATAATATAGTCTATCATTTTATATTTCATCCTAAATTCTCCAAATTAGATGTTTTCTATTTTACTTTTAGGATGAAATGAGATGTAATATGAAGATGTAATGCGAAACTCTTTTCTTTCATTCTATTATATCTCGTTCTAATATAAAAATTCCTCCTAAACGATGAAATAATATTATATTTCATTCCATTTCATTATAAAACCTCTAATTAAGTATAACCTTAAATTACTTGAGCAATACCAATCCATTTGAATGATAATGCAATACAAAAGTGACGGTCCAGCCCAATTCAGCTTCAAGAAACTTAGGCTCTAAGGTGGCTTAAATACCAAGAATGGTCTGGTCTGTAAGAATGTCATCTGATATCACCTTAAATATCTGATTTGGTTCTATGAGGCCTTTTTGATATTTCTAAAGCAAAGGTTAAAATCACTCAATTGAATGCAGATATACAAGGGTACAAAGGGTTCAATTTACACAAGAGCAAGGATGATATGATCATAATCGATCATATACTCATGTGAAGTATCAAATTATCAATTAAAAATATAAAAAATGAAAATCACTACCATTCTATGAGAACTTTTCAAAAAAAAAGAAATTAAGATAATGCAAATAATTGAATCGAGAGATCCTGAAGCAATAAAACAAAAAAGCATTTTTAGAAGATAACATCTCCAAACTTGGTCCCCCGGACTAGTAACAGTCATCTTTAAATTAACTTTCTACTCAAAATTTACTTGGAGGATGCGGCAAAAATCGAAAATTTCTTTTGAGGCAGAACCTAAGAGTGTATGAGGTGGTAAGTAGCTAGAGCCTAAATTAGGCACCTCTAGAATCATATTTCTTCCCCAAGACAATCACTTGAAGCTTGTCATATCCCGCAAGCACACCATCACCTGCAACTGCACGTAGAATGTTGACACCAACACCTTTAAAAAGGGACTTGGCGCCCTCGTTCTTGAGGGTATGTTAAAAAGTGATACAAAGGCAACAAAAAGCGATACAAAGGAAAAAGAGACTCCTTTTTATTCTTCTAGAATGACCTTTATTAGTCTTATGAGTTGATACAAAGGGAAAGGAAGTATGTTAAAAGAATATGTTATGTGGCTAAAACTTGAGATGGAAAACAGAACAGAATCAAAGCACAAGAACAAAACATAAGGATGAGTAACTTGAGAGGGATGCAAATTATGCTTACTTTGTCAACTAAAGAATAATCTTTAAATTATTGGTTCCAATAAAAAAATTATTAACTAACTAATAGAGAATAATTAGGTTATGTTTTTAACATTTGTGAGCATTTAGCTTGTGGTTGGATGATTCCTATTTAGCGTTGGTCGGGTCGGCCATTCCGGGCTCAGACCCAGTCTAGACGACCTATGGGCCGATCGATCTCTTCATCGATAATCAGCTTTAAGGCTGAAGCCCATGTTCCTCCCCGCCCATTAGCGAAGGAAATCCCCATGCGACATCGTAACAAAACCTAAACCTGACTACTACTTGATATATAAGGTATTATTCTCTCATAATTCGGGTATGCGATCATAACCTAATTCGTTTTCTCTGAATTCATCAATCCTTCCTACACAAAAAGCTTACTTGAGCGTCGGAGAGGCTAATCGGGTTGTCACCCCCGACGAGCCTTCCTTGTTTTGCAGGTATATTCACGTCGCGTTCATCATAGAAGGTAGAAGACGATGGATTTCAATGGAACGCACTGTTCACCGAATCTGGCGTAACCAATTACGCCCACCGTGGGGCCGACTTCGGGCACCACGTCTAGAACCACGCATATAAGCCAGGCGGCGGCGATGAATCCCGACATAGCTGCTGTTGCGACTCTGGCGATGCAACGTATCGGTTTGCAGTTACCTGCAATTCTGCCACCTGCACCACACATCTCCCGCACGGAGTCTTCCAATCCTAACGATCAACTGCGGCCTCAAGCCTTGGAGCAAGAAGAACAGAGCGTGGCCGTGGAGGATAACGTTGCGCACCATGCAACCTCAATCTCCAAAGACCGATTAGGTGCAGATCCTCCTCCGTCCACACACGCCGTCTGGCGGAAGCAGATAGAAGAGGCGGTGAGTTGGTGATTCGCCAGACATCGCGATCGCAAGAATCAAAGACAAGAATACGCCGTCGTCGTCAGCCCAATTACCGACAATTCAATTTTTAACAACCGATCACCGCCGATGAAACCCTAGAAAAATCACGGATGATCGGACTCACGTATACTACGAAGCTTCGCCAGATCGCCTGACGGCGCAATACAACTCTCCTTCATTCCGACATTTTGATAGCCTCCAAAGACCGGCGAAAGATACCAATTTCGAGAAATACACCGAAGACCGACCCTTTGGACTACATGCAGCACTTCCAGTCCATGATGAGCCTACACTGTGTCCCGGATGCTATTCAGTGTAAGGCCTTCGGCACGGCTTTCCAAGAGGGAGCTCGGCGATGGTTCAACAACCTACCCCGGTCAGATCACATGTTTCGAGGACTTGGTCGCTCTTCTGAATCGGTTAAGCCACTAGTAAGCGGCATCGCAAAGACGGCTTTGGAGGTGATGCAACTCACCCAAGGAAGGAATGAGAGTTTACGGAGTTCATCACTTTGCTTCAACAATGAGGCGGTCGAGGTACCCGATCTCACTCGCCGTCTATGCTAGCCGCACTTATGAGCAATACGAGGGACGAGGAGTTCAAGAAGTCGTTAGCCCTCGATCAACCTCGCTTTGCTTCAGAAATAAGAAGTCGGCGGATAGGTATATTCAACGAAGAAGTGCTGAAAACACGAGACGTCGGACGGAAGATCGCTCATGAACGATAGGGCGGGCAACCCGCACAAGCGGCAAAAAAGCGAGTCGAACTGGAAAAGGCCGACCGATCGACAAGGATATCGCCAAGAGTTCACCCCGCTAAACAGTGTATCTTTGAAATCAAGTATCGGCCGTTAGAGCGACGGGAAACTATCAAAGAGCCCGAAAGAATGAAGACCCGTCTGAGACAGAACCCCAATTTATACTGCCGTTTCCACAGAGAGGTCGGTCATGATACGAAAAACTGCTGACGATTGAAAAAAGAGATTGAGCTCCTCATTCAAAAGGGAGGTTAGGCCGATTCAGAAACAGAACGAACGCCGATCGCAGGGCCAAGGCGGTCGGACTCTGGCGCTCACCCCGAGACGAGCGATAGGAATGATGGGGTGGCGAGAGACGAATCTGAGATAACCGCCGAGAAAACAGAGGCGGTCGAGGAAAGAAACGAGGAAATGCCGAACAGCAAAATGACCGACCGATCGGAGTTATTAACACGATATTTGGTGGAAATGCAGCGAGGGGATCCACCGTTAAAGGCGTAAAACGATCGCCAAATAGGTCGGCGACGACACTCCCATCAAAAATCAAGGAGAACGATTTTAATGATCTCTTTCAATGAGTCGACCTAAATGGAGTACATTGCCCTCACGATGACGCCTTTGTAAAATCTCAACATGGACGATTCTGAGGTGAAGCGGGTGATGATTGACACGGCGATTCGATCGACTTGCTATACTATGAAGCCTTCAAGCAAATGGGGTACCAAGAGCGGCTATTACCTACGGACGCCCCATCAAAGGAATAATCAAGGCGTCGGCATACCTGTTCGCCGGGTCTATCTCGAAGTGAAGTTTGGGCGTAAGCCATGCCAGATAGAAAGAGACGTGGAGTTCTTAGTCGTAAAGTTCCAGGGGGCATACAATGCAATAATTGGGAGAGTTACTCAAAACGCCTCGGTCGGTCGTCTCCACATACTACCAAGTTATGAAGTTCCGACGCCCATGGAACCGAGTCGTCGGGGTCAAAAAAATCACCCGGAATGTTACTTGGCGAAACCAAGACCTAGAAGGGCGGTAGTCTTGTGAGCTCTCTTGACGTGAGAGCCGACGAAGAGACAGGACGGGATGAATCCAGTGGAAGAGACGCAACGGGTCGTACTGGATGAAGCCGACCCCTCCAAGTTCACAAATCTAGGTTCCGAGCTACAGAAGAACCTAGCTAGAGAAATCACCGATTGTTTGGTGGAAAAAGATCGGTTTTAAGCTTGGGTACCGAGCGACATGCCCGCATTTCTGACGATTGCATGTCACTCCCTCGGCATTCGGCATGACTGCAAGCCGATCAGATAGAAGAAGCGATGGCATAGTAAGGAGCGCCAGGGGGTGATCGAGAAGGAAGTACAGAAGTTGCTTGAAGCGAGGTTCATAAGAGAAGTCAAATACCCCGAATGGCTCGCTAACGTGGTCTTAGTAAAAAGAAGAACGGAAATGAAGGATGTGTATAGACTTCATCGATCCGAACAAAGCATGTCCAAAAGACAGCTTCCCATTGCCGAAGATCGACCAGTTAGTAGATTCTACCTCAGGGCACGAACTGCTCAGCTTCCTGGACGCCTTCTCGGGCTATCATCAGATCCAGATGAGTCTAGAAGACGAAGAAAAGACCGCCTTCATAACCGACCAAGGCACATCTCGCTACTGGTAATGCCCTTCACGAAGAGCAGCAGGGCGACCTACCAACTCGTCGTCATGGAGGTCTTTAAAAATAGATCGGTCGGTCGGTTGAAGCATACGTAGATGATATGGTGGTCAAAAGTCTGGCCGTAGGAGCATGTGGAAGATCTCAAGGAAGTCTTCCAGACCCTGAATAAATTTCGGATGAAGCTAAACCCTGAAAAATGTGTGTTCGGGGTGGCATCCGGAAAATTCCTGAGGTTTATGATCACTCAGCGGGGAATCGAGGCTAATCCAGAAAAGATCGAGGCCATCATACGATGCCTTCGCCACAATGCTTGAAGGATGTTCGGATATTAGCGGTCGGATAATCTCACCGAAAGGTGTTCATTTCAGTTGGGGATAAGTGCCTCCCATTTTCAAAGTCTTGAGGAAGCGAATGTGACTCAATTCGATGGCCGACGAAAGTGCGAACAAGCTTTCCAAAGACTTAAAGCGATTTTGTCTAGCCCGCCAATCCTACAAAGCCCTGAGCGGAGAGAACACAGTGTTATACATGGCGATTCTGAGGATCGATCAACAGCGGTGCTAATTCGATCGGAGGAATGAACAAGACCCTATCTACTACGTTAGCAAAGTGTTAACGGACCGGAAACACGATACACGCTATAGAAGATGACCCTCTCCTGATAACAAAGCAATTTCGGAAGTCGAGGCCTTATTTCCAAAGTCACACCATCGAGGTATGGACCGACCAGCCCCTCAGGCAGTGCCTTCAAAAGCTCGAAACCTCGGGTCGGCTGATTAAGTGGGCAGTAGAACTGGGTGAATTTGACATACAATACAAGCCCCGCACAACTATTAAAACACAGATACTAGCAGACTTCATCGCGGAGATGAGCCAACCAAGCTCGGAGGACGAGCAGTTCCCCGCCTGGAGCCTGTTTGTCGATGGCTCGTCCAATGCCGAGGGATGCGGAGCGGAGTTATCTTGATCAGCCCAACATGGAAGAAAAAAGTAGTACGCCCTCGACTAGAATTCAAAGCCTCCAATAACGAGGCGGAATATGAGGCCTTGATAGCCGGCCTCCAACTCGCCAAGGAGATGGAAGTGAAGCACCTAAAGATATCTGATGATAGCCGGTGGTAGTCGATTGAGTTACCGGGCATTACGAGGCGAGGGAACCACATGATCAAATACAGAGTTAGTCAAGCGAGGCCGAGCAATTTTGGGCGATGATTCGATCAATGAGAATAGAACGAGCTCGAGAATGCCAAAGGCGACGCGCTCTCCAAAATGGCTTCCACCGTGATGCCAAAAATAATATTACAGTCGAGCATCGGATCGGCTAGCATTGAAGACCGAGGAAGTTCTCAAAGTAAATTCGATCAACCGGCCGACAGAGCCGATCATGCGGTACCTTTTGGAAGGAAGACAACCGGAAGGCGAATTAGCGACCAAGAAGTTAAGGATAAAGGCGGTAGAATACGGTTGTCAATGACTCTCAATATAAGCGGTCTTACTACTGGCGCTCCTTGATGTCTGAATGAAGAAGAAGCCGAAGCGTGCAATGGCGAAGTCCACGAAGGATATCTGGAAATCACGTAGGAGGCGAATCTTTGGCTCACCGGTTGATCGAACATAAGGCTACTATTGCCGACGATGAGAAGAGATCGTCGAGAGAGGTCGACCGTCTGAAGCTGCCCGAAAAACAACAATCTGTCTCACCAATCGACCGAGAGGATGAAAATTGTAAGTCACCCTATCCCTTTCGCCCATGGGGAATGGATATCTTGGGGCCTTTCCTCTCGGTCCGGACAAAAGAAATTTTGATAGTAGCGATAGAATATTTTACTAAGTGGGTGGGCGAATGCTTGCTCAATGATCCGAGGGAAGGTTGAAAACTTTGTGAAGAAAAATATACTTTGTCGCTTCAGATGCCCATGGTATTGATTCTGAGATAATGGTCGGCGGTTTGACAACGCCAAGTTCGAGACTTCAGACCGATCAAGATCAAGCTACTGGCCCGATCTCGATGGCCATCCATGCAAACAACGGTCTTCGGAGAACACCAATAAAAGATAATGAGCATACGAAGAAGCGCTGGATGGTAGAAAGACACAGGTGGAAGAAGTAGATGAAGTTTTGTGGGCATATAGAACCACACGAACAGAGCCACGAGGAAACTCCATTCGAATGACCTTGGGAGGAAGCCACGTTCGATGAAGCGACATTGCACAATCGAGAGAGTCGCCTACGAAGAAGAGCGGAATGATGAAGCCCGCAGAGCATAGCTCGTTCTCCTTAGCGAGGATAGAAAGGGCGCCGCTTCGTTCGAGGCCATCGAGGCAAAAGCGACTGTGTTCTATAACGAAGGGTCAAACCGAGCAATATAAAGGTAGGTGGATCGTCTACGAAAAGCCAAGGCGGCTGAAAAATATCCCGAAAACTTCGGGCGAGATGTGGGAAGGACCCTGTCGAGTGGTTAAACAAGTCGGCACGGTTCCTACATCCTAGCGATGAGAAGGAAAGATTCTACCGAGGCTTGGAACTCCTGAATTTGAAGGCTTTCTACCAATAGATAAGTTATATTTTGTCAATTCTTCCTTATTATCCCCTTTTGTATACATGTGGGTACCTTTTTCCCGTCCACGCCAGACGGGTTTTTCAATATTGCCCCCTCGTTATCATTAATAAAGGGTTCTGATTTCTTGGCAACAAAGAGTTATATCGCAGAGTAGAAAGTCCAATCAATCGCCCGACATTTTACATAGATCGACTACGGTCGGTCGGGTCGCCGAGACAAGATCCTCGGGACCCTCGCCATCGCCATCGCCCGATATTTTACATATATCGACTACGGTCGGTCGGGTAGCCGAGACAAGATCCTCGGGACCCTCGCCATCGCCATCGCCTGGCATTTTACATAGATCGATTACGGTCGGTCGGGTCACCGAGACAAGATCCTCGGGACCCTCGCCATCGCCATCGCCATCGCCCGGCATTTTACGTTGATCAACTACGATCGATTGGGTCACCAAGTCTAGCGTCTTGGGACCCTCGCTCGGCATCGATACAAATCGAATACGGTCAATCGGTTCGAAGCCGGTCGACTACGAGCTACTCCACCAAAACTCAACATATGTAGAAAGTAAATATCATAAATATGGAAAAAGACAACGAATGAAACAAAGGCAAAGTTCATTTGACTTCATTACATCTCGGCCTGGCCGGGCCCGGTGAGCTTTACTGATTGGGGAGAAGGGGGCAGAGCAGGAGGAGGAGAAGGAGAATACATGGGGGAATATACGGGGGAAGCCCCGGAATAAGGCGGAAGAGTCGAAACGGGGACAGAAGCATCATCTTGAGGAAGCTCGTCCTCCTCGACCAAAGCTAAGGTCCAGCTCCTCGATCGGGGCGGCCCCGGTCTTCCGCCTTCTCCTCACTTCCTCCAAAGAAAGGTCAAGAACGGCGGAAGCAAAGGCTCGGCGAACGCGCCGAGCGAAGGACCGTCAGACCCTCGAGGCAGCGTTATAACAATTCTTCAGATCATAAGGGCCAGTCGCAGCATACTCCAAGCACTCGTCCCGCAAGAACCGCCTCTGCCATCGCAGGATCGCCTCGGCCCTTTGTTTCTTCTGAGGCTTGTACCCTCCTCAGCGTATCCTCGGTGCAGGCATGATCTTGGAGGGCCTTGGCATGATCTCGGAGGGCCTTCTCTTTAATACTCTCTCCGACTCCCACGCCCATGAACACGGCGATACTCCTCGAGACGGCTTGGTCCCGATCGCCATCGCCTTTACCTTTCGAGCTCCTCCTTCAGAAGTGAGCTCGCCGCGCGCATCTCCTCTTCCCCGTGTCAACTTGGGCCTTCAAACGCTGGCCGCCTCCTCCAGAATCTTCTTCTCCTCCTCCAAAGAAGAATTTGAGCTTTGAGAAGGTCCCTCTCCTCTTACCTTTGGCTTCGTCCTTGAGGCTGCATCTGCTCCTCGAAAGTCCTGAACCTCACGGTCCGTAACGTCCAAACGCTGCACCGTCTCGAATGACATCATCGAGCTCCTCAGGCAAGTACGCAGGAGTAGGGACCCCATTTTCTTATTGCCCCTCTGGTCAAACTTCTCCCCGTCCACAGGAGAAGTAATCCTTTCCAAGATGTGACGGACAACGCCGATATCAGTAGTTGTGAAATCCCTGGGCAGCTTGATCAGAGATTCCCACAACCCGACGTCACCCGCTACCTCCTTTCCTTTGAGTTGGCTTGAAGGACGGGGAGATTGCTCGACCACCGAAGGACAAACAGCCGCCAAAGGGCAAAGAGATCGGTCAGCTACTGGGGAACTAGGAGATTGATCGTCAACTCTGGCGGCCCTCCTCCTCTTCAGAGGCCGTTCGACCTCCTCCTCCTCCTCGACCACAACAATGCTCTCGATCAAAGGGCTACTACAAAGAAGCGCCGCCAAGGGTTCGGAGGCGGCCGAGGAATCGCCATGACTTGAGCGATTGGCCGAGCGACCGTCAAACTGGCCTCTCGTCTGCCTCCCGACCTCGACCTCCAAGAAGGCCTGCGGCTGACGCTATCCTTGATGGACTTGGGGCGCCGGGTATGTGTTAACCTTCACCATAGCCTGAAACAAGGGAAGCAGGTTAGTAATGGCAAACCCAAACCTACGAACAAAGAAGATAAATCAACCATGAGAGGTCAACCAAAGTGAGGCGGTTCCTCTCTAGCCCACCATTCAGCCATGAAGGGTCAATCGAAAGAGAGTTGGCGAGGCCCCCGCCATACCCCGAGATGAGCCGAACAAAGTTATAAGGGCCGAGCTCCTTTATACGACCCACTACCTCCGCTCTTCCCTAAAAGCGATAGGCTTGTCGAGTCATTCCACCGCTTCGGCGAGGATACCTCCACTACTGGGACACTAAGAAGAAGACCGGAGGCTTCTGAAAAGTATTTCGTCCGCCGGTAAATAATTTTACTGGACGTCCTACCGGGCGATCTGGGCATCCTTATAAATCGGGAAGGATGTCTCCCCAGAGCTCGGACTTTGACTCATCCTTAGAAAATGGCGCGAGATGTTAACGGAGGCGGACAGCCAAATGGTGGCCTGACAAAGACAAGTCCATTTATGAAACGCCACCCGCTCGGAGGGATCGACTAGCCGCAATTGGAAATCAAGACACACTTCATCCACGATCGGCGCGTATGGCGCCTCTCAAGCCTCCGATCGAAAAGAAATATTCAGAGCGACCATCCACCCGCCTCGGTTGCTTCCAATTCCCTCATTCTCGAAGCCAACACTGGCTCCCGATCTGGCGGGATACTATTCCTAAGACGGATCGGTAAATCCGCCGCAGACATCCTCGATTTACCTTTAGGCGACTCCTTTACTATCGGCCCGTCCTTCCGCTCCCTTGTTGTAATTTCTTGAACATCCTCAGCCTTGACACCGCTGTCTCCTCATCCATAACTTCCGACGACGACCTCCTGTCAGCAGAACCAGTTGGCGAAACTCCACTCCGAGAACCGCTAGACGACATGTTTTCTAAGAGAAATTTAGAAGATGAGAATGAAGGGAGGGGACGTACCTATTCAATGGTAGGGAATCGGAAACTCGAGCAACGCCTGAAACAACTTCTGGAAATAAGAATAAGCAAGAACAGAAGCAAGAACAGGGAGAAAGCAAAGGAAAGCAAGAAGACGGCAAGAATGAAATAAGCGTGAAGAAAAAGCAAACCGTCTGTCGACTCTGATACTTATAGAGGCTACGTTCGAACTACGATCCAACCGAAGCCCGACACGTGGAACACATCCGAGCTATCCCCGGACACGCGGCACGATCTAAACAGAGGCAAATCAGATTACTCGAAATCGGAAGGCGCGAAACGATCGAAAAGACATTCGGACACGGTGGGTAGCAGCCACAAAGACGATACGTTTCCAATTCGGAAAGCCGTCAGGACGGCGTGCATCGTCAAATCATAAATGCCTCAAATGCCTTCACGCGCCCACTAATGGAGACAGTCAGTCGTCATCCGACCAATTAAAACTACCCGGGCTGTTCCATGACCGGGCTATCACAACATTGCCCGACCGACCGCTTATTCCACTTAGCCGATCGACAGACGGGCTATATCACAAGGCTCGACCGATCGACCTAACCCGTAGTCGCCTAATGACCGCCACAAAACCTCTACATACTCCCTCGACCCTTCTCTTCGCTCAGACTCGAGGAGTAGGGGGCTTATGGTCGGATCGGCCATTCCGGGCTCAGACCCAGTCTAGACGACCTATGGGCGGATCGATCTCTTCATCGATAATCGCCTTTAAAATTTGAAGCCCACGTTCCTCCACGCCCATTAGCGAAGGAAATCTCCATGCAGATACGTAACAAAACTTAAACCTGACTACTACTTGATATATAAGGTATTATTCTCTCATAATTCGGGTATGCGATCATAACCTAATTCGTTTTCTCTGAATTCATCAATCCTTCCTACACAAAAAGCTTACTTGAGCGTCGGAGAGGCTAATCGGGTTGTCACCCCCGACGAGCCTTCCTTGTTTTGCAGGTATATTCACGTCGCGTTCATCACAGAAGGTAGAAGACGATGGATTTCAATAGAAACGCACCGTTCAACCAGAATCCGGCAGAACCAAGCGTGATTTTAGATGAATGTGAGTTGAGCATGAGCTTATGATTTCTGGTTCGAACGAGCTTTCAGTTTCACCAGCTAATCGAGAAACTTTTCAAGATATATATATGAACTGCCGTATTAGAAACTTGGTACTTGTAAATTATCCATGAAATACACTTGGGTGGGTCCTCATTACTTCGACAATTTGTAGATGCCTACGTAAGACATATGGTGAGGAATGATAATAGGCCGGTGGGACCATTACTACATATGGTAAAAACAAACTCAAAGGACGCCTATCTTACTCTACTTCTCAAATACCTTAGTCTACATGCTTTTACTGGGTATATAGTCTGTGGCATCTTAATTTGATAAATGAAACATTTAACTACTAGGATTTTATCTTGACAAACAGTTATCCACGTTAAGTAGCTTCATATGGTTAGTTTATAGGGTAAGGGATTCGTATTTTTTCTTATAATCAAATAAAGAGTCGTTTTATAATCAAATCATTATAAGCACTCACTTGTTTAGGAATGAGGTTATTTGTTCACACTGTATCTAAATAAATATTGCCCAACTAAAAATTTATAATATTTAGTTTTACAACAGGCCTAGTGTTGATAACTGAAGTTAGACCTAAATATCATAATCAAACAAGAGGTTTGGCATTGCTCCTTTCTATTTTACTGAATTCAGGTCCCAACACCCCACACATCCTAAAATCCTTCCGAAAAGACCTGTCAACTGGTAAAACATAATGTAGAATCCACTTTGGTCACTAATGTGGGCCAACATCACATTTACCTCTTCTTTGAAACTAGGCTGTCTATTCTATTGCTTTTGAAATGTATCAAGAACCACTAGATGTTGGGCTGTAAATTGCTTAGTTTAAGAGGTCTTATTGTCAATAGCCAGCAATTCTAGCCAACCTCAATGCTTGACTCACCATTACAATAACAACTTTCCCGCAACACCTTTTTGATTGATAACGACTTAACCCATTCTCCGTAAACTCCCAACGTTTCTTCTTTTACTTATTTTCCATATTTTTTCGATAGGTCTGGTAACCTATATAAAGTAGAGTTGAGAAACGCTCACTTGCATTGACCTCTAGAATTAATTCAGCGCCTTGAAGATTAATCAAGATCCCGCCCTTGGATGATGCATAGACTTCCCGGAAGATGATGACACGTGTATAAATTTCGACTTCTATACTTCCACATCAAGTAATAAATGTTTAACGACCTAAACGCCAACTCCTAATTAATCCCGTTTGGAATATGCGGAACAATGTTGTATGCCACTATTGATATCCCTTAAAGGACCGTTAAATAAAGTGTTCAGATAGGTCCACACGGATTAACACTTCTTACCAATATGTTTATCTCCTACGATTTATAATAAGAAATGCTTTTAAAAATACACGTTTTTAAGAAAATTTAATAAAATTATAGATATACTTTTATTAAATTCATAAAATTACATCAGAATCAAAGATCTTAAATAAAATTGTAAGAGAAATTGCTTGAAATTGTGATCCGTATAATTAAGATGAGAGAGAAATGAAAGGTTAATTTTGGAAGAAAAGTTATAAACATGCATACAAAGTTAAGAATGATACTTATTTTGAATAATTAAAATGTATTTAAAACGACTCTTTATCAAACATATAAAGAGTCGTTGATATATTATGAAGATTTAACGAGAGTGAGTCATGGCGCGTGAAAATCCACGCCATGACGAGTCTTCTCGTCTTGTCATGACGAGCAACTCTGAACAATGGGACGCCGCGGCGAGTGTCCTTACGTCGCGGCGAGAATGGTTTTCATGAACTGAGTTGGTTTAGTTTTTGAGTCATAGCTAATGGTGTAGACCTTTAATAGAGGTAATTCTTGATTCGTTATAAACTAAAGAAAGAGGTCTACAATTGAGGAAAAGAAAGAAAGTATTGAATGAAAATTGAGAATATATTCTATTACAACCTAAAGGTTGTTTAATGATAATTGGGATATAATTGTGAGATTTCTAAATTTAAGGAAATGCTTTTGGGGTTTTAGAAATATAGTAATGGGTGAAATTGGACCAATTGAATTGTAATTTTGGCATCGAGGTCTTTCTTGAGAATATCCTAGTGGGTATGACTTGATAAATTGACTGAATGTTAGAAATGAAATGAATCATTATGGATCAATTGAGTAAATAGTTAATTTTGTCAAAGAAAGTGGAAATTAGGAAAGAGCGACGGGAAGGTCATGAATAGGCATTGTACATCTTTTATTTAAGACATGTACATCATTAAATTATTGTGATTGTGCATTTTGTAATGAATGGAATTATTTGACTGCTATAGAGGCACCGTTGGAACGACAATTCTACGGATATTGCTGGGACTTCCAGGCTGTAGCTCGGAAGTGCAGGTGAGTAACTTAGTTAGTTTCTCAACCTTTATGTGTTTAATATTACGCACTTATGCCATGTGGAGTTAATGGAGGATTATATGTGTTTTCTTATGATTGATTTCGGGCCACGGGTGTCCGAAATATTGAAATGTGATATCGAAGTGCTATTGGTGTGAAATTGTTAATGTGAATTGGGAGATGGGCATTTCATGCATAAAAAGCATGATCAGCTAATGACAGTTGTGACCGGAGCAGCCAACGTATTTCAGAGCTTTAAGCTCAACGCACAGGGCTTTGTGCCCAATGTATTTCAGAGCCACTGGCTCACCGTATCGTAGGCATTCGGGCCCATGTATTGAGCCACAGCTCAACGCAATGTACTAAATCATTTGGGGCGATTCAGCGCACGTCACAACAACGTAAGAAAATGAAAAGTGTCACATGTGCATCACATATATGAATGATTAAATGTGAATTGTGTGAAAGGCGAAACGCCTTAAAAGTGTGAAATGATAATGCATATAATATTCTGTGAATTGTGTGTATATGCATGAGTTGGGTGAACCATCGATGATGGTTTCTCACTGAGTTCGCAAACTCACTCAACATTGCAAATATTTTTCAGGGATCGAAGAGTACCCCGTTAGGCACGGGAGTATGCCTACTGCATGCAAGTCAGAGTCAAGGGTCGGGATCAGTACACGTCTGCATTAGTGTTATTCTGTTTTTGTATAGAATTCGTATTTCTGCAGAATAGTACTGTTATTGTAGAGGGCCCAATTGATAAATATTGTATTGTAATGTGATTACTGAAAATATTCAGAAATGACATTGAGCCTAATATTGGCTATGGATTTTTGTGCATAAAATGATTAAATGCTGTTGAAAGTTTTTATGACTGAAATTATGTTTGATCAAAATATTTTCGTATTATGGGCCCAAATTGTTTACTGATTTTCGCCCACTCGATTGTTTTCAAAAATAAAAATGTCTTACTGAGTTTTTGGAACTGTTTGACTGCTCTAGCATACCACCCTCGTGAGGCACGGGCTCGGATATCACCATCGATATCGAGTTTGGATCTTGCGGGAGTGGGATGCTACAAATGAAGAAAATAGAATGACTAGTGATGGAAGAAAGCAAGGTTCAACTTGTGGCTTGGAGGAGAGATTGTCGTGAGTGAAGAAGAAGAAGAAGAATGGATAAGATGAGAAATGAAGAAGACGGAGAACAAGGGAGATGTCATTTTTGGCACGTGAAAGACCAAAATATGGTTTTTCACTTTATAAAAACGTGTTTCATCAAGTGGACAATTTTCAATGACATAAATCATTAAATCCCAAAGTCATTTATAAAAATTTTCATTGCCATTTGGACAGTAAATTCTACTACCATTTATTAATAATTTTGCTTGACAATTTTTTCTAGTCCAAAATACCCAACAATTTCAAAAAATTTTCCAAAATTTTCAAAAAAAATCTAAATCAATAATTATAATCTCCAATTCAAATTTTCAATACAATCAAACCACAATTTTCAATAAAATTAAATTTACAAACAATTATACCCGGTAATGTTAATGAATGCATATACAATCATTTTTATGTGCAAAATTTACTATTTTCATGTGTGCGTATGCTACATTATGCATGAGCATGAAATGCACTTTCTTCTAATCTCTCGTTACTATTTTCTCCATTACCAAAATCTAAAGCTCTAACCCTTAGTATGAGAACAGGATGTTACATGTCATCTCTGTTGTTCCCAAAAAACTTTTGGAACTAATTCCTTGTTTCACAATGAAACCATCAAAGTAGTATAATAAGGAGTTCCCTCCTCTAGATAGACAGACAAATGAGATGACTAAGGCAACAACTCACCCATTTTTTATTCCTACATAGGTATCTCCTTAAGGCACTTATTGCCCAATGACCCATGCTAAAAAAGTCCTAAATTGGCAGACTAAGAATGCAGTTGCTAAAATCATAGTACTTTACTGTATTGATTTAAGACTAAAAGGTTTGAATGGAAAAACACAAGACTTGCATATCAAGTTAGATTCGATATGATTCCAGATTCAACAGTTACATTAAAAACTATTTCATCAGGTATAAAGACTTGATTTAGACTTTAAAAAATATGTGGCAGAGTATTACCATAGCCTAGAGTTTTAAAAGAAAGAAAAGGAGTTATCAAGAATTTGCAAAGATAAAGTCAGACAAAGTTAGGGACCATTCAAAGATTGTGTATAATCCTTATCCTACATCCTTTTTCATATAGACTAACCTCTTACCCCTCAGACTGTGGAAAATTCTTCAAAATGTCATACCCATTATTCCAACAACCCTCCTAGAAGAAACCCCAAACTCCTAAAATACAATTGAAACAAAAAGGCCACGGAAGTCCATCTTACACCAAAATTGAAGAAAATCTCACCCTTGAAAAAAAGGGACCAGAAAAAAAACCCAAATTTATAACCACCATCTAACCAACTCATTCTTAGTTAATCCCCACTAATCTCTCTAACTCAAGTTCGCAATATATCTAAGACTAACTCTGACATAGACCAGATGGCTAATGTCTCATAGCTAATCTTAATTCTATTTTAAATTCTCCTCCACAACACACAGAGGAAGAGCCTGAAGTAGAAGATGTGGATTCTTTAAGAACAGAACCAATATAGCAAAATTTGAAAACCATAACTTGACCAACATTAGGATCGTGGTTTACATTTAATGATATTCCACTTAGCAAATACATACATAGGTTACATGTTATTTTATATTTTTTGTTTTTGACTTCGGAGTGTAGATTGACTAACAAATAACTAGGGAAAAAGCTACTCTTAAAAAATCCTAACTGAATCTATCTCCAAAATGACTAGAAACTTGCGTGAATGGTTTCAAAGTGTAGGAGAATACGAAAGACTTCAGGTTGTCAGGCTTCCTAATTTATTGGAGGTTTCACATTAATTTACAGGAACGTAAGAATACTTTGAAATGAAGTGTTGTTCACTAGATAAGAGAAAGCTTTAGAGTCATTTTCAAAAAATGGTAACAAAATATTACATGGTACAAGTCAACGATGTTAATCCCTAGTATATGTTTTTTGCCTCTCATCCTGATGAACTCTAGCCGAAGCTATAGAGGATGATAAACTCTCTATATCGTGATATGACAGAAATCTTATTAGGAGAAATATACCAGTTAACTTTGGCTACTGTTGACAAATTATGTGGATAATAGAGATTCTTTAAAACTATGATGACAGGTAAACCACAGTTCACGTAGGCCTACAAAAGCTTTATTTGAAGATCAAGTGCAAGGAAAAAGCCAGATGTTCTTGTAAAAAAAAGTTTCATTTCCACAATACAAGGCTGGTCGAACATTAGCAAACTCATAGGAGGAAAAAGAGAATGGACAAATTCTTCAAGAAGAGATATTTTGGAGCTGAAAAGTCATATCAATGCTATCTTTATAGAAAACCTGGACATTTTTGCCAAGAACTGTACTAATAAATTCAGAAGAGATACGAAACTTTAAAATCTACTGAAAACATTATGCCGATGAGGGATGATGAAGACGTTAAGTTTGTATTCGGAGAACAAATAAGTGGAGATGAAGGCAACCAATTTTCAATCCTTGTTATGAGTCAACTGACGGAGAATGTGATCTTCTACGGAAGATGAAAATCAAATATTTATGACGAAGGAGCCTTGTCTAAAAATAAACTCTAAGGTTGCACCATATACCAAACCCTATTTAGAAATACAACTTCTGATGGGCAAGTACCATCGTGCTATCAAAATTATAAGATATATAGACACATGCTCACGTAGGAGTGTAATCAAGCCTCAAACTCTTTCCTAAACAATAGGTGGGTCATTCCCTTTATACGTTTTTTTTGGATAACTCAAAAGACTTTATATAGAAATAAAAATAATGTACAAAATTTGAGAGTCCCATACTAGACTCTTTTGGTGGCTTTAGAAATTCAGGGATCATTCCTTGTAAGCTCACCTTTAGACAATTAAACTCACCAGTTAACACAATTTTCTATCAATCAAGCCTAAACAAACTATCAGAGTACACAGAAGCTTAAGTTACTACTACCTTCATACTGTTAATAAAGGATCAGCGACACAATGTATCAATCAGTTCACTATCAACTCTCAAAGCAAATTAAGATTCTCCATATGCTCTTGCTCATTTCCTGAAGCTCATATCTTCAGTTCAACGTATGTGATAAGTTCAGTTCACTATCAACACTCAAAGCAAATTAAGTTTCTCCATGTGCTCTTATTCACTGCATGTTGCTCATATCTTCAGTTCAATGTATATGATTAGTCCTGTTGCCTCCATATTGTGATCCATGAACTTCAATGTGAGAAAATATTGTCAAAATCTCTGTATGTTTACTGTGAATGCTTTCCAAACAAGCAGATTGCAACACCTGTTTGCTTTCCTGATCTATTAACCTGCAAAAAAAAATGTTAGAGAAAGAAACCTCACCAATTACCTCCTCACTGGGGTGGAGTAGAAATTTTCCACAGCTTGGAAGATTATGCTAGAGATCACACTCCCAACATCCCTGGCTTCATCTTTAAAGGTTCTGTTGTTTCGTTTAGTCCAAATATTGTAGACTTGTTGAAAGAAGGATAGGGAAAGTAGGAATGGGTGAGGGTCTGATAGTTGGGGTAGTATTAAACCAAGTCAGAATGGAGCTGAGGTTTGCTAAATAGGAAGATGTAGGTGAAAATGGTAGAGACAATGGTCTCAAACAGATTTAGAAAATTGGCACTCAAAAAACAAGTGATCAATTGTTTCATTATCTGAAAAACACAAAGAACAATAGTTAGGGGTTTGTGGGTAGAGCATTTTGTCTCGGGTGTGTAACTTCCGAAGGAAAGCTAGCTATAGGATAAAGGAACACCGAGGCCTACTATGTTTAAACCAAACAAGCTTACGCCAAGAAACTTCCAGTAAAGGGGATTTCAATATAAGGTATGTTGATCCATTAGTGAACTTTTTTTAAGGACTAGCAAGCCACTCCAAATGATCGGGTTGAGAACTATTTGGAAAGCATCGAAGGGGCTCAAGGTTCCTAAGGATCGCTATGGATGCCTCTTGCCATCTCCATTCTTCATTGCTTATCAATTCAGATACTCTTATTGACAAAGGAAATTCCGAAGCATTGATCTCTCTCGGGGAAGTAAAGTTCTGTAGGATTCCTCTTAGATTCTACGGATCCTGTCATAAAAGAGTAGAAATATCATTCCATATCTTAAACCTGAATTGGTTCCCCAGTTTGTCCCTCACAAATAAAATTTTCCTCCAACTCCACCCTTTATACATATATATACATACATACAAACATGCATATATGTGTGTATGTATGTATTTAATGAGGATTATAATTTCTCTTTTTTGGAAACAAAATGAATTATGCTTAAAACTAACTAAATTTGTTTCACACATTTTGTTTGTATTTTAATACCAGTATTCTTAGGGTTAAATATATCAAGCTTGTTATACTTTAATACTTAAATACTTAATCTCCTAAATTTTAGAAATAATAAATAACATATTTTGTTGATCTTATTAAATTTTAGTATCAGTCACTATTAGATATATTTTATAAATGAATAAACTGAGATCGTATTTTATGCAATTGATATAAATGCCAATTTGTAAATTCAATAAGTGTATTATACGAAAGACGACATCATTAAATAATAACTTCATCTTATGTTAAGGGAAATAGTCAAACGTTTTGATTAACACGAAATAATGTCTATACCAAAATCTTTTTGTTCTTTTTGTTTAAATAATCTCATCTTCTTATTCAACAATTATTGGTGGTTTGGGTGGGTTAACAGGCTTACGTGGTTGCGGTTCAGAGCCCGGCCCAAGACAAATTAGTATTGTGCCATTTGGTCTGTCAGGATGAGGTTGCGACTCGAACCCCTGACCAAAGGGTTTTGTTGCATTGAGACGCACGCCTCTCACTACTGGGCTACGTAGCTCAGTGGTGAGAGGCATGCGTCTCAACGCAACAAAATCCTTTGGTCAGGGGTTCGAGTCGCAACCTCACCCTGGCAGACCAAAGGGCACACGCCTTTTTGGTTTGGGTGGGTTAATCGGCTTACGTGGTTGCGGTTTAGAGCCGTCGGGGGTTCGAGTCGCAACCTCACCCTGGCAGACCAAAGGGCACAATACTAATTTGTCTTGGGCCGGGCTCTGAACCGCAACCACGTAAGCTGGTTAACCCACCTAAACCAAAACTTATGGTCGGGTCGGCCGTGCAGGGCCCAGACTCAGTCAAGACGACCCATGGGTCGGTCGGTCCATTCTTCAAAGATCAATCTCCTACCTAATCGCCATGCCAGGCTCAAGCCCGATCCACGCTTTTCACAGCCCGTTAGCATGAGAAAACCTACCATGCAGAGGTAGAAGTCTACGTAAAGACCTAAACCTAGCTACAAAACCATATATAAGGTATAATTCTTCCGTAATTGAGGTACGAAAATCATAACCTAGTTGTTTTCTTTGATTTGATCAACCTCACCTTCACAAAAAGACTTACTTGAGCGTCGGAGGGGCTAATCGGGATACAACCTCGGACCAGCCTTCTTTGTTTTGCAGGTAACTTCACGTCGGATTCATCACAGCAAGCAGCAGATTCATGGATCAGAACGGTAACGCACAGTTCAGCCAAAATCCGGCAGAACCAATTGGATATATACATTCTCAACTGCTAATTTCTGATATAGGAGGACGTTAGCAATGATATAAAAAGATGTGGTTGATAATTCTTATTAAAGTGAAAAGGAGATAAACCAAATACAAAACTGTGTTTTAACCCAAATTCGTATTATTGTCATGTGATCCAGATGGGCAAGACTAGAGCCTGGAACTTGAAGCGGATACGGATATACCCTGGGCTTTTTAGTGGACTCGTCTTTTGAGCCTGTTGGCCTTTCATATGCATGTAGTGACAAACATGTGAAAAGAAAATGCTACCTTTCTAAATATCTATATATATGATTGTTATACCCATGCATACATCTACCCTTGTATAGATCTTCGAGTAAAAACGAAAAGAAAAGAGCCTTGGGTAGGTTTTATTTCCATTCCTTGAAACTGACATCAAGTATTTGTAACTAGTTGGGTCGGTCGTGCTAGGCTCAAGTCCAGATTCAGAACGGCGCATGGGCCGATCAGCCCATCATTTGGAGACTGACCTAATTCCTACGGGTAAATCATATAAATTTATTACCTCATCATGAAAAAGATACGATTTTCATAACCCTACTTTTACTATTCACTAGCTGCCAAAAAACTCTCCCAAAAACTAACTTGAGTGTTGGAGGAATCTGCCGGCTATCAACCTCCGGTGTGCCTTGTGCTATTTTGCAGATATTCTCTTGTTAAAGACAACCAATTTCATGAATCTAAACTGCCTCACCAGAATCAGGCAGAACTAGTAACTATTATTTTTGTAACATTTCTGGTGCGTCGAGCAGCCCAACTTGAGTAAGTGGGGCATTAAAATCGCGGAAAATTTAGTGGCAACAGACCTTTGCAATGTCAAGTCTCGAAGCAGATGAACATTTTCCTTACTTAAAACTTACCCCTTGGTTTGGTTGTTTCCTTTTAAGCGTTAAGAAAAATGACCGTTGACATCAAAAGTATTATAACGCTAATTTCGGGACAGTTGGCGTCTCACTTCCATAGAAAAGAAAAATGTAATGGTACAATGAAAATTATGCTTTCTTGGTGAATTTAAGATGGACGCGGAGCCTAATGTTTATGAATAAAAGTTCTTTATGTGAAATATAAATTTGATGTCAATTATATCCCTACATTCTTTGATATAAAAGGGGGTTCAACAATTTGGAAGAGCATAAAGATAACTTGAAACCTTGTTCTATAAGGAATGAATTGGATGATAGGCGATGACACTAAGACTCAGTTTTAGTTAGACTCTTGGGTTGTGAGAACTATGGTGGATCTTAGGCACAAATAGAACATCTGAAATTGTGCTAAGACCCTCCTTGGTGTAAATCTCCACTGCACCCTTTCCTTCCACCGAAATACACTGCCCATCTCCAAGCTTAACATTCGCATGAAATGATCGATCCAGCTCCGCAAATATGTCAAGATTGGAGGACATATGGCTTGTATAGCCACTGTCAATAATCCATTCAGTTGAAGGCGACTCCACCAAATCACATGTGACTACGAAGAGCTGCTCCTCTTCTTCGGCAACTTGAGCTTCAACAGTGGAGTGACTAGTTTGGCTCTTACAAATCGCCTCCATATGCCCCTTTTGATTGCATTTTCTGCACACCACGTCCGGCCTCTTCCAACATCTATAGGCTAAGTGATTCGACTTACCACAATGAGGGCACGGATTATACTTGGTGTTCTTGTCTCCAGATTGTGTCTTGAATTGCCCCTTTTGATGGCTCTGAGACTTGTGCCCCTTAGAACCACCCTTCGACCACTTCTTCTTGGTCCTTTCTTGATCTGAACTTTTCGTCGACGCCTTATAGGCACCCTCAGAAGAGTCACCCTTCCTCATCAAATGCCTCTGCTCTTGTGCTTGGAGAGCACTAAGAACTTCGGCCAACTTAATACATGACATATCCTTCGTATTTTCCAGAGAAGCAATTGTTGCTTCATATTTCTCTGGAACAGAAATTAGTAGCTTCTGGACAATTCTTTCATCTTTAAATTCTACATCAAGAAGTCTAATCTGATCCGCTAATTGACACAACTTCTCCGCATAGATCTTGACATATTCACCTTCTTTCATCTGAAGTCTGTCGAATTCCCTCATGAAGTTAAGCACTTTCATATGCCTAACTCTTTCATCTCCCTGGTACTCTTCTTTCAAGAAGTCCCAGATTTTCTTTGTCGAATCCAACTTCATGATTCTGGTAAAAATAGAGGGAGCTAACGCCTGATACAAATAAGATCTGGCTCGAGCTTTCTTGGTGATCCGTTCTCTCAACCATCTCAGCTGGGGTATGGTCGCATCTTCAGCAGGCACCTCGACAGCATAATCATCTTCAACAGGTTCCCATAGATCCTGTCCTTGCAAGTAAACTTCCATTTTAATTGCCCAGATTGCGTAACCTTCACCATTGAACACTAGAGGCTGCAGGCCCTGAGGTAAGTTCTCAGCCATCTCCGATGAACTCCTCTAAATCACAACACTCCAAGATTGATCACCAAACGTCGGATCTTCAAGAAAGCTCCTTAGCCGATCACTCTCTCACAGGTCCCTCAAGAAATAAGCTCTGATACCAGTTTGACGTTGCTGTCTATCTATCATGCAACTATCAGTGGAGAGTAAGCTTAATTAACAAAGAAAGAATGAAAGAACAATAGCAAGTCTAGAGAGAGAAAGAACGAAATGGAAACAGGGGAGAACAGAGTGTTTTTAAAGACTCAGTAATTTCTGAGATTTCTTCTATTGGATTGTAAGCATACAATTTGCATGTAAATCTTGTACATTTATAACACTACTCATCGACTAACACCATCTGTAACTGACTTAACTAACTTTTCTAATTTTCTTCTCAACCGACTTTTACGTCTACATGGCTATCATGAAGACTGATGCTTCCCTCTCTGCATCTACATTTCTGAGACAATGCTACTACAAGAACAGGACCATGTTACAATTCCAAACCCTGATTCCACTATTAATCTTAGTGTTTAACAATATGTGAACTCAGAAGGCAATTGGAATTGGGAAGCCTTTCAATTGTATCTCCCGTTCTCGATTTGCAGGACAATAGCAGGTATGTTTCCCTCGAAGGCCTATTTAGGACAAGATAAGTTGATTTGAGAGTTGTCCAACACTGAATAGTTCACCGTAACGTTCACTTATTCTATGATCATGGATTATGAAGATGCCTCGCCCCATGGTGTGAGGAAGGTAATCTGACAATGAAAAGGCCCATCATGAATTCGCTCATTTCTTTGGTTCATCACACACGATCGGTTACTCACTAACTAGCATTGTGTCTGTAAACAATTCACTACGGATGGAGCGTGATGTCATTGTTGCCTTGAGAAATCCTCGTTACATGCAGTGCACGACTGCATCAAAGCACGTCAAGTGTGGAACACTTTCCCTCTTCACTTAATTTCTAATGACTTTTTCACTAGACCGACTCGGGGGTGGCTCATTCACAATCTCTATCAACACCGCCGAGTTTTTGGGCATGATTGGGCATGTCTTTTTGGAACCACTTGTTGGTTTCTATGACAATGGAGATATCTGACTCTATTTGACGAACAGTTTAACTGGCCTTCCTTATCTATTTTTCTCATTTTATCTTATGCAGGTCTAATCTACAATTCAGACGTGGGGCAAAGTCGAGCTCTTACTGGATATCGCCCTCGATAAACTTAGCTAACCGGCTGGAGTAAACCTCCTAACGGATGGATAAAATTAAACATTAATGGAGCATGCAAACGGTCCTAGTCCTCAGCTACAGCAGAAGGTCTTCTCCGGGATAGTGCAGGTACCTAGCTTGGAGGTTTCACACAGAATATAGGTTGATGCTCTTCGATGTCAGCAAAATTTTAGGGAGTCTTTGCCGGACTCACGTTCGTGTGAAACCTGGGCTATCACCGGATCAAACTTGAAATAGATTCTACTGCAGTGATTGATATTCTCTCTTTGTCAGCCCACAGATTTATGGCGCTCAACCCCATCGTCAGAGGTATTAACGAATTTGTCACTCAAAACTGGACTGTTACTTATTATTATATATATTGATAGGGCAATAAATGCACTGACTGACTTGCTAATTATACTGATTACTTTGATGTAAAAGTCGCTTATTTTGCTTATTTTGATATACTTATTAGGTATCATCTTTTCTTTTTAGAGGATACACGGAAGATCCATTTTTTTTACACTAGCTGTATAATTTGTTTCATAATTTTCTTTTAATCCAAAAAAAGAAGGCTTTCAGAACGAGGGCAATGAATTCATTTCACATTTACATAAGATGTCACGCTTCTGCCTGACACTGCCATTCGAGTCGTACATTAATTAGCTGCTGTATCGTACCCTTGCCTTGGGAATAAGAAGAAGACACTTGTTAAGAGAGCCCTCAGGCCCCTGCCTCTGCAAGGTACCAGCACTTCTGGCATACACCAAATGGGTTGGAGCACCCTCCTCTTTTCGTAAAGGCTTTTTGTCCATATGTTTATGAGACCCTGTATAAATATGTAGAAACACCTATTAGAGCAGAACTGTCATTGCTAAACAAATAATGACAAATACAGGTTGTTAAGAAGACAGTCCTGGCGGTGAACCTAATCCTGATTGATGACCAATTATTCGCATTAAATGAGCACGAGCATTCATGTGGCTGTAACTATAAAAGAAGAAACTAAAAAGGACAATGAAGATAAGGAACAACCTAAACTTAGATATAGGCCAATTTAGCCCTATTTTTACTAATGTTTTTTAAAGTATATTGCGTCAAGAATTTGTTGATACTCGTAATCTAAAAGTCTATGTAGTCTGGTGGTGTATAATATGTCAATGTACCATTATAATAAACACAGAAAAGACAGTGAACAGTTACAATTAGTGATATCAATAACATACTAAATAATTAAACAGTTAGGACCAAATGAATTAAATAGACTAGAGAAAGAAGCTAGCTATTCCGCCATTAAAACACAGCCTACCTATTTATAGCAAGCAAAAAGGATGAACTAGAAGGGGATGTCGTCGGAGCCAGCAGTGAAATAGTGAGCTATTAAACAATAATTGCACCATGTGTTTGACATGCTTGTACATATTGAATTTTAACTCTTGTCTGCTGCTGACATCGATGCATAGGTGTGATCCAGAACTCTTTCATGAGCTCTGATATTCTTATTCCTCCTTAAATATCAACAAAAGGTTATTTTTTCTTAATTAAGATGTTGTCCAACTGTTAAGGAAATTAATTAAAGAAATTCTAATATTGAGTAGATCACTTAAAGAAACTCTGATCACTTCTTACCAGGCGAATTCTTCTTTATTTATTTTAATTAATGATTCATCCAAATTGCTTGTTATTATATATGTGGATGACGTATTTGTCACATGGACAAATTATATCATCATTTGGTGTTCTTCAACATATTAATATGGGAAAATTACAATACGTTTGAGGTCTCTTATTCACAGCATGACATATTCTCAATAGAAGTAACATTATAAATGGCAATTATTCCACCTCTTACAAAGAATACTCGTGACCTTTTGGAGAATGGTAATCTCTACCGTCAGGTAGTTGGTGGATCCACAGCATCCCACTTAATTATATTGCACATTTGCACTCTGTGTCAATGTGTGCAGTCTCCTAAACAAGATCATTGGAAGGCTATAAAACGTTTAACACGTTATCTTTCAAGTAGAAGTATGGTTTATAGTGATTAAGGTGGTTGTCCCAACGATGGCAACAAAATATACTTTCTACCTTAGTAAGAATTTCATTTTATAGACTGCTAAAAAGCAACTTATAAATAGAAGAGTGCAATTCATTTCAAAAGAGAAAAAGTTTAAGTTAAAAAATCTTAGATATGCTTTTGAATCTTAAGACATTACCAAAAAAAGAATGAAATTATCCATATTCACGTGAAACCAAGTCAAGTGGCCCTCACAAAGACAAACAAAATTCCAGTGCAATATTAAGACAAACAACGTTTGCATAACAGTAAGGCTGAATGATTGAATTAAAACATTCTTAAGAGTGAAGATCAATTTATTATCCTTATAATTACATTGATTTTGTAACATATTCTATTTTACAATTTAATCAAATAAAAAATTTGTGTCTACAAATTTCTAGCATGCCCAATAGGTTACTTTTGTCCCTCATCTCTTTCTTTCACTTGAAGAAGTTCCAAAGTTCGACATTTGAAAAAAAATTTATATACAATCATAAGGATTGTTAAGAAGGTTGGAGAAAGCTCTAATGTTATCTTCAACCTTGATCTCGTTCATGCTAACTTCTACTATGATATTGAAGCTCAAAACCATTCCTTCAACTCCATTGCAACACATCACCTTTAAGGCCCTAAATGCTTTAGCAAGCTCAAGTTGAATACTATCATTTTAAAGAAGCTCCATTGAAGAAATTATAATGTCTTAATCTTTTTTAAAAGGCCAAGTTCTCCCTTAAATTGATTCCTAGGACACCAATTATGACGAATGAGACTGCGTTCTTAGAAGAGCAAGTCACAAACATAAGAAAGATCATAGATGGCCTCGTGACTTCGATTAAGGAGAAAGACAATCAAATGACTTTTTCATGAATACATTATGAAAATAAAGATAAGAGAGGCTAGTGACCCTCAACTTGACATCTTATAGGACCAATTACCACAAACACTAGGCAGAGACTCAAGAAGAGTTGAAGTTATGTAAGAACTTATTCAATTTGGTATTATGGAAGGGTCATTTCTGCATTGCAACTTTAGGATTTTATTAAGGAGGTAGACAAAGACCAAATAAAAGTTTATATTAATTCTTCTTACATATATGTAAGTCATACTCTCAATGTGTAGACATTTTAAAGATATATTTCTACTAACCATCAAAATTTCAATAGTTTGATGGGATGGAGAATCCAAGGCAACAATGACAACATAGATGGTGATTTGATAGTGAAGTAATTTGTTAATTTTTTTACAAATAATACTTTTGGTTGGTATAAATCTTGAAGCAATCTTTACTAAAAGTTGGGAATAAATCGAACAAAAGTTTCTTAAATGCTTTTACAATACTCAACATGTTGTAAATATGATTGAACTGAAAACAACAAGCAACGAAATGATGAACTTGTTATTGATTACATCAATAAGTGGAAGGATTTGAGCCATAATTGACTCTAAGATTTATCTACTTTAGATATGTGTATCTAATGTAAGGCCCATGACTTTTAAAGAAAACAACTCACATTTATAATACGAATTTGAGTATTATTATAGCTGGTCAACAAATTTCAACAATTTATGAACCTAAAAAGATAAAAGAAAAGTAAGAAGTGTGAAAAAGGGCTACCATTCTTCGAACGAAACTAAATAAGTCATGGTAGTGAATAAGACACTATTGAAGTTCACTCCAAAAAGTGAAACTCAACAATAATCAAGGGTGACTTCATTCAGTGATAAAGGAGGAAGAAAGAAGTCACTAAGGAAAAAATACGAAAAACATTATCCCTTCCTAGATGTCGAGGAGCTAAGAATGGTAGAGAGTGTTCTCAAAGGTAAACTTATTGAACTGCATAAAATGAAGAGACTAAGAGAGGTAGATATTATGGATGATACAAAGTACTGCATATATCATCAATTAATGAATTATCCTATCAAAATTGCTTTATCATTAAAATTGTAGAGTTACAAAAAAAATGGAGTAATTTTTTTAAGGATCACTGTAAG
Source organism: Erythroxylum novogranatense (assembly GCA_029891385.1). Classification (NCBI taxonomy): domain Eukaryota; kingdom Viridiplantae; phylum Streptophyta; class Magnoliopsida; order Malpighiales; family Erythroxylaceae; genus Erythroxylum; species Erythroxylum novogranatense. Next base: position 47,298,319 of record CM057234.1, on the reverse strand, counting down.
AAATTAATACAATTCGCGACGTTTTATTAATAAAACGTCGCGGATTATAAAGATTTTTTGTGACGTTTAAAAAACGTCACAAAAAGTTTAATGTTTTCGCGACGTTTTTATAAAACGTCTCGAATTGGTAACATTTTTTGCTACATTTTTTTATTAAAACGTCACAAAATAACAAGGCCGACGTTTTATTGAATAAAACGTCGCATTTTGTTTAAGTAATGACCTAAACAAATATAAGAATAACACCATAAGAGAGAGGGCGGTTCAGCGACTAAGCAGCAACATACGGTGAGACCAAAGAAAGGAGATTTTGATTTTCGACGGCAGGGGAAAGTAGAGAAACAGGAAGAGAGAGAGACGGGGAAGAAAGAAAAAAGCTCAAGAAAGGGAAAGAAAGCATGGAGAGCCAATATAAGCACCGAAGACATGGGCGATTTTCTCAAAAAATCCACAAGGGATGCTCTCTCTGGCAGCTCTCTTTCCCACGTCCCTAACGATTCCCTCTTCTTCGTTGACAAATGCAAAGATATTTCCTTATAAAATTTAGAAAACTTTTTCTTCTATTAGTGTTTTGGGATTTTTAGTTCATTTTTGTTATATTTATTATAAACCAAATCTTTCAGTGAGGTAGAAGATTGAGAAACGCAGAGAAAAGGTTCTGATAGTGTGTGGAGGAGGACAGTGGCGGCTGATTCAATCTTCCCATCAGAGAGGTGGCTGAGAGGCACATGCTCAACGGCGACGACACCGATGAGAGACTCTTGCTCGAAGTAGTTGAGAGTCACAACCAAAGGAAGAGGAGGAGGTGCCGGTGCTGGTGCTTGTGCAGGGTTATTACAGTGGGACATTGTCAGAGGATCTAATATTAACGCCGATCATCACCGTATGGTGTGGCCGTTGTGGTGGAGATGCAGTGGTTAGGGTTTAATGTTTTAATTTTGGGCATATCCGAGGGGTTTTAGTTATGGATTGTGGAATAGTGAATGGTTAAAAAGAACATGGTACTATATTAAATTTTTGCCCAGCCTTCAATTTTGGACATGTTTCAAGATAGAAATCATTGCCGACCTCACAGCAGAGGCAACAGAATAGATGGAGAAGACACTATATTCACTGACCCATCATAAGACACATCCACTTTTGGATTCTCTTTCCTTGACATCATTTAGTCCATCACACAAGGTCTGTTACTACTTTTACTGGTAACTTGGTTTGTAGATTTGACGAAGGTTGCCAAAATATTATTCGAGGGTTTGGTTTAAATCGGTTGGTGTAGTGCTCTTGAAGACAATCCTTTCTGATATTCAAGAATCCTTTGATGGGAGGATTCTTATCTTGTTGCATTTAGTGAAAGTGTACAATTGAAATAATTTGCTTACATGTTATACTGATCATGCTTGTAGAATTTGCTCTTATCTACATGGAAGATGACAGAGATGCAATTCATGGTCTTGACCGGATGGAATTTGGTCGTAAGGGTCGTAGACTTCGTGTTGAATGGACAAAGGTAATACATTATTTGTGTAGTTGATATTAAATCAATTTTTTAAAAATTGTGAATATTTATAGTGCTATATTATTTGATATTCGGCATCTTTTGTAGGATTGTGTTTGTAGTGATGTTATTGATTTGGACTTGCTATTGACTATTGTTCTGTTCTTTTGATTTTAAGCAAGAGCGAGGCATAAAAAGGCCTGCTGGTGCTGGTTCAAGGAGATTAGCTAAAAATATGAGACCTTCTAAGACATTGTTTGTTATTAACTTTGATCCTCACGACACGAGGACAAGGGGGAGAGGCACTTTGAGCCATATGGGAAGATAGTGAGTGTAAGGATTAGAAGAAACTTTGCATTTGTCCAATATGAATTACATGAGGATGCCACCACAGCACTGGAAGCTACTAATATGAGGTTTGTTTTCTTTAAACAGTGCACTTTACCTTGTGTTTTTTTTACTGCAACTCTATGTTTTCCTAAATTTTCAGTGTTTCTAAAATGAGTTTGAAGGTTTTGTCCTATGGGTGTTTTAGCTATTATTAATCCTTTTGACTCATTTTCTTTTGTTTTCTAATAAGGCACTAGAAGATGAATGATTGTTTTGGTTATGGGAATACCAAGATTTAGTTAACATTGTGAAGTATACGTGATTGTAGTGTCTAGAACTAGTGTCATATGGTGGTCTTCAACATTCCCGTGAATATTGCATTGTCATTTAAGTTCTCCTCTTTGGTACTAATGGTAAAGTTGTCATTTATAGTATGATGATGTAGACTGTGGGCAAGTACTGATGTATTAATCAATTGTTGTTAACAGGAAAAGTCTACATTTCTATGCGTTGGGGACATACTTCCGATGTTCTAAGCAAATCCCACTCTGTCTCATATGTTTGTAGGTGGACATTTTTCGGGATGCTGTTGTTCTAACGGTCAAATACATTGACTGAATCCGAGAACAAGGATTTGAGGTTGATTACCTAAATATTGGAGGGGGTTTGGGTATAAAGTATTATCACATTGATGCTGTACTTGTCAGACCCCGATCCCGGGAGCCCGACTGTCCCGGGATGTGAGCTCGAGTGGAGCCCATCCCCGAGACACTTGCCTTGCTGAGACCTTAAACTTTCGTTGTCCTGAAACCTTGCACTTATAATCTTGCAGGATTCTTAATTGTAACTCCACCTTCGTGGCAAGCACACACCATGTATACACTAAAATCATGGTTTGACTTATTCATATAATTTGTAGTTTTATGTCTCAAGTTCTCCCTGAAACAAGAATCACCTTAATCGGAGTCATATACTCAAGATACCTAAGAGAGTTCATACCCGAAACATGCCCTCTTAACTGACCTTTCACTTGTTTTAGAACAAACTTTCTCCATTTAACTCCAATTGATACCGGATTTTATGGAGTGAAAGATATGTGTCTTTTAAATCCAATGGTTCAAGCCTCACCTCATTTGGAGGTCGTATGAGGGAAATATGCCCAAAACAACGGACCATGCTCACTTCGAAAATCGAATCGAAACTCTTTTGGAACGATTGCTATAACTTTTAATCTATAGCTCCAAATGTTTTCGTTCTTTCACCATATGAAAGTAGACATCTAGATCTACAACTCTTATGAAGACTACAAAGGCTGATTCTATCTCCTACATTCTACAGCGTCCTGTTTTTTTCCATCGTCTGATTTCTATCATCTGGTTTTCTATCGTCTGATTTCTATCATCTGGTTTTCTATCGTCTGATTTCTATCATCTGGTTTTCTATCGTCTGTTTTCCTTCCTTCTGCTTTTCTATCTTCTGATTTCTATCTTCTGCTTTCTTTCCTTCTGCTTTTCTATCTTCTGATTTCTATCTTCTGCTTTCCTTCCTTCTGCTTTTCTATCTTCTGATTTCTATCTTCTGCTTTCCTTCCTTCTGCTTTTCTATCTTCTGATTTCCTTCTTTCTGCTTTTTATCTTCTGATTTCCATCCTTCTAATTTCTATCTTCTGATTTCCTTCCTTCTGCTTTTCTATCTTCTGATTTCTATCTTCTGCTTTCCTTCCTTCTGCTTTTCTATCTTCTGATTTCTATCTTCTGCTTTCTATCTTCTGATTTCCTTCCTTCTGCTTTTCTATCTTCTGATTTCTATCTTCTGCTTTCCTTCCTTCGCTTTTCTATCTTCGATTTCTATCTTCCGCTTTCCTTCCTTCGCTTTTCTATCTTCTGATTTCTATCTTCGCTTTCCTTCCTTCGCTTTTCTATCTTCTCGATTTCTATCTTCCGATTTCCTTCCTTCGCTTTTTATCTTCCGATTTCCTTCCTTCGATTTCCTTCCTTCGCTTTTCTATCTTCTCGATTTCCTTCCTTCGCTTTTCTATCTTCCGATTTCTATCTTCGCTTTCCTTCCTTCGCTTTCTATCTTCCGATTTCCTTCCTTCCTTTTCTATCTTCTGATTTCTATCTTCCGCTTTCCTTCCATCCGCTTTTCTATCTTCGATTTCTATCTTCCGCTTTCCTTCCTTCGCTTTCTATCTTCGATTTCTATCTTCCTTTCCTTCCTTCCTTTTCTATCTTGATTTCTATCTTCCGATTTCCTTCATTCGATTTCTATCTTCGATTTCCTTCCTTCGCTTTTCTATCTTCTCGATTTCTATCTTCGCTTTCCTTCCTTCGCTTTTCTATCTTCTCGATTTCTATCTTCGCTTTCCTTCCTTCGCTTTTCTATCTTCTCGATTTCTATCTTCGCTTTCCTTCCTTCGCTTTTCTATCTTCCGATTTCTATCTTCGCTTCCTTCCTTCGCTTTTCTAGTAAGGATCATATCTTTTAACTCCGAACTCCAAATTTAGCAAACGATATATCCTTGGAAAACTCTAAACTCCTACTACAATCTTCATGAAGACTCATTGATCTAATTCATACCGAAGAGGGTTAATATTGAGGCTGGCATCTTGTCAAATTTAGGAAAATTTGACGGCACATCCCCCTTAAAATGCTACTACCCAATTTTCAATTCTAAGACTTCCACCTGCATAAAACTCATCATACAACCTCATATAACATGATTAAACCTTAAGGTATCTTCAAACACCATTCGAAGCAACAGCCACATTCTTAATCATCTATCATATCCAAACTATAACAATGATTCAATTGTCTTAAACATACATGGATTTCTCAAAATACATTAAAACTGAACATTTTTGCTTTCATAATTCATTCATTCCATCTTCATCAAATCATGTCATATTCATACAATGTTTTAGTGGGCATTTCAAGCCCAATTACAATGAAGTTTCAAAATACAATATCTTCTCAAAATGCAACTAAAGCATCGTTTTACAAAAATCATTTCAAATACAAAATCAAAAGAAAATCTTGGAGTAAATGCCTTTAAGCTTGCTCCTCGGGATTCTGCTCATTTCCTGGAAAATTCTTAGGGGGTGAGCTTTCGCTCCGTGGGTAACACATTTATATTTATATATCAAGCAGTCCTATTAGTTATTCATACTTTTAGCAATCTTTCAATACAATCATAATACATGCATCATGCAATGTTTATCAATACTCAAACATAATTTCTCACAATTCAAACATTCATCATTCTTGCATTTTCATGTATTCACATATGAAACACATCAAATGGCTCGGTAAGTCCTTATTCTTGGCAACCATATAGTCTCATTTCATGAGTCTATATGGGCAAATCTTTAGGAGTCCAAAATGTTGGATCATCCTATGCCACAATCGGGCAGCCGGGCGAAGGCTTCATGGTCAACGTGCACGTGACAGTTCTTAGGACAATACCTTACCCACATAACATAGCAATCATGAATCATACAAGGAAATTGGACTGTTCTTATCCAATTCATTGTTTCTTTGAAATCATCTTTTCATACATCGTTCATGCCTTTCATTATATTCATTCAACAAGTTTCTTCATGACAGTTTCAATCATCATCAAGCATTTAATACACTCACATTCATCATTCCATCACACACATTTAATACAACAACCAAGTGATCAAAGCTCATTAATGTCATGCATTTATTTACATTTGTAGCTTATATACATAAAGATAAATATGAAACCCATCTTTATCCTTGCTTAAACTTGCCTAAGGAAGTTCCTCTCCTTGTTCTTCTCCTCTTTCTTGTCCTCCTTCAAGCATAACAAGAAAATAACCCCATATCAACATAGGGTTTAGAAATTGAAAACCTAAAATCTAAATCATGAAATTCATAAGAGAATCACTAGACCCATCTTATTCTTCATCTTTCTAACCAAAACCCAAACAAAAACTTAACCTTAAACCAAGAACTTACCTTAAATCCTTAACCAACCAAGTGGTTTCTTGGTTCAAAGTGAAGCTTAGACTCTCCTCCACACTTTTCTTCTTGGACTTTCTTCAAAACCCACTCACTTTCATGGAAGTGCCAAACCCTAACAAGCCTCTTCTTTCTCCTTTTCCTCCTCCTTTCACGACACTCTTCTTTCCTCTCCCTCCAAATTTCGTTTCTATCTTCTTTTCCTACAAAATCACTTATCTCCTTCCTTATATACTCCTTTCTAAATTACTTAAGCCCAATAAGCCTAAGCCCAACTTACTTCCTTCTTCTTTCTTCTTCTTCTTTTTCATTTCTCCTCCTTACTTACTCAAACCCACTAACTCTTTTCCTTCAAGCCCATTGCATTAAATTCCTCTCTTCTTTCTTACTTCATTTGGACCCAAAGCCCAATTAATACATTAATTACACCTAACTCACCTAAGTCCAACTAACATATTTAATTTCATAAATTCTTCACCTAACTCATTAATGCTATCATATATTAATTTATGACACCTTAATTAATGCTAATCTAACTTAATCAATTTAATCTAATCATGATTAATCCTAAATTTTTTTTGGGCCTAACAGTACTTTCTTCACCAAGGGACCTCATAGACACGGTGAGAATCTTAGTTGTGCATGCTATATCCCATAATCATGTTGTATCAACATTTTTCAGCATGCATTAGTTTCATAACTCAATTCACATATTGTAGAAATGAAAATCTCACTCATATCTATTACTGAACTCTTCAATTCCTTGTGTGCTCGGTGACTACTACTTCTAAATAGGATGTATTGACTCTTTGTACGTTAATCATCTTGGTGTCTTGAAGGGCAAGGATGACAGCTTTGCTGTAGATAGTATCAATCCCTTGTCTTAATTACTTTACATGTCTAGTGCAGAGTGGTTCTGCATATATAGTAACTTACATGCATCGTCCATCATTTTTTTCAGGTCCAAGAATTGATGGTCTCAAGTAATCTTAATCTGATCATAGAACCAGGAAGATCACTTATTGCAAATACCTGCTGCCTGGTGAATAGAGTCACTGGGGTCAAAACTAATGGAACAAAAAATTTATTGGATAATGAGCTTAGAATTTATTGGATTTACATCTTCCTTCCTATATTCTAAAAGTTTTTGCTCTCTCAATGTCTATGATTTCTATTGCATAACTGGCATCTTGTCGAGGACTTTCAGTATAATACTTGGAAAGCACAATTCTACAGTTGCAGATAAGACTAACCTGTTGTTAACATCACATTTTATTATGGAAAGAACAAGCATAAGATTCAATTATGGATTTTTGAGTGCTTTATGTTCTTTGGTCTCATTCTGGTTAATTTGATTTCTAAAATTTGATTATTGATGTTAACTGATTTGGGCCAAGCTGCTATTGGTACCGCATTATAGCCTGTTGTTACGTTTCGAATGCATCAATTGTGGTTGTTCATTTTTGTTGTTCTGTGGTTTAATTTGCTCTAACACTTATCACTAGTGTACTGTCCATTAATGTACAGAGAGGTGAAGACAATGTTTCCAAGCATGTACATCTCCTCCAGTGGAAAGATAGGTGGTTTGAAGAGTTGTGCATCAGGGCAGAGCAGGTGCTTACTATATACATACATAGTTGTAAAAGTTGAGTTAACAATATTAAACGCAGACGAGATTATATTGTTAGATGTCAGACAAGATGTCATACGCATGAAACGATTCCGGTTGAAGCTAATACTTGCACCAAATAAATACCAAGCCATTTTAATAAATATATGCAGAACTACTAACCACATTTCTTATATTTGTTGCTTATCGGCCAAAACTTGGCTGCTGCATGTTAGCCAAAATTTCTTGTTTAGAGATGACGAGGAAACTAAATTTACAAGTTTTCTTGTGTTACAAACTGTTCAGGTCTGATCGTGGGAAGAATTCCAGGTCGTAAAGGTGAAGAAATACAGAGGTTTTGGCTAATGAGACACGGCGAAGTGTTTACTAGTCGCAGAAAATAGCTCAAGAAATCCAGATCCTGATCTCTAGGAGTTTCTGTTAGCTTGTCAGGAAGATTTAATTAATTTGATATATTAATGTCACTCTTCTTTTATTTTTTTCAATTTTTTAAAACACTAAAACTTTCCCTATCCGTGTTTGTAAATACAAGAATTTCAGGCGCACTTTGATTTCTATCCAAATCAATGTAAATCAGAGTTATGCATGAATTTGACCAATTTGATAATATATAATCTTCATGTTGTTGATATATGTGTGAAAAAGATTAGGATCTTACAGTTTTTAATTATTAAAATTAATGATATACTAAAAAATTAAAGAATTATTAAATAAATAAAATTCATAACTAATATTGAATAGTTATTAATATGATTTTTGAAAAAAATACAAAAAATAATATAAATAATAATAAAAACGTCACGGAAGACATTCAGTGACGTTTCAAAAAACATCGTGGAACGTCTTCCGTGACGTTTTCAAAAAACGTCACGGATTCTTTCACATTCTGCGACGTTTTAAAAACGTCGCGAAATGTTAGACAATCCGTGATGTTTTTAAAAAACGTCACGGAAACTCTTAACAATCTGTGACGTTTTCTTAAAACGTCGTGAATTGTCCAACTTTTTTGTGACGTTTTACAAAACGTCGCGGAATGTCGGCTTTTTTCGCGACATTCTTCATAAAACGTCGCGGAAAACTTTTGCCTACACTACATTCCGTGATGTTTTTTGTGACATTTTTTAAAACGTCGCAAATGCTCTTCTGTGACGTTTCTAAGACCTTTTGTGACGTTTTTAAAACGTCGCAAAATGGCTTGTTTTCTTGTAGTGGATGAAGTTGCAAGTTCCATATTCATAACTATTATACGTTCAAAAATTACATTAGGTTATGTGACTTCAACAATGACATTTAGATCCTTTCATCCTATATAAATAATATAGGTGCCAATTGATAAAAATACTCAAGTCCTCAAAGTTTGAAGCTTGTAAGATGATATTTTATAAGAAAGGTGGACTTTGCTAATTGATATGAGGCATCATAAGAATAAACACCCTAACATCATATTGGTGCCTAATAGAGTAAAATTGGTGAAGATGACCAAGGAGAAATATAACATTAATTTCTAAAAATTAAAGTAAATAATTTACTACAAGCCTAATCGCGATGAATGAATTCAAGTCAAGGAAATGGTACAACAAAGAATTTTATATTGCCTCGTGTTATCATATAGATGGTGAGGATGAAAAAAGTAGTGAAGTCAATGTTACATACACAAAGGTAGGATCATAACTATATGTGAATACTGAGAAGAATTAACAAAGACTTTGCTACTTTGATGAGGACCTCATATTAGGTCCTAAGCTACACAATCACTTGTTATTTATTTATGAAATAATTTATAAGGAAAAATCATTGGTGTTAAAGTTGATGATGGTTCTATAGTTAACTTATTAAAAGTTATGAAAGGCTTGACCCTCTATATGAATGAACTTATGTCTAGACAATCAATGATTTCTAAGGCACTATTCCAAGTGATAGATGGAACAATGTACTTCAATGATATTTGTTGATGTATAAAAGTGAAGTAGTTTCTTTGATGCTTTATCAAATTTTCAACTATTATAAAGATAATAAAGTAGGAAAGGTCAGTGCATACACTAGTCACTATAGTAAAATATTACTAACATGGATCTCAAAGGCAATACATTAATCACTTAAAAGTCTCGATAACATTGAAGACCTTCTCTAATTCTCCCTTTAAAAGGGGCACAAAATGTCTTAGAGCCTTCATTCTCTTTATATGGACTTCACTATGAGTTTATTTCCATAATTCTTATGGTTACTTTGATAGGAACAAATGGAAATGGTTTACAAATAATAATTCTTTAGAAATTTCAACCACTTCTTAAATTAAACTCCATTTTATCTTATCATATCCAATGCAAATAGCATTTTAGCATAATAATGAGAAATACTTGAAGCTATAAAACAATTGATGTCAGATCCCGATCCCGGGAGCCCGACTGTCCCGGGATGTGAGCCCGAGTGGAGCCCATCCCCGAGACACTTGCCTTGCTGAGACCTTAAACTTTCGTTGTCCTGAAACCTTGCGCTTATGATCTTGCAGGATTCTTAATTGTAACTCCACCTTCGTGGCAAGCACACACCATGTATACACTAAAATCATGGTTTGACTTATTCATATAATTTGTAGCTTTATGTCTCAAGTTCTCCCTGAAACAAGAATCACCTTAATCGGAGTCATATACTCAAGATACACTCCAAAAAAAAAACCTAAGAGAGTTCATACCCGAAACATGCCCTCTTAACTGACCTTTCACTTGTTTTAGAACAAACTTTCTCCATTTAACTCCAATTGATACCGGATTTTATGGAGTGAAAGATATGTGTCTTATAAATCCAATGGTTCAAGCCTCACCTCATTTGGAGGTCGTATGAGGGAAATATGCCCAAAACAACGGACCATGCTCACTTCCGAAATCGAATCGAAACTCTTTTGGCACGATTGCTATAACTTTTAATCTATAGATCCAAATGTTTTCGTTCTTTCACCATATGAAAGTATACATCTATATCTACAACTCTTATGAAGACTACAAAGGCTGATTCTATCTCCTACATTCTGCAACGTCCTATTTTTTTTCCATCGTCTGATTTCTATCATCTGGTTTTCTATCGTTTGATTTCTATCATCTGGTTTTCTATCGTCTGATTTCTATTATCTGGTTTTCTATCGTCTGGTTTCTATCATCTGGTTTTCTATCGTCTGATTTCTATCATCTGGTTTCTATCTTCTGCTTTCCTTCCTTCTGCTTTTCTATCTTCTGATTTCCTTCCTTCTGCTTTTCTATCTTCTGATTTCTATCTTCTGATTTCCTTCCTTCTGCTTTTCTATCTTCTGATTTCTATCTTCTGCTTTCCTTCCTTTTGCTTTTCTATATCTTCTGCTTTTCTATCTTCCGATTTCCTTCCTTCTGATTTCTATCTTCTGATTTCCTTCCTTCTGCTTTTTATCTTCTGATTTCCTTCCTTCTGATTTTATCTTCTGATTTCCTTCCTTCTGCTTTTTATCTTCTGATTTCCTTCCTTCTGATTTCTATCTTCTGATTTCCTTCCTTCTGATTTCTATCTTCTGATTTCCTTCCTTCTGCTTTTTATCCTTTGATTTCCTTCCTTCTGATTTCTATCTTCTGATTTCCTTCCTTCTATTTTTTTTTATCTTCTGATTTCCTTCCTTCTGATTTCTATATTCTGATTTCCTTCCTTCGCTTTTATCTTCCGATTTCCTTCCTTCCGATTTCTATCTTCCGATTTCCTTCCTTCGCTTTTCTATCTTCTCGATTTCTATCTTCGCTTTTCTATCTTCCGATTTCCTTCCTTCTGATTTCTATCTTCCGATTTCATTCATTCGCTTTTATCTTCTCGATTTCCTTCCTTCGATTTCTATCTTCCGATTTCCTTCCTTCGCTTTTCTATCTTCCGATTTCTATCTTCCGCTTTCCTTCCTACCTTTTCTATCTTCCGATTTCCTTCCTTCTGCTTTTCTATCTTCTGATTTCTATCTTCTGCTTTTCTATCTTCCAATTTCCTTCCTTCTGATTTCTATCTTCTGATTTCCTTCCTTCTGATTTCTATCTTCTGATTTCCTTCCTTCTGCTTTTCTATTAAGGATCATATCTTTTGACTCCGAACTCCAAATTTAGCAAACGATATACCCTTGGAAAACTCTAAACTCCTACTACAATCTTCATGAAGACTCATTGATCTAATTCATACCCGAAGAGGGTCTAATATTGAGGCAAAGTACTGTCAAATTTTAGGAAAATTTGATAGCACATTCCCCTTAAAATGCAACTACCCAATTTTCAATTCTAAGACTTCCACCTGCATAAAACTCATCATACAACCTCATATAACATGATTAAACCCTAAGGTATCTTCAAACACCATTCGAAACAACAGCCACACTCTTAATCATCTATTATATCCAAACTATAACAATGATTCAATTGTCTTAAACATACATGGATTTCTCAAAATACATTAAACCGAACATTTTGCTTTCATAATTCATTCATTCCATCTTCATCAAATCATGTCATATTCATACAATGCTTTAGTGGGCATTTCAAGCCCAATTACAATGAAGTTTCAAAATACAATATCTTCTCAAAATGCAACTAAAGCATTGTTTTACAAAAATCATTTCAAATACAAAATCAAAAGAAAATCTTGGAGTAAATGCCTTTAAGCTTGCTCCTCGGGATTCTGCTCATTTCCTGGAAAATTCTTAGGGGGTGAGCTTTATCTCAAATGGGTAACACATTTATATTTATATATCAAGCAGTCCTATTAGTTATTCATACTTTTAGCAATCTTTCAATACAATCATAATACATGCATCATGCAATGTTCATCAATACTCAAACATAATTTCTCACAATTCAAACATTCATCATTCTTGCATTTTCATGTAATCACATATGAAACACATCAAATGGCTCGATAAGTCCTTATTCTTGGCAACCATATAGTCTCATTTCATGAGTCTATATGGGCAAATCTTTAGAGTCCAAAATGTTGGATCATCCTATGCCACAATCGGGCGTAGAATTAAGGCTTCATGGTCGACGTGCACGTGATAGTTCTTAGGACAATACCTTACCCACATAACATAGCAATCATGAATCATACAAGGAAATTGGACTGTTCTTATCCAATTCATTGTTTCTTTGAAATCATCTTTTCATACATCGTTCATGCCTTTCATTATATTCATTCAACAAGTTTCTTCATGACAGTTTCAATCATCATCAAGCATTTAATACACTCACATTCATCATTCCATCACACACATTTAGTACAACAACCAAGTGATCAAAGTTCATTAATGTCATGCATTTATTTACATTTGTAGCTTATATACATAAAGATAAATATGAAACCCACCTTTTATCCTTGCTTAAACTTGCCTAAGGAAATTCCTCTCCTTGTTCTTCTCCTCTTTCTTGTCCTCCTTCAAGCATAACAAGAAAATAACCCCATATCAACATAGGGTTTAGAAATTGAAAAACCTAAAAATCTAAATCATGAAATTCATAAGAGAATCACTAGACCCATCTTATTCTTCATCTTTCTAACCAAAACCCAAACAAAACTTAACCTTAAACCAAGAACTTACCTTAAATCCTTAACCAACCAAGTGGTTTCTTGGTTCAAAGTGAAGCTTAGACTCTCCTCCACACTTTTTCTTCTTGGACTTTCTTCAAAAACCCACTCACTTTCATAGAAATGCCAAACCCAACAAGCCTCTTCTTTCTCCTTTTCCTCCCTCCTTTCACGACACTCTTCTTTCCTCTCCTCCAAATTTCGTTTCTATCTTCTTTTCCTACAAAATCACTTATCTCCTTCCTTATATACTCCTTTCTAAATTACTTAAGCCCAATAAGCCTAAGCCCAACTTACTTCCTTCTTCTTTCTTCTTCTTCTTTTTCATTTCTCCTCCTTACTTACTCAAGCCCATTGCATTAAATTCCTCTCTTCTTTCTCACTTCATTTGGACCCAAAGCCCAATTAATACATTAATTACACCTAACTCACCTAAGTCCAACTAACATATTTAATTTCATAAATTCTTCACCTAACTCATTAATGCTATCATATATTAATTTATGACACCTTAATTAATGCTAATCTAACTTAATTAATTTAATCTAATCATGATTAATCCTAAAAAATCTTGGGGCTAACATTTCTCCCCCCCTTAAGAAATTTCGTCCTCGAAATTCTTACCTGAGTCATTGAAGAGGTGTGGATACTTCTCCTTCATTGCATCCAAAGGTTCCCACGTCGCCTCTTCAATCGCATGATTCCTCCATGGGACCTCGACTAGCTTGATTGTCTTGTTCACGAGGATCTTATCCTTGCTATCCGAATTGTCACGGTCTTTCTTCATAACTCAAATCATCGCTCAATTGAACTTCGAGGTCCGAATGATGTGAGAAGGATCTGATCTGTACCTCCTCAAAGATCGAGACATGGAACACATTATGAATCTGCGACAATTTTGACTAGCGGTGCTAACTTATAGGCCAACGGCCCAATCCTCTCAATACTTCATACGGACCCACATACCGAGGGCTTAACTTCCCTTCTTCATCAATCTCATAACTCCCTTCCATGGAGACGTCTTGAGGAACACCTTGTCACCCACTGCATATTCCATTTCTTTTCTGTTAGCATCGGCATAGCTTTTCATTCTGTCCTGGGCGGCCTTAAGTCGCTGTTTGATTTCCTCCACTTTCTTAATTGTCATCTGGACCAACTCTGGTCCCACTAGCTTCCTCTCACCTTCCTCATCCCAGCATATCGGAGTCCTGCATCTTCTGCTATAAAGGGCTTCATAAGGAGCCATCGGTATGTTCGAATGGTACGAATTGTTGTAAGCAAATTTGACCAACGGCAAATGATCGTCCCATGCTCCTCTGAAGTTTATGACACATGCTCTAAGCATCCCCTCTAGAGTCTGGATTGTCCTCTCAGACTGACCATCCGTCTGAGGATGAAACGCCGTACTGAAATTCAGCCTAGCTCCTAATGCCTCCTGCAGACTTCTCCAAAATCTCGATGTGAATCGTGGATCCCTGTCGGATATTATAGAATCCGGAACTCCATGCAACCTTACCACTTCATCAATATACTTCCTGGATAAGACTTGCAATGAATCTGTTTGCTTGACTGCCAGAAAATGGGCTGACTTGGTTAACCGATCAACTATAACCCAAATGGCATCATGCTTCTTACTGGTCCTAGGCAAACCCATCAGAAAATCCATCGTGATCCTTTGCCACTTCCATTCAGAATGGACAATGGCCTTAGCATGCTGAAGGTGCTCGGTGTTCACCTTGACTTCCGACACACTAGACATCTGCTCACATATTCATTCGTCCTCAGAAGCGCCTTACCATAGGGTATCCACTCGAACGCCTGTAGGTCATTCCGATAAATATCCTACGACAAGAGACCACTACCGACAACAACCTACTACTAAACTCCTCATGGCATCACAAATAAGACAAGAATGAGAAACGCTACTTTTAAAACCAAATTAGATTCCATTCCATTCATTCAAAACTCAAGAATTTACAATCGTTAGTACTTTTTAATTTACATGGTCCAAACATCGCACGCTAAATAACATATCTGCATCAGATAACAAATGATCTAACTATCGCCTCCAAAAGAAAGCTCACCGACCGACCTTTGAGCCATTGCTTTTATCGCCAATCCACAAGATACTCTCTACATCCCGAGGAGCTATCTCGCTATGTTTATGCAAAAATAATAATTGCAATTTTGGATGAGTTTGCGAACTCAATGAGAAACCATCATCGATGGTTCTCCCAATTCATGCATCATATAAGCATGAAACAGTATACACGCAGTAATTATACAAAACACAACATTGATATATCCACAAGACAATTACATCCACAAGACAAGAATATACACCCAGTTAAAAATATTGCCAGATATTCAATCCATTATGCAATGCACATGTGACTCTTTTCCAGTTCATTTCAGTATTGTGACCGAGCGCATATCAGTGATCAGTATAGACGCGTCTGGGGAGAATTATCTCCCGTCGAGCTCGAGGCTCGGTTCAGTATATCGAGCTCTAGGCTTGGTTCAGTACAGTGGCGCCTCGGTTCACAACTTTCCTTTTAACAGTGTGATGTATTTGTGCATGAATGCACATGTTTCACAACAGTAAACATGGTATTTCACAGTCCAATATTCAATCCAATTAAACAGTTACCTCATGTAAATTCACAGTCAGTAATACCACATGTAATCCACGTAGGGTAATCAATCACAATTATAATTCACGTAATCCCCGTAGGGCAATCAATCACAGTAAACACATAGATTGGAATAACCAACTAGGTTACTCACCTAATAACTTCCACGCTAACGCCGGGAAGTCTCTGCCAAATCTGTGGAACGGTGGTCCACTGGAGCCTCTATAACAAATTAAATGAATAACCATTACCATTGGTGTAAATGATTAAACAATGCACATGAAATCAGTAAAATGTGTATAATGCATGTTCATGGCAATCCCGGCCCTAATCCAATATTTCCCCATAATAAAATTCTATGAAAATTTAGAAATTCATAGGCGCTGACGGTGCGCAATTCGGACCTCTATAGTCCCCAATTAAATAAAACAAGTGTTTACAAGTTCCACAATAGGGGCTACGCCAAATTCCGCCTAAAATTCCGCTTTCTCAGAAAATAAAATTAAATATTCAACGAATCCGATGCCTCTGGAATCAGGTCAATCGGACGTCGGACGGGAAAGAAATTGACAAAAGAACAATTGTACTATTTAATATCAAATAATAATAATAAAAAATAATAAAAATATATATATATATATATATCAAGCGCCACCGCTGGGGAGACGCCGCCCTCATGAGGCTTAAATCGCCTCACTCCGTCATGAGGCGAGGCATCGCCTCGCGACCTGCTCTTCGATCTCGCCATGAGGCGTAAGCATCGCCAACGAGATGGCGAGTTCCACTCGCTACTGCCTATTTTTTTCCAGATTCCAAACTTAACTTCCATCTACTCTAACTTTTAGCACACAATTCAGAAAAATACCCACTATACCTCATTGGAAAGCTTATGAAAAGCTCTACAATTCTCAAGAAGACCAAAAAAATCAAATCCAACCCTAAGGGTATCAAATAACCCATCAAACCTTCTGCCTACTAAATTTTCATCAACACAGGGCAGTACATTTACAATGTCATAACTCACTGATTCTTCAGTAATAAATGACCACAAAAATATGGTCAACAAGTTCACAATGTCTTCTACAACTTTCATGAACAACCCAAAATCAAATTCTATTGCAAACCAAGTCAATTAATTCATCTAATGTTACTGTCCCTGAAATCCTTCACCTTGGGCAGTAATCTTACAAGAAGTATAACTTCCAGTATACAAGTCAATAACTTCAGAACTTTATATCCCTGAAAAGATAACATCTCAAACTTCAATTTTCATGAAGCACTCAACATCCAATTCGATCTCTAACAATTTGAAAACTGTTATGGAAGTTTCTGTTATCATCAGCCATTCATAACCTAATGTAGAATCAGTTTTTGAAAAATCATATCTCCCAATTCTGACTTCTAAAAATTACATACCAAATATCAATTTCAAGATAATCTCTTCCTCTACAACTTTTCAGAAGCTCACTCACACCAATTCAGTCCACATAAAATGTTAAAATTGCCTCAAATCAGTAAACTCACAAAATCACACTTAAACTAGGTTTCATCCAAAATGCTCAAAACCAGCCATTAGTAATCAATTCATATCTCCCAACACACAATTCCAAAAATAGCAAGATCAGTAGAAATGGAAAGATAATCAAATATAATACAACTTCCATGAAGACCATTCTCCTAATTCCATCTCAATTAATTCATAAAATCAACAAAACTCAGATGTCATGGTTGCGGTTACTGTTCACAGGCAATGGAACAGTAACTTTCCATGCAAAATTTCACCCTTCTATCATTGAAATTCAACAACACCTATTTCACACTAAATTAAAGCCAACATCCCAAAGTTTCAGTGGCCACTAACCTTACCTCATTTGCATTTCTACACAATAAGTTATGAATAAAACAGTAACATCAATTAAAATTCCAACTTTCCAGATTTAAGGTTAACCTTAGTTCACCCACTTCTAATTCCTTTTCACATCACTAGACATCAAAATAAATACCAATTAAATATAAATAAAGTCATACATATATTAGGGTTAACACTGAAAATTGGCAGCATTAACTTCCTCAATTCAAAGACTCAAATAATCATCCATATTCCATTTAAAATCAAACCATATCATACTACTTTCAATTCAACCATCACCTAGCCTTATACCCATTTCTTCAAATCATAATAATCATCACTTTAATGCCTACATAAACCTAATACATGCTTTAAACCCTTTTATTAACTACCCCATACTAATTCCATATGAAAGTACCATTTAAAGATCAAAACTTTAATGAATACATACCTAAGACAAAACCTCCTTCAAAGCTTCAACTTTTAACTTCTAACTTCTAACTTCTACACCCACCAAAGTACCAACCTCCTTCCCTTCTTAAGTATGTACAAAGCTCATCTTTAAGCTTTGATGGAATAAGAGATAGCTTGAAGATGTGGAGAAAGTAGAAAGAAGAGTGCAAAAATCGATGGACTTTGTAAAGAAGAGTGAAGTTTCGGATGTTAATAACCAAAGCACTTAACAATTTAACTTTCCTTTCCTTTAAACACATACATATACGAGAGAGAATGAAGAGGAAACATTTAATGTAACTTTTAAATGGCAAATTCTCATTGGTTTCTTTTACTTTGAAAAGTCAAATTATAGTTATTTAATCCAGATCCAAAATTCTACTCAATTAATCCCAATGACCCTACTTTCAGTCCCAAAATAATATGCCCAATATTATCGTGCTATTGGGTAGCGATCTTTACTACCGAGAATCGACCGTTCGCTAATTGACGATTTTTTTTCCGGTCCAGAATTGTCTCCTAAAATCCAAAAATTCCTAAAATCCCTAAAATGTAAAACGATTTATGGTGCAGTCCAAATAATTTTTAAACGCAATCACCCCATTAATTTCATACTGAAGTTCAATTTAAAACCTAAGTTTAAACCGTCATGAATGCATGTATACTATGTGCATGTGCAACCAATCTGTAATTATAGAGACTATATGTCAGATGCGCATGCCGAGATATAATTTAATATCCCAACCCATCCTAATTACCAAAATACCCTTCCTATAGAGAGGGATGTTACAATTCTCCTCCTAACAAAAATTTCGTCCTCGAAATTCTTACCGATTGATCGAAAAGGTGAGGATACTTGTCTCCTCATATGCTCCTCGGTCTCCCGGTAGCCTCCTCAATAATGGTTCCGCCAGAGAACCTTCACCAATGGAATACTCTTATTTCTCGCTTGTTTCACCGAGACCCGATAACTGGATCGGCTCCTCCACATAACTCAGACATCGGAGACCTCAATCTCCCGAGCCGTATCACATGTGTCGGATTCGACCGATATTCTGGAGCATACTCACATGGAAGACGCCATGTAATGGCGAGACATCTCACTCGGTAAAGCTAGCTCAGAGGCCAAAGGTCCGATCCTCTCGGTGATCTCATATGGACCAATGTACCTAGGGCTTAACTTACCCTTTCTCCCAAATCTCAAGACACCACGCCACGGTGACACCCGTAAGAATACTCACATCGCCCACATTATACTCAATATCCCTCCTATCCGATCAACATAGCTCTTCTGTCTCATCCCGAGCCGCTTTAATGCGACTCAATCAGCCTCACCTTGTCAACAAGATCCCTAATCACCAGACCTCAATCATCCTCTCACCCTCTTCATCCCAATACAGAGGCGATCTACACGGCGCCCATACAAGGCCTCATATGGAGCCATCCCGATGCTACTATGATAATGATTGTTATAAGCAAATTCAATCGTATAGATATCGATCCCATGCTCCTCGAACTCCAATACACAAGCCCAAGCATATCCTCAACAGCCTTAATCGCCCTCTCACTCGCCCATCCGTCTCGAGGATGAAATGCGATCTTGAAATTCAACTTAGTACTATAGCAGATCGCAAACTCGCTGAACCTCAAGTAAATCTGGGATCCCATGCCGACACTATCGACACCGGACCCCGTGCGCCTCACTATCTCCGCCACATACTTCGGGCCAACTGATCCATGGTATTATTCTCCTCATCGGTAAGAAATGGGCCGATTTAGTCAACCGGTCCACTATGACCCAGATAGCATCATGCCGCCTCGGCGTCTAGGCAACCCCATAATGAAATCCATGGTGATCCGCTCCCATTTCCACTTGAATGGGCAACGAATGAAGCTTCCCTCATCGAGCTTGGTGCTCACCTTAACTTGTCGGGCACGTCAAACACCTGACACATACTCGGCACCGCTTCTTCATACCAGCCACCGTAAATGTTGCTTAAGGTGTTATACATCTTGGTAGTACCGGATGCATAGCATATGTGGCCATGTGAGCCTCCTCCAAGATCTCTCCTCGGATCATCCACATCGTGCACACAAAGCCTCTGCCCCATCCATAAAGTCTCATCTCTCACATCAAACTCAGATCTCGAATCAGCTTTCACTTTCTCAATCAGTCTCACCATAACAGGATCCTTATCCTGAACTCTCCTGATCCCGCCCAAGAGCATCGGTCTCGATCTCAATGTAGCCAATAATACTCCATCCTCGCCCAGATTCAACTGCACATTCAAAGCTCTCAACTGAATCAAGTTAGGCAACCTCATTGCCTGAATCTGAGCTGTACTAGTATGTGACTTCCTACTCAGAGCATCTGCCACCACATTAGCTTTCCCCGGGTGATACTCGATAGTACAATCGTAATCCTTCAACAACTCCAGCCACCTCCTCTGTCTCAAATTCAACTCTCTCTGGCTCAGTAGGTATCTCAAACTCTTATGATCAGTAAAGATCTGAAAGGTCTCACCATACAGGTAATGCCTCCAAATCTTCAAAGCAAACACAACTGCAGCTAACTCCAAATCATGAACAGGATAGTTTACCTCATGAGACCTCAACTGTCTCGAGGCATAGGCAATGACTCTACCATGCTGCATCAGAACACACCCCAATCCCTGATGTGATGCATCATTTGACACCTCAAATCCTCCAAATTCCCCAGATGGAATAGCCAACACCGGTGCAGTAGTCAACCGATGTTTCAACTCCTCAAAACTCTTCTGACACTCCTCGGTCCATCTGAATGGAACATTCTTCCTCAGAAGTTTTGTCAGAGGGGCTGAGATCAATGAAAACCCCTCGAAAAACCTCCGGTAATAACCAGCCAATCCGAGGAAACTCCGAATCTCCCACATTCCTAGGAGCTTCCCACTTCAAGATCGCCTCAACCTTACTTTGATCCACCAATACCTCACCACCACTATATGCCCCAAAAAGATCACCGATCCAGCCAAAATTCACATTTGCTGAATTTGGCGTACAACTGTCTCTCCTCATCGTCTGTAACACAATCCTCAAATGCTCACTATGCTCCTGTCTTATCCCTCGAATACACCAAAATGTCATCAATGAAAACAATAACAAACTGATCCAGGTAGGGCTGAAATACCTTATTCATCAAGGCCATGAAAGCTGCCGGGGCATTAGTCAACCCAAACGGCATCACTAGAAACTCGAAATGCCCATACCTACTCCTGAATGCACTCTTAGCACATCGGCTCGCAATCTTCAATCGATAGTAACCAGATCGCAGATCTAACTTGGTGAATACCGAGCTCCTCAGAATCGATCAAATAAGTCATCAATCCTAGGCAGTGGGTACTTATTCTTTATCATAACCCGATTCAGCTGCCTATAATCGATGCACAGCCTCAAAGTCCCATCCTTTTTCTTCACAAACAAAACTGGAGCTCCCCATGGTGAGACACTGGGTCTAATAAACCCTTCTCCAACAACTCCACTGAATCGAGCCTTGACTCCCTCGATTCCACAGATGCCATCCTATATGGAGGTATAGATATAGAGCGGTACACGAACGAGATCAATGGTAAACTCCGCCTCCCGATCCGGCAGGCAAACCCAGAACTCGTCAGAAACACATCTGAAATTTCCTAACCACGGAATATCCTGAAGCCTCCGCTCAACTCGTGTCAACCACATGAGCGAGATATGCCTCATGACCTCCTCGCATCAATCTCGGGGCACTAAGGAA
Organism: Erythroxylum novogranatense; assembly: GCA_029891385.1. NCBI lineage: Eukaryota > Viridiplantae > Streptophyta > Magnoliopsida > Malpighiales > Erythroxylaceae > Erythroxylum > Erythroxylum novogranatense. The sequence goes on along the minus strand of CM057234.1, from coordinate 47,276,602 downwards.
AGAGATCATCCGGTGGCATCGCCGACTAACTCCTCTCGAACACCGCTTCTAGTCGACCAGAGACTCCAACACAACCTCCTTGGTATAGCAGGTCCATGATAGCCCATGGGCGTCACCATCCATCCCGTAATCACATCGATCTCTCGGTGGCAATACTATAAGGTGCGCCCTCAATATCGCTTGATCAATCTGGATCGAGCATCCCCATGAACCTCTCCTAATGCAGATAGTAGTACCTGAGAGGTGTACTCACCTCCACCCATATCTTGTAGCATCTCCCTATCCCCATGCAATCTACATGCCATATGAGGTCTGATGAAAGAATGTGTGGATCCAGGATCCAGCAGAGCAAATGCCTCAATATCGAAAGGAGAAGCATACCGCCACAACATCGGGGAATCTGGGCCTCTGTCACGTCATGGCGTATACTCGCTTTGGGGCTGTGGTCGGCTGCCCGACCTCGGTCCTCACAAAGGACCCTCACTCTACCACGGCCTCGCCTCGGCCCTCTGTCCGGATCCACCCACTTACTCACAGGCATGCAGTCGTACTACTCCAGGCTTCGTCCCTACCAAAAGTTGAACTCTCAATGTATCAGGCAATCCTCGACTGATGTCTCCGTCGAGCCGCATCTCAAGCGAGGCTCCAAGTAAGCCACCAACACTCCCCATGTGTCTCCTCTCACAATGTGGGCACACTGAGAAATCGCCCGAGCCTCCGCCACTACCACTACCAGTCGGTCCAAATCTCCCCTCGCCTGAAACCAGATCGTCTCGAACCTCCGGAGACACTGAAAGTCCCGCCTCGGCGCTTACTAAAGCTCCCGCCAGAGCGCCTGACTCTCACTTGGGCCGCTTACCGGGACCCAATCTCACCGCCTCTGTCTCATCATCTGCTCCACTCTAACGGCAGCAGCCCTCAACTCAATGAATGTACCCATGTCCGACCGAGCCAACCTGATACGGATCTCAGTGTTGAGGCCATTCTCGAACCTCCGGCACTTATCAGCCTCAGTCGGGACCATCACAGTAGCATAATCTATCAGCTCATTAAATTTCACTTCATATTCAGCCACCGACATCCTACCCTGCTTCAGTTCAAAACTCCTGATCTTCATGTCAAGATAGACCTTGGGCATATAATTATCCTCAAGGCCCTCGAAACTCAAATGTGACAAGAAGCAAGGCCTCGTGGTACCGCCGCACACAGATCTTCCACCACTTGTATGTTTGGGCCCCGCAAGTGACACCATAATCGAACCTCTCATCAGTTCGCGATCCATCTGATCAAGACTCTCTCCGTCCTCTCCAACCATCCTCACCCTCGGTAGGTGCATCTTTGCCATAGAAATCTCATACCCCACAAGAGAAGTCATACCTCCTCTCCGTCTCATGGAAACGCGAGGAGGCGGATCCTCGAGACGAGGCATAGAAGACTCCTACTTGCTCCCACTCGATCCTTGGTCACCGTCGCTCAACCTGATCACCTAATGCAGAAGACCTAAAATAAAACAAAAGTTCTGATCAGTTCCAACAATTTCATCCGATTCCTACCTATATTGTTACTATTCCCAAAAGATGCCAAACCATGCTCTGATACCACCAAATGTAGCGCCTCACCATAGGGTATCCACCGGACGCCAGTAGGTCATTCCGATAAATATCCTACGACAAGAGGCCACTACTGACAACAACCTACTACTAAACTCCTCATGGCATCACAATCATAAGACAGTAATGAGAAACTGGCTACTTTTTAAAACCAAATTAGATTCCATTCCATTCATTCAAAACTCAGTAATTTACAATCACAAGATTTTTAATTTACACATGGTCCAAACATCAACGCTAAATAACATATTGCATCAGATAACAAATGATCTAACTATCGGTCTCAAAAGAAAGCTCACCGACCGACCTTTGAGCCATTGCTTTTATCGCCAATCCACAAATCTGATACTCTCTACAAATTCCCGAGGAGCTATCTGTCTATGTTTATGCCTGAAAAATAATAATTGCAATTTTGGATGAGTTTGCGAACTCAATGAGAAACCATCATCGATGGTTCTCCCAATTCATGCATCATATAAGCATGAAACAGTATACACGCAGTAATTATACAAAACACAACATTGATACAGTCACAGTACAATTACAGTCACAGTACAGTAAATATACACCCAGTTAAAAATATTGCCAGATATTCAATCCATTATGCAATGCACATGTGACTCTTTTCCAGTTCATTTCAGTATTGTGACCGAGCGCATATCAGTGATCAGTATAGACGCGTCTGGGGAGAATTATCTCCCGTCGAGCTCGAGGCTCGGTTCAGTATATCGAGCTCTAGGCTCGGTTCAGTACAGTGGCGCCTCGGTTCACAACTTTCCTTTTAACAGTGTGATGTATTTGTGCATGAATGCACATGTTTCACAACAGTAAACATGGTATTTCACAGTCCAATATTCAATCCAATTAAACAGTTACCTCATGTAAATTCACAATCAGTAATACCACATGTAATCCACGAATCCCGTAGGTAATCAATCACAATTATAATTCACGTAATCCCCGTAGGGCAATCAATCACAGTAAACACATAGATTGGAATAACCAACTAGGTTACTCACCTAATAACTTCCACGCTAACGCCGGGAAGTCTCTGCCAAATCTGTGGAACGGTGGTCCACTGGAGCCTCTATAACAAATTAAATGAATAACCATTACCATTGGTGTAAATGATTAAACAATGCACATGAAATCAGTAAAATGTGTATAATGCATGTTCATGGCAATCCCGGCCCTAATCCAATATTTCCCCATAATAAAATTCTATGAAAATTTAGAAATCCATAGGCGCTGACGGTGCGCAATTCGGACCTCTATAGGTCCCCAATTAAATAAAACAGTGTTTACAAGTTCCATTAATAGGGCTACGCCAAATTCCGCCTAAAATTCCGCTTTCTCAGAAAATAAAATTAAATATTCAACGAATCCGATGCCTCTGGAATCAGGTCAATCGGACGTCGGACGGGAAAGAAATTGACAAAAGAACAATTGTACCATTTAATATCAAATAATAATAAAAAAAAATAAAAATAAAAAAAATATATATATCGAAGCCATCATGGGGACGCCGCCGCGAGGCTTAAATCGCCTCATTCCGTCATGAGGGCGAGGCATCGCCTCGCGACCTGCCTCTTCGGATCTCGCCCTCGCGAGGCGAAGCATCGCCCAACGAGATGGCGAGTTCCACTCCTGCTGCTGCCTATTTTTTTCCAGATTCCAAACTTAACTTCCATCTACTCTAACTTTTAGCACACAATTCAGAAAAATACCCACTATACCTCATTGGAAAGCTTATGAAAAGCTCTACAATTCTCAAGAAGACCAAAAAAATCAAATCCAACCCTAAGGGTATCAAATAACCCATCAAACCTTCTGCCTACTAAATTTTCATCAACACAGGGCAGTACATTTACAATGTCATAACTCACTGATTCTTCAGTAATAAATGACCACAAAAATATGGTCAACAAGTTCACAATGTCTTATACAACTTTCATGAACAACCCAAAATCAAATTCTATTGCAAACCAAGTCAATTAATTCATCTAATGTTACTGTCCCTGAAATCCTTCACCTTGGGCAGTAATCTTACAAGAAGTATAACTTCCAGTATACAAGTCAATAACTTCAGAACTTTATATCCCTGAAAAGATAACATCTCAAACTTCAATTTTCATGAAGCACTCAACATCCAATTCGATCTCTAACAATTTGAAAACTGTTATGGAAGTTTCTGTTATCATCAGCCATTCATAACCTAATGTAGAATCAGTTTTTGAAAAATCATATCTCCCAATTATGACTTTTAAAAATTACATACCAAATATCAATTTCAAGATAATCTCTTCCTCTACAACTTTTCAGAAGCTCACTCACACCAATTCAGTCCACATAAAATGTTAAAATTGCCTCAAATCAGTAAACTCACAAAATCACACTTAAACTAGGTTTCATCCAAAATGCTCAAAACCAGCCATTAGTAATCAATTCATATCTCCCAACAAACAATTCCAAAAATAGCAAGATCAGTAGCAATGGAAAGATAATCAAATATAATACAACTTCCATGAAGACCATTCTCCCTAATTCCATCTCAATTAATTCATAAAAATCAACAAAACTCAGATGTCATGGTTGCGGTTACTGTTCACAGGCAATGGAACAGTAACTTTCCATGCAAAATTTCACCCTTCTATCATTGAAATTCAACAACACCTATTTCACACTAAATTAAAGCCAACATCCCAAAGTTTCAGTGGCCACTAACCTTACCTCATTTTCATTTCTACACAATAAGTTATGAATAAAACAGTAACATCAATTAAAATTCCAACTTTCCAGATTTAAGGTTAACCTTAGTTCACCCACTTCTAATTCCTTTTTCACATCACTAGACATCAAAATAAATACCAATTAAATATAAATAAAGTCATACATATATTAGGGTTAACACTGAAAAATTGGCAGCATTAACTTCCTCAATTCAAAGACTCAAATAATCATCCATATTCCATTTAAAATCAAACCATATCATACTACTTTCAATTCAACCATCACCTAGCCTTATACCCATTTCTTCAAATCATAATAATCATCACTTTAATGCCTACATAAACCTAATACATGCTTTAAACCCTTTTATTAACTACCCCATACTAATTCCATATGAAAGTACCATTTAAAGATCAAAACTTTAATGAATACATACCTAAGACAAAACCTCCTTCAAAGCTTCAACTTTTAACTTCTAACTTCTAACTTCTACACCCACCAAAGTACCAACCTCCTTCCCTTCTTAAGTATGTACAAAGCTCATCTTTAAGCTTTGATGGAATAAGAGATAGCTTGAAGATGTGGAGAAAGTAGAAAGAAGAGTGCAAAAATCGATGGACTTTGTAAAGAAGAGTGAAGTTTCGGATGTTAATAACCAAAGCACTTAACAATTTAACTTTCCTTTCCTTTAAACACATACATATACGAGAGAGAATGAAGATGAAACATTTAATGTAACTTTTAAATGACAAATTCTCATTGGTTTCTTTTTACTTTGAAAAGTCAAATTATAGTTATTTAATCCAGATCCAAAATTCTACTCCAATTAATCCCAATGACCCTACTTTCAGTCCCAAAATAATATGCCCAATATTATCGTGCCATTGGGTAGCGATCTTTGCTACTGAGAATCGAATTTGTTCGCCAATTGGCGATTTTTTTTCGGTCCGGGAATTGTCTCCGGAAAAATCCAGAAAAATTCCTAAAAATCCCTAAAAATGTAAAACGATTTATGGTGCAGTCCAAATAATTTTTTAAACGCAATCACCCCATTAATTTCATACAGAAGTTCAATTTAAAACCTAAGCCGGAAACTGTCATGAATGCATGTATACTATGTGCATGTGCAACCAATCTGTAATTATAGAGACTATATGCTGTATGTGCATGCCGAGATATAATTTAATATCCCGAACCCATCCTAATTACCAAAATACCCTTCCTATAGGAGAGGGGATGTTACATCCCTCTTCATGCCTTTCCACCAGAAATGTTCCTTCAAATCTCTGTACATTCTGGTGTCTTTTGGAATGCATGGAATAAGGCGCATTGTGTGCCTCATCCATGATTTCATCCTTAATCGCTTTATCATTCTAATACACAACCTGCTTTCGACTACCATTAGCCCATCATCCCTTACTTGCACTTCGATCGCTACCATGTTGAATTTCATCTCTCAACTTACTTAATTTCAGATCCTGCTCCTGCGAACTCCTTGACCTTCTCCCTAAGGATAGGTCTCACTCAATTGAGCAATAACACCATCGATTGATTCTGCTTAAATCGATCTTCAACTTGGCCATCTGTTCCAACAGAGGCAAGTAAACCGATTCAAGATAAGCTATGGATGACTTCTCTCAAACCATCCGCCACTACATTCGCTTTGCTCGGATGATACTCTATCATCGTGTCATAGTCCTCGAGCAACTCCAACCATCGTCTTTGCCTTAAGTTCAACTCTTTCGACTCATAATGTACTTAAGACTTTTGTGGTCCGTGAAGACCCTTGTCTCAACCCCATACAAGTAGTGTTCCAAATCTTTAGGGCAAAATTACATTTGCTAACTCCAAGTCATGAGTCGGATAATTCAACTCATATAGCTTCAATCGCGTGAAGCATAAGCTATCACTTTGTCATTCTCGCATCAAGACACATCCTAAACCCTTCCTCGAGCGTCATCAGACATCGTATACCCTCGGTCTCCATTGGGCAAAACCAATCTTTGGAGCACTTGTCAATCTGTTCTTGAGCTCTCAAAGCTCTTGACATTCCTCACCCATATGAATCGCTAATTCTTTCTTAACAGCTTTAGTCATAGGGCACTATCATTGAAAATCCTTCTACAAATCTCCTATAATAACCTGCCAAGCCTAGGAAGCTTCTTACCTCTTTCACTGTCTTAGGCTCTTGCCAATTCACCACAGCTTCTACTTTCCTCGGATCAACATGAATCCCTTTGCTGGAAATCACATATCCAAGGAAAACTACTTCATGCAGCCAAAACTCACACTTACTGAATTTGGCATACAGCTCCTGCTCTCTCAATCTCTGCAATACAATCCTGAGATGCTGTTCATGCTCTCCTTCATCCCTAGAATAGACCAGAATGTCATCAATGAACACAATGACAAATTGATCTAAGAATTCATTAAACACCCTATTCATCAGATCCATGAAGGCAGCTAGGGCATTGGTCAATCCGAAGGGCATGACCCTAAATTCATAGTGCCCGTAATGGGTCCTGAAAGCTGTCTTACTTACATCAGACTCCCTGATTCGGAGTTGATGATATCCCGATCTTAAGTCAATCTTGAAAGACCCTTGCTCCTCAGAGCTGATCAAATAAATCATCTATCCGTGGCAACGGATACTTGTTCAATCGTCATCTTGTTAAGCCTTCTATAGTCTATGCACATCCTCCACGCTCCATCCTTCTTCTTAACAAACAGACCGGAGCTCCCAAGGTGAAGAACTCGGCCGATGAACCGCTTCTCCAACAATTCCTGCAATTGCTCCTTGAGTTCTCTCAATTCAACTGGAGCCATTCTATAAGGTGGTATGGAGATTGGCGCGTTTAGGAATCAAGTCAATTTCAGACTCAATTTCCCTCACCGCAAGCAACCACGTAATTCTTCCGGGAATACATCAGAAACTCCTCACAACCCGATAATCTTCTAATCGCCCACATTCACTTCTCAATCCACTACATGCGCCAAAAAGGCCTCACACCCTTGACTCATCATATTGTCAGCTAACATAGCCGAAATGATCCTCGGCACTGGCAGCATCCTGTCCCCCTTGAAAACCACTTTATGATCATTGCCCAGATCAAACTCTACTTCTTTCAAACTACAATCTAGCTTCTCCTTATACTTCTCCATGACATCCATCCCCAAAATGACATCCAACCCTTGAAGGTCTAGAGGTAGTAGATCTACTACCAGTCTAGCACCGTCGACACTGAGCTCACAATTTTTATAGATCATACTAATCACCACCTTACCCCCTAAAGGAGTACTAACAACTAGAAAATTGTCCATAACCTCAGGACACACAACATGCATATTCATACTTGCGATACAAATGAATGGGTGGAGCCAGATCAATCAACACATAAACAGGAGAGTCGAATAGCATAGCCATACCCGTCACTACTTCCTGAGCGGCCGCAGCTTCTTCCCCGGTCATGGCAAAGACTCGAGCCGGTGCCCGACTCATCCTCTAGGTCTCCCCGCGGATATGCCTTCCTTGCAGTTCTGAATCGCCCACACCATGTTCGCCGAGATGCCACTGCTTCGCTTCTTCTTGGGGCTGAGATGAGACCCTTCTGCTGATCACTGGGATAATCCTTGATTCGGTGCCCCCTTTGGCCACAGCCAAAATATGCTCCTATCTTCAGCAGACATTCCCCATTGTGGAATCTCCCACAGTGATCACACGGGGGATTCCCTCTACCTGTCCATCCTGGACTTGCCGCATTGAAAGCTTGCACTGTAGTAGCCCTAGGTCGCTTACTCTTAGTGGGGCCATCGCTACCCACACCACTCTGATATCGAGTTCTAATGCTCCTAGCAGTCTTTGGAGCACTCATGCCTTTTCCGAGAACTCTCTGTTCTTTCTCTTCTTAGTCACTTCACCGGATGTTCTCAAATTTCTCGGCTAAGAGCAAAGATCCACCACCGGTAATCACGGAAGTTGTGGATCACCACTTTTCTCGGATCCCTAGGTGTAATCCACCTCAAATTTCCGCATTTGTCTTCTTGATTGCCACGATATTGGTGCATACCGTGATAACCGAGTGAACTTCAATTCGTACTCGCCACACTCAACTCCTCCGGCGAGATTAAAAATTCCTGGCCTTATCCTGCATGTAGACCATCGAGAAGTACTTCCTCCGAAGGCCTCTAGAATTCCTCCATGTCGATCTGGAGGTACTTCCCGATCATGGCACCGACTCCCACCAGTCTGGTGCATCCCTCGCAGATGGTCGACCGCATAATCGAGCTTCTCATCATCATTGCACTTCATCTAATTTAGGACCCTCTCGGTCCTATTCAGCCATGTTTCAGCTTCCTCGGAATTAGTGGTCCAGCTGAAGTCAACTGCTCCATACTTTCGGAGCTTATCATACTGCCCGCTCTTCTCTACTGGGGCTGGTACTTGAGTCTGTCTTCCTTGGCCCATGGCATAAGTGAAAGCCTGGGCGAATGCCTGGAAGAACTGGGGATCCATAGGGTTCACTTGAGGAGGAGGAGGTGGAGGCGGCTCATGTTGCACACTTGGTGCATCGGAATCGGAAACAGGAATGGTCCCTGCATCCTGCGGAACATACGACTCATCCGTACTTCCGCGCTGAGAGCTGGGCCGAGATTGAGCTCCTCGAGTTCTCTTTCGAGGCGACATTACTCCTTCAATTTAAAAAAAATCAGTGAAAATCTTTAGTTCACATAAAACAAATTCAATTCACTCATTTGAAAACAATGTTGCATGTTATGCATTTAAAATAAAGGCACATACTTCACATAATTCATGTAGGAAAATGCATGCTGACTTGACCCTTAGACATCCCACTAAGGTTCCTAGGAAACCCTAAACCCGGTTTCGCTCTGATACCACAGATGTCAGACCCCGATCCCGAGAGCCCGACTGTCCCGGGATGTGAGCCCGAGTGGAGCCCATCCCCGAGACACTTGCCTTGCTGAGACCTTAAACTTTCGTTGTCCTGAAACCTTGCGCTTATGATCTTGCAGGATTCTTAATTGTAACTCCACCTTCGTGGCAAGCACACACCATGTATACACTAAAATCATGGTTTGACTTATTCATATAATTTGTAGCTTTATGTCTCAAGTTCTCCCTGAAACAAGAATCACCTTAATCGGAGTCATATACTCAAGATACACTCCAAAAAAAAAAAAAAAACCTAAGAGAGTTCATACCCGAAACATGCCCTCTTAACTGACCTTTCACTTGTTTTAGAACAAACTTTCTCCATTTAACTCCAATTGATACCGGATTTTATGGAGTGAAATATATGTGTCTTATAAATCCAATGGTTCAAGCCTCACCTCATTTGGAGGTCGTATGAGGGAAATATGCCCAAAACAACGGACCATGCTCACTTTCGAAATCGAATCGAAACTCTTTTGGAACGATTGCTATAACTTTTAATCTATAGCTCCAAATGTTTTCGTTCTTTCACCATATGAAAGTAGACATCTAGATATACAACTCTTATGAAGACTACAAAGGCTGATTCTATCTCCTACATTCTGCAGCGTCCTATTTTTTTTTTCTATCGTCTGATTTCTATCATCTGGTTTTCTATCGTCTGATTTCTATCATCTGGTTTTCTATCGTCTGATTTCTATCATCTGGTTTTCTATCGTCTGGTTTCTATCATCTGGTTTTCTATCATCTGATTTCTATCATCTGGTTTCTATCTTCTGCTTTCCTTCCTTCTGCTTTTCTATCTTCTGATTTCCTTCCTTCTGCTTTTCTATCTTCTGATTTCTATCTTCCGATTTCCTTCCTTCCTTTTTATCTTCCGATTTCCTTCCTTCGATTTCTATCTTCGATTTCCTTCCTTCGCTTTTCTATCTTCTGATTTCTATCTTCGCTTTCCTTCCTTCGCTTTTCTATCTTCTGATTTCCTTCCTTCGCTTTTCTATCTTCTCGATTTCTATCTTCGCTTTTCTATCTTCCGATTTCCTTCCTTCGATTTCTATCTTCGATTTCCTTCCTTCGCTTTTTCTCTTGATTTCCTTCCTTCGATTTCTATCTTCGATTTCCTTCCTTCGCTTTCTATCTTCGATTTCCTTCCTTCGATTTCTATCTTCCGATTTCCTTCCTTCGCTTTTATCCTCGATTTCCTTCCTTCCGATTTCTATCTTCCGATTTCCTTCCTTCGCTTTTTTTTATCTTCCGATTTCCTTCCTTCGATTTCTATCTTCGATTTCCTTCCTTCGCTTTTTATCTTCGATTTCCTTCCTTCGATTTCTATCTTCGATTTCCTTCCTACCTTTTCTATCTTCTGATTTCTATCTTCTACTTTTCTATCTTCCGATTTCCTTCCTTCCGATTTCTATCTTCCGATTTCCTTCCTTCCGCTTTTATCTTCCGATTTCCTTCCTTGATTTCTATCTTCGATTTCCTTCCTTCCTTTTTATCTTCTGATTTCTATCTTCGCTTCCTTCCTTCCTACTTTTCTATCTTCGATTTCCTTCCTTCCTTTTCTATCTTCCGATTTCTATCTTTGCTTTTCTATCTTCCAATTTCCTTCCTTCTGATTTCTATCTTCTGATTTCCTTCCTTCTGATTTCTATCTTCTGATTTCCTTCCTTCTGCTTTTCTATTAAGGATCATATCTTTTGACTCCGAACTCCAAATTTAGCAAACGATATACCCATGGAAAACTCTAAACTCCTACTACAATCTTCATGAAGACTCATTGATCTTATTCATACCCGAAGAGGGTCTAATATTGGTAATCTTGTCAAATTTTAGGAAAATTTGACAGCACATCCCCTTAAAATGCAACTACCCAATTTTTAATTCTAAGACTTCCACCCATAAAACTCATCATACAACCTCATATAACATGATTAAACCCTAAGGTATCTTCAAACACCATTCAAGCAACAGCCACACTCTTAATCATCTATCATATCCAAACTATAACAATGATTCAATTGTCTTAAACATACATGGATTTCTCAAAATACATTAAAAGCCGAACATTTTGCTTTCATAATTCATTCATTCCATCTTCATCAAATCATGTCATATTCATACAATGCTTTAGTGGGCATTTCAAGCCCAATTACAATGAAGTTTCAAAATACAATATCTTCTCAAAATGCAACTAAAGCATTGTTTTACAAAATCATTTCAAATACAAAATCAAAAGAAAATCTTGGAGTAAATGCCTTTAAGCTTGCTCCTCGGGATTCTGCTCATTTCTGAAAATTCTTAGGGGTGAGCTTTACGCTCGGGGTAACACATTTATATTTATATATCAAGCAGTCCTATTAGTTATTCATACTTTTAGCAATCTTTCAATACAATCATAATACATGCATCATGCAATGTTCATCAATACTCAAACATAATTTCTCACAATTCAAACATTCATCATTCTTGCATTTTCATGTAATCACATATGAAACACATCAAATGGCTCGGTAAGTCCTTATTCTTGGCAACCATATAGTCTCATTTCATGAGTCTATATGGGCAAATCTTTAGAGTCCAAATGTTGGATCATCCTATGCCACAATCAGGCAGCCGAAGCGAAGGCTTCATGGTCGACGCACGTGGCGATTCTTAGGACAATACCTTGCCCACATAACATAGCAATCATGAATCATACAAGGAAATTGGACTGTTCTTATCCAATTCATTGTTTCTTTGAAATCATCTTTTCATACATCGTTCATGCCTTTCATTATATTCATTCAACAAGTTTCTTCATGACAGTTTCAATCATCATCAAGCATTTAATACACTCACATTCATCATTCCATCACACACATTTAGTACAACAACCAAGTGATCAAAGTTCATTAATGTCATGCATTTATTTACATTTGTAGCTTATATACATAAAGATAAATATGAAACCCACCTTTTATCCTTGCTTAAACTTGCCTAAGGAAGTTCCTCTCCTTGTTCTTCTCCTCTTTCTTGTCCTCCTTCAAGCATAACAAGAAAATAACCCCATATCAACATAGGGTTTAGAAATTGAAAAACCTAAAAATCTAAATCATGAAATTTATAAGAGAATCACTAGACCCATCTTATTCTTCATCTTTCTAACCAAAAACCCAAACAAAAATTTAACCTTAAACCAAGAACTTACCTTAAATCCTTAACCAACCAAGTGGTTTCTTGGTTCAAAGTGAAGCTTAGACTCTCCTCCACACTTTTTCTTCGTGGACTTTCTTCAAAAACCCACTCACTTTCATAGAAATGCCAAACCCTAACAAGCCTCTTCTTTCTCCTTTTCCTCCCTCCTTTCACGACACTCTTCTTTCCTCTCCCTCCAAATTTCGTTTCTATCTTCTTTTCCTACAAAAATCACTTATCTCCTTCCTTATATACTCCTTTCTAAATTACTTAAGCCCAATAAGCCTAAGCCCAACTTACTTCCTTCTTCTTTCTTCTTCTTTTTCATTTCTCCTCCTTACTTACTCAAGCCCATTGCATTAAATTCCTCTCTTCTTTCTCACTTCATTTGGACCCAAAGCCCAATTAATATATTAATTACACCTAACTCACCTAAGTCCAACTAACGTATTTAATTTCATAAATTCTTCACCTAACTCATTAATGCTATCATATATTAATTTATGACACCTTAATTAATGCTAATCTAACTTAATCAATTTAATCTAATCATGATTAATCCTAAAAAATCTTGGGGCTAACAATTGACTTCTTGATTAATAGTTATCCTTTTCTCCATATAAGAGACAATGTTATCTTTGCAAATCACTTTAGACAATTACATAATGAATGGTTTTAGTGTAATAGCTTTAATATCTAATAGATTGAAATTATCTTGGAGGATGATATCTCTTGATCCTATTTCCTGCTTCAAGTCTTGAAGACTAAACTATGACTAAGGAAAAATAACAAAATTGAAAAAGAACAAGAGAGGAAGGGGAGTTATAGTATGTAATATCAAATTCATACCATGATATGAAATATGATTAGAAGATTAGAAACCTATACATATCTCCTATAAGCAAAGGGACGTAATCACCTTTTTTATCCTTCACATTTATGGTAGACCTAGACTTCTTCTTTATACGCTTACAATAGTGCTCATAGTTGCTATGATGGTTAGTATCCTCTAAAATGATAATTTTCATTACTTAAAATAAAACAAAGGTTATCATAACCCCCGACATCACTCACTAAACAATTATTAGGTCTTATAATTTTAAAAGACTTCAAATATGTGACCTTGTTTATAGCATCTTCCTATGAAGGCCTAACCTCCGAAGATGCAAAATTCCTTTTAAGATACATAGCAAGACTTGTAGAAAAATCCTTATATCACTTTCTTATCCACTACTCATAGTATTTCTCTATGCCTAAAGTTAATATACCAATATACATAGAGATTGTAACCTTTGATTTTGAATCAAACTTACTGAACAAATCCAATAATTATGTAACATCCCATTACTTGTGGGAGGGTTAGAATAGTAAATGTGAGTGATTAATGGGAGTTAGAGATGCATTTCCATATTTATGCATAAAAATGCCATGCACTTATACATGAATAGTGGATGAATTTGCATATGAAAATAATTGTACATGCATTCGTAAATAATTCTGGGTATAATTGGATTGATCTATGAATTTTTAGAGTTATGGACGTTTTTACATTGAAAATATTAGTGATTGGTGGAAATATCGTATTTGTATGTGTTGGTGAATTTAGGAGTTATCTTTGAAAATTTTGGAGTATTGAGAAATATATATATATATATATATATATATATATATATATATATATATATATATATATATATATATATATATATAAAAAAGAAATTAAAAGAAGCTTTGGAGATAGTTGGATTGTAAATATGACAGTTAAGGGAGTTAGTTTCAAAAGAAACTAAGTTAGAATTTGGGTATTGGGTAAGTGACAAGTGTCACTTAGTCTTTTGTTCTCTTGCTAGAAGTAGGTTACCATTCTTTGAGAGTTGACAGGTTAAGTCTTGTCTAAGTCCCTTCTTTATTATCCTCTTTTTTTTCGAACATCCTTTTTGAAACCCAGAGTTTTTCCATCAAATACTTTCTAAGAGATTTCTGTGTTTTTCCTTTCCTTCACCCAAACCTACTTTGTCATTTGTGTCATTACCCTGAGAAAAACTAGAAGCTGGTCATTGCACTCAGTGAAGAACGTGAAACGTGTAGGAAAATCCCGGTGTGAGCATCACATGCCCACGGTGCGGAAAACAAAAATTTTTGTTCGGGGATCTTCCCGAAAGCCAGGATCCATGTGTCTATACAACAAACTCAAACCATAACGGCCAAAGGAGACCTTCTCTAACGGTATCCACGCAGAGATCGGAGAATCTAAGCGGGACAAACCCTTTGACCCGAGAATAGCTAGAACAAAGTAAAGAGTGCTAGCTCCTACCTTTGTCCTTGGAGAGCTTGAAAGATGAAGAAGAAGATGAAGAAGCTTGGAGAACTAGAGAGGAAGATCGTTGATGGAGGAAGAGAGGAAAACACCTTTTCTTCAAAACTTTTCTCCTACTATCAAAAGCCAACGATGATCATCCATAATAATAGAGAGGAAACTCTTTCATTTCTCTTCTTCTTCCATAAGCCACGATCATCCTCTTCATCTTTTAATAATTTTGTCTTTTGTCATTAAATGCATTAATGACTAAGCATGAAAGGAGAAGCTTCCTTTCTCCTTTCCACGTATACACACACACACACACACACACACACACATATATATATATATATATTAATTATATATATATATAAATAAATGCTGAAGTGGTCCAGTCACACTGGGGTCGGTCCTACCTGCCTACCGGGTCCCGGTATGGGAAAACCCATCGAAATGTTTTTCAAGCAATATCGATGTCGCGATCTCATCGGGACATATCTCGATCTCATCGGGATCCATTTAATCCTTTTGCTCTCCATATATTGGAACTCTGTCCAAAACTATTTTACGAATTCTCCGAGACACTCTTATGCGTGTGACCCATTAGGTTCCCGGTTATGTTGGCCACTTAGATTAACACTTAATCTAAGCAAGTCAGGAGCGGTATCTAGCAACACATCATGACCCCCAATTGACCGAAAAGTAATTGGTTTGACGAATGAACATGTATTCATCATGAACCATATCACGAACCTTTTCATAGATAATTACCGTGCAATTCGTCCTTTCACTATGCTATACCCCACTTGGTTATGAGTATGGGCAATGTGTCAACTCTTACTAGACTGACTACGTCAAATCTAGTCCAAGTGATTTCAGTTCTTGTCCTGGGACTCATTACTTAATATGTCAATGAAGACATTCTTCATGACATATATGCTCCGGCCAGAGACTTCCAAGTAATGACCCTGACAAGAGGCCATGGGTATCATCTTCTGCTATCACAGAAGTGGTGAATCCTCTATTGGCTACTCAATTATCTTCGAATACCTCAAGCTGTACCCAATCACCACCCTATGAGCGACCTCTGTAAGGCAACAAGGAATGGAGTCAAAGCACAGAATCAGTATCCAAGATATCCTTGAGTACCTCAAGTCTAAGGATACTTGCACCATTGCTATGATGAGATTATCACTGACATTAGAATAGGACATCCATGTGATGATCTCATAGCAGGTCATCCAATGTACTTACTACCTCTAGTAAGCATCTATATCTCAACCCTAAATATCTCATATTTACAGCTTCTGAGATCCACTGCTTGATCAAATCAAGGAGCTTGAGATGTACTAGTCTCTCCGGATTACCGATGTCCAGTCCTCGGTAATCCTATGACTAGGGATAATTTAGATATCTTGACATAATTGCACATGATAGGAATCTCAGTAGTATGATCACATCATAATTTCCTTCATGCTATGTCATATATCATGGACTTCATTAATTTGCTTATAGATCAATATCCATTCATAAATAATGAACATCAAATTAATGAAATATGCCTTTCTTTATTTATTCATAAAGTATGTACACAATTTTGTACAAAATGCGCTAAAGGAGATTACCTTCAGGGCACTACTCTAACAAAACGTGTGGAGTTAGGGCTTGAAGATTTTGAAGTTTTCAGCAGGTAAGTGGTGAAGAAATCCCTTAGAGTTGGGGATTTGTGAAATAAAGTTGATAACTTACTGTCATTTGCATGAAAAATGACATTTACATGGTTGTTCATAAATACTGGGTGGTTGGGAAGAAATAAATTCAGTTATAGTGTTAAATTAATTTTTGAAATTTTTTTTGGTGTTTTGGTAATTTAAAATATTGAAAGTTAGAAAATTTGGAAAATGTGCACTAAATACACTTCAGTCTTTTAGCCATAACGTTTTCTCGAGTTCTCTAAATGAGATGATTCTTAATTTGAATTAAATTAGAGACATATGGATACATTTTGTATGAAGACATCGAATTTCATTTCTGTCTCTAAAAGTCTCAAAATTTCATGAAGTTATGGAGTTGGTCTAGTACGTTGGTGTGTGTATGGAGAATTCATTTTTGGATTTTAGAGGCAAATTTGGGATTGATATAAAGAGATTTTAGCCAATATGTCTCTAGAAAATTGTAGAGCTTTCTTTTATCTTTTCAACGGTATATAGTATAAAAATTTTGGACATCAGAGTCAAAAGTTATGATTTTTATAAGTGGAGAGATTCTTGTAAGACGCAAAAGTAAGACGCAAAAGTGAGACACAAAAATAAGACGCAAAAATAAGACGCAAAAGTGAGACACAAAAATAAGATGCAAAAGTGAGACGCAAAAGTAAGACGAAGTGAAAGAAAGATGAAGTGAAAGTAAGACGCAGCAAAAGTAAGACAGAAAAGTAAGACGAAGTGAAAGTAAGACGAAACAAAAGTAAGACGATGCAAAAGGTGAGACGATACAATAGTTAGAAGATAGAATTGGTCTTCTAAGTCTTCATAAAAGTTGTAGATCTCGAAGTCCTCTTTCCAATAGTCTAAAAACAAAGTCAATCCGACATCTATAGTGAGAGTTATAGCAATTGCGCCATGACATGTATAATACGAGTAAAGATATGAACATGTTGGATTCTTTTAGCCATAACTTCTTCTCTAAGCCTCCAAATGACTTGATTCTTGAACCATTGGACTCGTAAGTCATTCATATACATATTCAGAAAGAATCATAGCTATCTAAAATTAATGGAGAAATATTGAGTGAAAAGAGTGGGACGGATGCAGTGAGTGTGGTCTTAAAGGAGTATGAACTGGTGTTATTCTACTGAACATACTTCATTATTTTGATGATATTTTGTGTAGGATTCCAATTAAGGTGCTTTTTTATATGGAGTAAACTAGAGAAATAGGGCTACAAATTTCATGAAGAAGCTTAATCTTGATTCAGTTTATAAGGTGTTCAATTCTAGATGGAAGTTGTATATAGTAGATTGTTTTTGATTAAGAACAGTCCGAAAATGTTTAAGGTATATCTTCCATATTACTAAACTAAATTGAGTGATTTTGGTGTCAATGGAAAGATAAGACATAGAAGAACACTTTTTTAGAAGATAGTATGAACAAATTACCTCAGTTTCACCTTCATATTGTATGTGAACAGTAGACCCGAAATGGTGTTTTGGAAAGTCTGAAAGTAAGCTAGTGAGTAATGAATTATGATTTCAATGGTTCTAGAGAGGCATAAACCTAAGTGTTAGTTATACTTAAATGGGTTTTGGTAAGGGGATAGTGTTGAGAAGAATTCAAGGAGTGATACTCGAGATTATCATGAACATGCATTTTATATAATTCATTTCATACATGTGCATTATTGAACACTCTTAATGGTGCAAATTGTGATATTGCGTATGCTATTTGTTATAGAGGAGCAACTAGAACGTCCACTTCCAGATGTTTCTGGATCTTCCAGGCATTAGCTTCGGGAGAAATCGGTGAGTAACCTAGATGGTCTCACCTAATTACTTGTTTGCCTAATTCATGATTTGAATGATGAATGAATGTATTTGATTGTAGATTCCAGACAGAAGGTCCAATGATTGTGTAAGGTAGATTGAGACATTGAAGTGCTGACTGTATGTGAATGTGAAGACCTATGTGCTTATAAAATGGTTGATTGTGGTACATGCATTACATACATGAATGCATAATAAGATAATGGCAGTTGTGATCATAGTAGCCACCGATTAGAGCTTAAAGCTCAACGAGTGAAACTGAGCCCTGAGCTCACAAGTGATTCAGAGCCTTAGGCTCAACGTTTAATGAGCCCTATATGGGACAGTTCAGGCAATCGGTCACAACAACGTAATAATTAGAAAAGTGTCTTATAAGCATTACATATACATCTTGTTAAGCATGTTTAATTGATTGAAATATAGACTTGCTTATGCTGAAGTGAAGACGTGTTACTCATGTGAAATGCCAATTTGTGAAATAGTTATGATATGATTTGAAATGTTGCATGAATTGAGTGAACCATCGGTGATGATTAATTCATTGAGCTCACAAAACTCACCAAAATTGCAACGTTGTCTTTTCAGGACCGAGAGACGACTTTAGTTACTGAGGGGTTCTACTGCTGTGTGGATTGTGAGTTGGCAAGAGAAGTCATGGCTCAAAGGTCGGTCAGTTGAGATTTTGGAATGGCTTAGACAGATTGGTTACATTTTCCTCTTTCATGTAGTACTTTTGTATTAGGTTTTGTTCATGTACATGTAGTAAAGGTTGAAAGACTCGATGTAGACTTTTGATTTTGAGAAATGAAATGAGGAACAGTTGGTCAAAAAAAATGGTGATTTTCTAATGATACTTTGCAAGTGAATTATGATACCATGCTATATGAAGTGAATGTAGTGGTCGAGCGTAATGTGCCCTTATCATAGGATATGTGTTAGAATGACCTCCGGGTACCCCGGTGCATATCCTGAGGTAAAGGGGCGTTACAAATTAAGTAGCATCTTACAATGAAAGATTATTGTATGTCTTTGAAAGGTCCACAAAAAATATTTTGGGATAATATAAATAGATGGGAGAACTAAGAAGGACTTTATGATTTAAAGACATAAACATCATCAATACGCAATGTCAAATTCTTAGTAAAGATTAAGGAGTACCTTGCAATCACAAAAAGAAAGGGATTTGTCATTGACCAAAATAATTGAATTCATTATGAGAAAAGTTTTTGGTATATGTCCCTATAGATTCTTAATAAAGTAGTTGAAGTCAAATTTTTAATGTTCTTGGCACGCCTTTCACTAGTAAACTTTATCGTGAATGGAGGATTAAGGTGACAAGAAATATGATACAAGTCCTACATCTTAGTAATCTAAACATCTAATTAATGAAAAGGAAAGGCGGTAATATTTGAACTTAAGCAACAAACCATAATAATCCTCTTAATCCTAAAAAATGCTAACTAAAACAAGAATTTCTTGTCCAAAGGTTTGGTTGCCATAAGAAAAGCAACTTTGAAAGTGTTGGGGTGAATGAAATTGACACAATTGTATAGAAAGACAAATTTATATAACCAATAAGAAATAAAGGTGGCCAAGTATGTGTCCCGAAAAAAGCTCTAGTATGTCGCAATTATTAAACATTTAATTCTATATAGGTTATGCTTATGGAGGACCAATCTTACCACTAGATTATGGGCTATTTTAGGAACCCCTCTTTTGATTAACTTATAATGTGTTAGTTATGTATACATATGAGGACCTCTACATTAAAAGTTGACCTAATCCTCAATGCTCATATTATAATCACTGATAACCTTAATGTAAAAAAGTGGTGATATAGAAAAACAAGAATTTGACATAAACAATAGGATTATTCACTACCACTTATGAAACCTAGTTGTTTGTAGCCCTTCTTCTCTCTCAAAGCTAGCAATGAACCTGACTATCAATAAATACCTATAACTAGTAGAAATAAGATGGTTACTATAATGATCGTCACTAGTAAGTTCATTTATAAAAAGAACATCATTAGAAAATGACTTTTCAATTAAAAGACTGCAAATATGTCACATGTCTCAAAAAATTAGCAACTCCTCTTCTTCTAATGTATAGAAAATATTGTCAAGGCACTCTATTGATCACAGAAAACTTTTAAACACTTGATTGGTATTCATAAATGAATTAAAAAAACATCATAGTAATGAAGATCCTTTAGAACTCATCAATGTGAGGATGGAACATATTTGACCCATTTCTAAGCATGCAATGGAATAAGAAAAGTTTGAGTTTTAATTGATGTCTTATAAGTTAATATGATGCCTAAGAATAAGTTGACGATTCTTTTTTACATCATTAGTCTAAACTAGAGATATAAGAGACAACTTAATTGATTGATGAGCAATACCTCATCCATGATTAAACATGGTATGACTATTTTCAATAAACTCTTTGAAGTGTTCAATTCGTTTTTTAGCTTGGGAAACTTAGGAGAAAATATCTAATTATGTTTCTTGAACACCTAAAGTTCGAGTTTTGTTTTTGGGTGATCATAAGAATCATTGTTAGAAAAAGTGCAAGCATCTTAAATTAAGTATCTGTACTAACCAAACTATCTTTAAGAAACCTACAAAACAAAATAGTAAAGGAAAAAAATAGATGTTAAAGAAGTCCTTTAAAGCAAATTATTATGAAAGTATATAAGGTTATTATAACAATGTGAATGCATGAATTACATTCTTCAACAACAAATTGGAGCATGAGGTAGAGCATGACAATGCAGCCTCATTTAATTAAAATAAATTGAGTGGGCATTCATCAAATCTAAGTAACACAAGTGAAGTCATCCAATTGCCAATTTAAGAAGAGATCGTTATAAGATGGACTTTTGAACTAGTCAATACCAAAAGGTATAAATCAGGAACAATTTAATAAATTGAAATAAATCGAGTAGATGTTTTTACAATAAAAACATAAGATAGATGTCTAATCTAATCATTACAATAGGACATAAATCAATCAAAACTCAATCAAATAAATAAATTAAGTAGGGCACTAAAACTATTAAATATGATTGTATACGACAAATCATGATGAAGTTAGTGGATGACACTATAAAAAAGGGATTTATTCAAAAAAAGAAAAAAAGAGGGAATTCTTTTTAAAAGATAACATTGATAAAAAAACGAACTGTTACAAGCCCCTGCAACATACAAAAGAAGAAACAAGTAACAAAAAATGATTAATAAAAACCATTTCAATAGGCCTTAATGTGGCCTAATAACATAAAAGACCAGTGGTAGGTTACAAGACTAGTGGTAAGCCATCAGTTAATATTAAAGGTTGGTCTTTAAAGCCATGGCTGAGGAACAATAAATAAAGGACATTTTAAGATGTGCCAGAACTCAGAAGCTAAGTTTTAACTTTGATGAACATAAATAATCTTTTATAGATAAGGAAAGTTAGGCCCAAAGATCACATCAAGATCTTTCATATTTGAAATCTCTATCTCTCTATTAGTTATAAGATGGAAAACCTTCTTTATTTAAATTTCAAGATCTTGGTATTCCCTTACGTTTTCACTATTTTCATTATAAATTCTTTTTATTGTTACTTCATTCTTCATCTCAAACTTCCAACAATCTCGATCTAGTATTTTGACTTTAGTATTTCCTATTTGAGAATTCTTTCATAATTCTACATAACTATGGCTGCCACTAATCTTGCATCTTCCTCTTCTTTAATATTCTCTACGGAAATAAATGTTATAGATTATGATTTTAATTCATGTAATCTTTTTAAAAATTCGTTCAATTTCTTTAACTTTGCTTCTTCACGCAAGCTATAAAGCTTAAAGTGGTCTTTATTTACTAAGCCTCTTTCAACCTTTATAAGAATCAGGTAAATGAATTCTTAGATTCTAAATCTCCTTTTTAACTACTAATTCTAAAATTTGAATTCCTTTTTTTGACACTGTGAAAAGATTTCTTTATTTTGATCATGAACATGATGTGCCTCTCACTATTAGGATTCCTTCTCCTACTGATTCTTCTTACCCATCCTTACCCCATTTGGGAGAGGTGAGAAAATCAAACTTTCCTCTATAATTTACTCTATTTCAAGCTCTAAAACCTTAAATTCATGGCTTAAAAATGTAGACTAAAGGACTAAGTAGGTGGATAGGTTATACCTTTATATCATTTAACATGGAATAGACAAGGCCTTTTGAAATTAATAGCTCTTTCTAGGAATTCCTTGGAATATTAACCCAAACTTATATATGCTATTTTGAAAAATTGGAGTCCTTTTTGCAACTCCTTTATTTTTTTTTATTTTGGTTATGCTTCAATCTAATTGAAATATATTTTCTTTCTTATTGGATTGCCTATAACTGGGGAATATTTTGTTTACTTAGTCGAGGATACCTATAGTTTATACTTTGATGCTTTTAATTGTTCCTATTGCTTTATGTTGATAAACAATTATGCTTTTTCTAGAAATCCCATTTTTAAATAAGAACATGATAAGCGCATTTGGGTCATATTGAACCAATTTATTTTCTACTATGTTAACAACAAACCTATTTTGGAGTTCCTTCTCTTTTGTAAAGCAGTAGCTTTTGGTAAATTTTTCACTCTCAAAATATTTTGTTAGACGTCCTTTATCGAGATTTAAGGAGATATCTTTTCAATCTCCCATTGCAATGACTTAACTTATATGTATGGTTTATCTCACTCAGAACTTTTACCTATTTCCCTAAAATTAGGGAATGAGATGGCATGCCTTGCTATGACCTTAAGTCTTCTAATTTCCTCACACTTCATCTTTCCTTTAGATTCTGTAATAAGCCCCTTAAAGAAATCTTTATTTTTTTGCTATATGTAGGTTCGTAGATCAATTGAATCCCTTTGAAGAATTCTTTGAAAGGTCCCATTGGCTTAGAATTTTCAAAACTTTTGAATCTTCTTCTTTGGTTATTTATCAAAAAAATTTTCTTATCTAGACCAATTTTAGATTTTTTATTACTGGCAGTGATAAAGCCCTAAAACCTAGAACTTCCATTATAGCCTTAGGTTTTGAAGTATACCTTCCTTATCTCTAAAGTTGGCAATTTGACCTTTCTTAAGGAATTCCTCCTTTTGTTCGTTTTCTAAATTACTCAGTTGGGTTCCCTTGTTAGGTAAGCACTATTAATGACAAGTTCCTTACAGAAATATTTGACCATTATAGCATTTTAAAATGGAAGATATTTACATCTAGTGCTGCTGACATGGAGGCTTACCGCTTTTGGTGGTTAAACAAATTTCAGAGCTTAGTACCCCGTTTGGAATATGCCTTTCTGAAAGGTATTCTATCTGATTAAAGTACATATGGCTCCTTAATATTTATTCCTACCTTATGTTATTACAAATTTTAGTATCTTGGATACTAAGAGTAGAGAAGAAAGCAAGCCTACTTTTCAAGAAGAAATGGCTTCAAACCCTATTCCTAAAAAAAAGCTCATAAAGAATTCCCAATAGCTTTAAGTTCAATGAAAGCCAAAATTATAATCCCAAAAAGTTCTGCTAGGAAGTCCACTTGTTCTTTTACTAACTTGATTGAATAAATTGCGACTATAGAGCCTATAACTGAAGATACCCTTCCATGGAAGGGACTTTTTCCACGCCTAAATAGCTTATTGAGGACATTAATGATGGTATGAAACTTCCTTTTACTACTTTTACCTTTCTTTCCATTATGAATTCCACTTTTAATCTGTAACGTCAGACTTTTAGAACCCTTTTGTGTTGTACTGTATTTGGAGATACTACTGTATATTGATATATACATACGGTTGTATATAAGTTCAAAGATGTATTTAAGTCATTTGGGTGTATATGGTAATGATTTATAATATTATATGCCCTTACATGAACTTATAATTCATCGGTATGCGAAATCTTGGAGATTTCTGACATAGAATTCATCGGTATGCGGAATCTTGGAGATTTCTGACATATGAGCTTTTAAGTGGATAAAACCGAGTCCATTGGATGGATATGATCATGGTGGTTAAATTAAATAAATTCTAATGCCTTATAGGTGATTAGAAATGATTTATAGACTTATTGGACACTTAGAAAGATTAATTGGAAAAGTTGATGTATATAAGGGCTTATTTGCAAAATGTCAAAAGTTAAAGGACTTAAATGTAATTTTTCAATTCTTGGATGACCAATTCGTAATTTTATAAAGTTAAGGAGCTTAATTATAATTTTCAAAAGTCTGAGGACCAAAATGAAAATAAAAATTTTGGTGATTCCCAAATTTTGGGCTTAATTGCAAATTTAGGAAAGTTTGTAGGGTATAATGGTAATTTCACATAACTTTAAAAGAAAGGAGAAGAGAGGAGAAGAAGGAGAGTTTCGGCTATACATAAAATTCCACCATCTTTTTGATTCTTGAAGTCAAACCAAGGTGTTCTAAGCTAATTTGCAGTCAAGGAACTCAAATCTATCCTTAGATTTGAGAAATTCTCAAAGGATTTGAAGATATCATTAATGGAAGTATAGGTAACTTTTGTCTCATCTCTCTCTATACTATGATTTTGAGTTTGGTATTAAGATATGTTGTTATCCATGCTTGAATATGCATGAAACACGGTTGAGAGGAATGAAATGTGACATGGAGAGAGTTATTTAAGTTAAAACTGAAATTGTCCCCTTTAGGTAAAAGTTGGTAAATTTTTTAATATCTTTTGAAATTGATGGTCAAAATGAATTCTATGGTGTTAATTATACATGTATGATGTGAATTGATGATGAAGAATGAACAAGGTGTGTGTTGGTTAAGTTTAGTTCGAAATGGTGGGAGAAGAAGTGGATTAAGGTAATGAGTTGTGTAATTGATAAATGTAGCTTAAATGAAAGGAGTTGGTTTGAATGGATTGCTGGAATGTGTCATTGAATGGGAGTGTTTACTATATAAAAAGATAGGAGCATGAATTACTAAGATAAAGTCTTGAAAATGTGACTTGAAAGTCATGCACATTAGGTGTTTGTTAAAATTCCTAAGTGAACTTGGCTTAGGATTTAAGGCTTTGTAATGGTATGCATTGGAAAATGCATTCATGTTTACTTAGAGTGAACTTGAATTGTTGCTTAGATTGACGAGTAATGACCTAATGTGTTTGAATAAAATGAGTAAGTATTGGATTAAAGGCATTAAATGCCTTAGAAAATGCAAAAGAAAAACTAATGTGGATACTAAGGAAGTAACCATGTGAGGAATTAAAGTGTTGAATCCTATAGCTCAAAGAGAATGATATTGTGTTTTATTCACTTATATGATGGTGTATAATTATAAAATTTATGTTAAGTAGTAATTTCATTGTATGTCTTTTATGTATAAAGGCTCGAAGGCTCGAGAGCTAGGAATCAAGGAGTTCGTACCGAGAATTTTTGAAGACAAAGTAGTGTACACCCTTTTTTTAGGTGAGTTGGGGAACCATATTTCTCATATTGGAATTAGATCACTCTAAGACATGTATGATGACTTGTATGTGAATTTTAGACCTAGGAAGTGCATAGTAGAATTTAATCTCCAATAGATGCTAATATATGTGTATTTAATAAACAATATTGTTTTGAATAACTCTTTGCTATTGGAGTGCAACTGATGTTTTTATTTCATATTTTGAGAAATGCCATTATTTTCAACAAACCTGCACTCGAAGTGTACAAGAATAATGCTTTATTTTCTGAAACTATGTTTTTGAACAACTTTGCACTTAGAGTGCAAAAGATGACTTTTATGGCATGAAATAATGTTTTCGAACTTACTTATGCACAAATGAGTCATAGATGCTACGTGTGGTTTTCTTTTTTTGGATTAAAGCCACATCAAGGTTTCATTTTATCCGTTGGACTGATAAATAAATGCATGATGCCTTACTTGATTTTTGATACTTAAATGTTGTATATGATTTTTGTGATTGTTGAGGAAACGATTGGCCAATCATGTGCTGAGCACAACTGATCCATACCCTTGACGCTAGTACATTAAAGTTGAGTCGTCGTATCGACACCTTTCTACAGGACTTACGGGTGATTCCATACCTAGGGTCTAAACATCGACGAGGTCATCACTTAGGGTCATGATGCTCTTGTCGACTGTAGTCTAAACTCACCACAGATAAAAGTCGAGCCAACACCAGGTATCGTTGGGTGTGCATATTAGTTTGGCCAACTAGTGGTGTCACACATAATTGTTTTGGCTTATCTTGATATTGGTTTTCCTATCGGTATTTGATTTATACATATGATGTTTTTATGCTTTTGTGTACTAGAATTAGAACCTATGTTCATCGGATGAGTGAGTTAATAGGCTAGGCCTATATGATTCCTAACCAGTATACATTGAGTCATAGACTGGGCCTATGTGTTTTCTATGTGATATATATTCACTTCATAGGTTATCTACACCATCTTGGTATCAAATTCTATCTGTGATATATGTCTTTCCTGCTCACTAAGTACCTAGTGTACTCACCCCCTCCACTTTTCAACCATGCAGGTTAACTTAGTGAGCTTGAAGTTCTATGAGGATCGTGTGACTTTTTGACATTTTTGGGGTATTTCTGCATGTGGGTAGTTTACGTTTTGTACTTTGGATTGTTTAGTGGCTCATGAATTGTGTTATGTAATCATGCCTTATGACTTTGTAAGTTAACTTTTGACTGTCTGGTGTTTTATAAATGATTTTACGTCTAAATTTCCAATACTTCTGTTGAGATTGCCTTGAGTGGACTTTAGAGTCCTGAAGTTGTGGTTGGATGTGAATATAGAAGTGTGTTTGAAATCGTTTGCAGGTTTTAAGATTTTTAAAATACAGCCGTTGTGTTGTCTGAATTTAAAACAAAGATATTCAGTTAGCCTTGCATAGTCGGATTAAGGATACTGCTTGTGTCCTTAGCCTAAGTATGCGGCAGTTGTCATAGGCCCGATGTGGTGCTGGGTCGTGACATAATCTCTTTTTCATAGATGACACGATGTTGAACCTTCCTGCTTCTGCTGAACTAGAATATGGAAAAACTAGAAGTTTGAGCTAAGGATCAATAAGGTTACTCCATTGGAGGTTAAATAAGAATTACTTTATTTTGCACACTAATATGTTAGCCTTCAAACAAATTCTTTTGTATCTTGTAGTTAAGAGATTTCTAGAGCATAGTAATGACCATAAAAGAATTCTTCAGCCTAATTTTTGGAGATCCATCTCTCGACATTCCCTTCAACATTGCACCAATAATTAATTTTGAGGAACTATCAAAATGCAAAGAATCTTTGAGACTCACCAATAAGAGTTGCAATTATTGACTAAGATTCGGTGTAGCTTTTTTTTAATTGTTTTTTCTTATGTTAACTCCATAACTCAATCGTCTATTATTGGGGTGACTTCTTAGCAAAGTTAAAAAAGTCTTTGCTTCCTTTAAAAATTCCTGCTATAACCAGGTTGTTTACTCCAAAAACTTAAGTCTCTTACACCAACGTTGAATGATTATGATGAAAAGGAGGTTGAAAATAAGAATCTCTTAACACATATTCAAAAGATGAAGAACAAGTTTGATTCTTTAGAGAATAAGGATGTTAAGCATTAATGGGTTATCAAACTAATTTAAGAAAAGAAAGAAGCTCTCAAATAGGACAGAAAGCATCTCGTTTAGGAGTTTCATAAGGTTAGGTGGATGGCTAAATAGTTTGGGAAGTCTTTGGTGCTACAAAAAGATAAAATCAACTTCTAGAAATAATAGCTCTAATAAGCTAAAAAGGACTAAGTTTCATATATCAACAAATAGGGTGAAATCTGATCCTTTGAATTGCATCAACTTTGAACTTTTTTTCCATGTTTCAATTTGTCAACATTTGTTTAGTCTCATATGGGTTTTGAACTTTTTTGTTGAACGTTTTTTTTTGAACTAATTTTATTTGATTTCGAGAATTCCCTTTTGTTCCTTTATCCTTGACCTTTCAAAAAGGGTAAGTATATAAGGCTTCAAATACTTCATATTAATAAAGTGTAGGTGAGCTTCACCTTCTAATTTATATAACCAATAGGAATTACCACTTAAGATTTTGTGAATTCTTAATGACCCTTCCCAATTTGGATACCATTTTTCCCATTCTCTATCTTTTGTTTCACGTGGTAGGAACAAATTCCATACTAGATCCCCCTTTGGAATTCTTGTCTATGAATTCTATAGTTGTAGAACTTCTCCGCTTTTTCTTTTTTAACAATCATATTATTCAATGCCTAAAGTTACACTAAAATTAAGTCCTCTAATTCCATCAGTATTACTTCTAAGTACTTATATATTTTCATGGCATTTTGCTTAGCGACTCCCAAGGATGGAATCATCATTTTTTTATAGGAAGAATGAAATCATGTCCATAAGTTAAAGTGAATGGGCTTATTCTTGTAGTAGTCCATTTAGAAGTATGATACACCAACAAAGTTTAAGATAAAATTATGTGCCGTTCTCTAGGATTCTCCTCTAACATTTTTTCAGGATTTCAATAATTATTTTGTTAATGCTTCAACTTGGTCATTATCCTGAACAAAATATGGAATCAAATTTAACAATTTTATCCCATATTATTTGGTGAAATCCCTGAATTATTGGACCATAATCATATTTCTTTACTCACTTGTTATTAATTGAGGAATTTTAATTTGATGAATATTATGTTCCTTAATGAATTTAAGTACATATTTTTGATCAACTTTCTTCAAAATTTGAGTCTCCACCTATTCCTAAAATAATATGTGGACTACATAATGAAATTATGGCCCTTTGAAGATGGTGAATATATCCTCCCAACAGGATTGATGGCTCAATTTCTAAATGGCCAAGGTTTGATTATATAATGTAACTTGTAGGAATTCGTTGAATTCTTCCATATTTTTGACATTGTTTACAGTATTTGACATAAGATATACAATCTTTCAAGATTGATAGCCAGTAGTAACCATGTCATCATATAAGTTATCTCATCTTTATTCCGAACTGATGTGCTATACATATCCCTTATAAACTTGTCTCATCACCACTAATGCCTTAGGCATCTCAAAAGAAGTATGTCATTACCTTAACAAAATAAGACTCCTTTGATCAACATAAAATTGAGTGTCCATTTAAAACATTTTTTCTTGTTAGGATTTTCCAAAAAAACTTTGATCTCCATTCCTAATCTTGGGCAATTGCTTTATCGATATTTAAAATTTCTATGGAAATTCCTATTTTGTAAATGGATGAATGGGACCTCCGTTGTACCATAACACACTTATAAACTAAATCTTCAAAAATTTTCAACCTAGTTGCAACTTGTGATAGCTCGTTTGCCTCCTAATTTTCTAATTGTAGAATATATTGAAATTCTACATTAAAGAATTATAGCAACTAGATAGCGACAATATAATATGGTGACAAAATCAAACTCACGCACTTATATTCCCTTTCCACTTAACATAACACTAGTTAAAAATCTCTTTTAATGTGAACTTTTTTGCCTCCAAGATCAACTAGAAGTTATAGTCCAATTATGAAGCCTTTATATTCTACATAGTTATTAGTACTTAAAAAGTCCATTTTAAAGAAGAGAAGAGTTTTGTCCCATCTTGTATGGTTATGACTTGGTTTCTTCTCACAATTAAGAAACAATGTCCCATATCCTTTAGCACATCTATCATGGGATGGCTTGCTAAGAAGTCGACAAATGCTTAACCATTTACAAAATTTTTAGGTAATATATCAAGTTGAAGTTTATAAGGGTCATAAGTCATTTTATAATATTTCCTGAGATGACTAGCTTATTCAACATGTATTTTATTAAGTTAGTAACACATAAACTTTATTTTGCAACAAATAATGCCTTTATTTTGAATAAGCAAAGTATAACACCAAATATAACTTAATGTTAAACATAACTTAACTTAGCATAAGAATTTTGCTTAAATAATAAATAGCTTGTTCACTGTTTGCCTCGATACTATAAGCCAATAAAAATCCAAAGGGCATTAGTACCGAAAGTTTAAAAGTATTCCTTGTTACTATCAAATATTGCTTAATATCTTTCCTCCCAATGAAATTTCTGAAAATTCTTCAACCTTTATAAGTTTCAAACTTCTTTTATTTTTCTTACTAGATAAGTAATGATCCTTTTTACGTAGTTCACCTACCTTAGAAATTTCTAAAGTCCTTCTTATAATGAGGTGGTTTTACTTGAAGAATAGTTTTTTTGCTTTATTTTTATCTAGCTCAATTCCTTTATTGTGAACCAAACAAAGTTCCTTGATTTTACTCCAAAAACACACTTCAGGGTTTCATTTCTTTTAATGATTCTTGGTTTTGGCCCCTACAATCATTAAACTGTCCAAGAGTGAATTTCAACTCTTATATATAACCATCCCTTATTTTTAGTTCCTCTTCTTCTTTAAAAACTAGTTATGCATTATAACATCTACCTACTTCTTTGAAGTTCTCCAAAATTTGTTGTATTTGATATTTCATTTCTATGGCTGCACTTACTACTCTTTCTTAATTTACAATGGAAAGCTTCATTAGCCTAGGAGTAGGCATGATGGTAGTTGTTTCACTAATCTTTCTAACTCTATTTCCATATTTTCTTTGTGTATGCTACAACAACATAAATTTTAAATTTTTAATGAATTTATATGATATATATAGAATTTTACCTCCATTGTGTCAACTTTAGTAAGAAATGGTTGTGAATTGGCCTAAACAATTTCTACTTCATTTTTCCGTAACAATTGATAAAGAGATGTAGGATGCACTAGTTGTAGTAGATCCCATCCTACCCTAATAATATTTATAGGTAGCATGAGTTTCAATAACAAAGAAAGCAATCAGTGAAGACTTTCTTCCCACCATAATATTTACAAGGAGAACTCCCTATACTCTAGTAGTTTCACCATTAAATACATCAACATATATTTTATTTGAGATCAAATTTGCATCATCTTTTTCTAAAATTATCATAATTTTAGTCAGCATAATGTTTACTGTCGACCCATCTTCAGCAAGCACTCTTGAATTTAGTCCTTTATTTATATGAACCTTAATATGTAGAGGTCTTATATGCCATGTGATTGCAACATTTAGCTTTTCTAGCACCACTTTTTTTGGAATTCTCGGTCCTATTGCCAATACTGACACTTTACAATCTTTTTTCCCGAAAGGAGATTATGCTTTCTTCGCACAAGATTTACCAAATGAAGTAAGGAGTTTAATAAAATAAAGATACATTGAAAATGAATAAGAATTTCTCTAATTGTTACGAATTCATTGGAATCCTTGTCTCTACTCTTTGAATAAGCCAAGTTTATAAAGATATGTAGTACTTTCTTTATAGAAGACACGTCTTACAAAGGAATGACTTTTTAAAAGTTAGCTTTTCCAACAATAATGGCTTGATTTTATCAATCTTCACAAGGACCTCTATTATTGAAACCTTCTTTTTTGAGTTTGAGTTAAGGGTATAAGAATTTTTAGGTTTCTTACTTGCTGCCATTGCCAAGATGGTGGCACTCATGATGATACTATAAATCTTGATTGTTTGGATGGAAAACTCATAATTTGAGGTTAATGAACTCCGTTTGCAAATTTTTCCCTAAAATTTATACCTTATGCTATATTCTTTTAATTTCCTAACTTTCAGTCATAAAGTTAGTATTATAGTTAGGAACAAAACCATAAGTTTATTAATTTAATGTTGATGCTAAATGATCTTCCATAATTTTTAGCTTCTTGTTGACATCTAGTAATAGGAGCAAAATCAAATATGTTGGCATTCAGTTGCCACATGTTGGAAAGGATCATCATATATTAGCATAGTTTGGTCAACTTTAGAAAATAGTAGAATCCCCCTTGTAGACCATGTTCTTAAAACCCCAATATAAATTTGTTCGGTGGCTCTAAGTGTTGTGATACTTGTATTAGTCTATGCCATTGATTTCTTCTTTTAAAGGAATTATATGCTTTAATGATATGGTAATGAATTTTTTTCAACAAATAATTGAAATTTTCCTCTGCTTTATAGTGTTAAAGGTGTAATAAACTAGAGTAGATGGAGCTTGCATTTTTCTCTTTTCTTATATCGATTTACACTCTAAAAAGGGGCAACAAGTTCCACAAATGTTGAACTTAGTTACTATCAAATCATAAGAATTCATGTTTATAATATAAATGCCTACTAAATTCTTCTTTTAGTGACCTTCTTCCCTAAGAAAGTCTTCATATTTGGAGACTTTTATTACTAGTTTGTTGAGAATTTTACGCTTGTTTGCCTATTGTCCATTTCTAAGATCAATGCATAAAGGTGCTAAAGGAAAATCCTCTCTTTTATAAGGAGGGATGTATCCTTTATTTATAGAGGACATAGTCGGAAGACTACAACATTGCCTAACTTCCATCACATCAGGAGCAAGATGCCCCTAACTCTTTTAGAGATTTGCTTTGCTAAAGCTAGAGATTTTTTCCTAGCAAATTATATTATAGCAACGAACACTTTGTTAACCTTCTCTGTCAATATCTTGAATGCATCGGTCATAAAGGTCATGTTATACTTCAACTCTAGAATTTTGTTTGTGTAAACAATGTCATTCTGTTGGGGCAATTTTTTATTCTTGCTATTAAGGAAGTTAGTTAAATGTTAGGTTGCCTTCTTTAGATTCTCTATCATCTAAGATATAAAACACTTCATTCCTTAATATTGTAGGGACTTTTTACTCTAGGGTTGTAGGCATAACAAATTCTTTTTCATTCCTTGTTCACGACATTTTTATCCAACTAGGCATGCAAAATTGTTGTTGTTAATATGTAATTTAGATGTGTTAGGGATCCTCCTAGAGTTTATACATGACTTCTTATTAATGATATGTGAGGGCTTTAAAAAAATTTAAAATTGAGTTCTAAGCTAAAAAAAAAGCTAAAATATCTTGAAATGAGATCTGAAGTAAATAAAGTAATTGATTGTGAGAAAAGGGAATCATAAACTAAAAAAGGAAGTTTGAGATAACACAAATAAATTCATAATGTAAAGAAAGCTGATAAGTGATAATAAAGTGTTTATGAAGTAGGCTAATCATTCTCTCTAGGGATTGGTTTTGTTGTGTTGTGATTGAGTTTCGTGTCTATGTCTCCCTTACTATATAGGAGTTGGTGAATTTATAGTCATCTCATTCTTAAGCAGTTTTTGCTATAACTGTGCACTTCCCACATTCTAACTAACTACATGCCATTATTTCTTAACCTCCACATTTTGGACTTCTTGTAACTAGTCAACTTCTACCCCACTTGGCCATGTTTCTATTAACTATCTTCCACCTTTTTCTCAACTTTCATATTTTAGACTTACATAAATTCAACACATTTCTCCTCACATTTCTAGTTTTTTTTTTGTTATCCATGAGTTCTCTAGTTAAACATTTATTAGGCCTTCATTTCTGGTCCACCTTCACTTAGTTGTTAAACTTTTTAAAGCCAAATGGGCTTAATTATTTTAGGTTATTAATAGATACTCTTCAAGTAAAGTTTTTATTCGCCATTTTACATTATGACTAACTTGTTTGCAAGGATATAAATCACCTCTGATCCTAATTTAAATATTTCTTTAATTTGGTGATCCTCCCACCTTTTAAAAGTTTTTTTAATAAAAGCAAATAATACGGTTCTTCATATCAGGAACCATTCTCACATAAGCTTAAGCTAGATCATCAAATCTTCCTGAAGAGGTTAAATTATCAAGAGTACTTAAAATTTCCTACATTTATCTAAAAATAAATATGCATGTGAAAAAATAAAATAATTTCATATCAAAATAATTTTTAACTAATGAAAAATAGTAGTTTCAACTCAATAATAGATAAATATCGTGTATACATATAATGTTGATGTCTCATAAATCAATAAACTAATTGCACTAGTTGGAACTTACAAAAGTTCAAGATGTCCATATGTAACATCATTACTTAGCTATTAAAGCTCAAAAGTCTTTTTAGAAGATTGACTATAAGTAAATAATTGAAAAAATAAGATCCATATAGATAATATATTAGGAATGTTTTTCACTATTCATAAAATGTTATGACTATAACATGTCCCGATAAATTTTTAGTACTATAGAGAATACAATTTGGACATCTGAAGATGTTAAATGGATATTATAAAGGAAACTGAAAAATATATAGAGAGTTACATTAAAAGCTTGCAATAGTTTCTTATATCTTACATCTTTTCTTGGCAATGTATAGTAGAACAATTGGATTTTTAATAGGGAATATAATGAAAAAGATCATTGCTATGATAATTAACATCACAAAAAATAGTCTTGTAACAACATACTCACCAACAGTAATAAGGAATATTACAAACACTATGACAAATAAGATTACAGCAGAAGCTATACAGAAAACAACACAAATCATTAAGTACTACTAAAGATGAAAATCATTCTTAAACATACAATGCAACAATAGAATCATTTTTTTTAGTATAGGGCTTCAAGTTCAAGCCATAAAAATTCAATATGAAAGAGAAATTACTTCAATGTAGAATGGTTTTACCAAAACATTTCTTGATGGTACTGAATTAATGTGCACAGATATATTAGATAATAAGGTGAGTCTAACAATTTAGGATATGTTCATATGGTATATGATATTATGTCAATTAATTCATCTTTATATTAGACCTTTATAGGTGGAGAAATTATTTATCTTGACTCATCTTAACCCTCTCAAGCTTAAGAATGCAAATAATTTCTAGAAGTAAATGAAATCTACATTACAAACTTTTCCCCTAAAAAAACTGATAATTTTTTAACATGGTGTAGTACAAGGGACAACCTTTTACCTGCTATTAAGGAGAGGATAATAAAGAGGAGAGTTGGACATAAGGAGAAAATGGAGAGAAGAGCTTATGAGGAGAGGAAAATGGATAGGAGAGCTAAAGGCGAGGAGAGAAAATGATTGGAGGTAAGGAGAGAAGACACTTGAGGAGATATTAGAGATGTTAGAGAGCACAGTTATGGTCCAGTGAGAAAAGGAGTAAGAGGGCAGAGGAGAGTCAAGAAAAACTTATGAAATTATGAGAGGGTTGATGACAAGGATTATGATTTAGGATATAAATGGAAAGTTAAATATTAATTAAGATTATTTGATATATATTAAAGAAAATTTTGGAAAAGAAAATATTTAACTCATTTGAAATAAATTATTTTATTCAAATAAGAATTCGATAAAGATTTTCAGAAAAATCTAAAATAAAAATCTTTAAAAAAGATTCACACAAATGTGGAATTATTTCTTTACTGAAATAGGTGTCTGATTACCCCAATAAAGAATTTTGAAAGGAATTTCAAAAGCAAAGTACTTGTCATGTTTTGTTTTCTAAGGTATTCTCCCTGAAACCTTGTAATGGATTGCCCTATCAACTTTTCGCAGTGAACAATTTGAGTAATAAGAGCATATCGATATACTTGAAAAAATTATCTAAGTAAATTAAATCCAATTATTTTTTAAAAATTAGGTACTTATAAGATTTTGACACAAATTCATGCACATCAAATTTTACAAACATATAAATAAATGTCAAACAACATTTATAGAAATTAAATAATTTTTTATTTTTTTATTAACACTATCTGACTAAAAATCATCACTTAACATAATTTTTAATTGTTGAGAAATAGACACTAAGAGTGCAAAATAATGAAAGAACAAAATAAGAACACAAGAACATTTTTATAAGCTTTAACCAACCTACATCCTCTAGCATGCCCATATCCCAGGTCTTGGATCCTCTTTCTTCAATTCCTTGCACACTTAAATACAACTTAAGATGCAATCGTGTCTAAATTCGTGAATCTTACTACCTTTTTTTTTATGCATAAGACATGGTCTAGGACATGAACATGTCCCAAATTGTGTCTTGCTTTAAAAATTGTTCCACTATACCAATAAGCTCATGTCTTCATCATATGCCTTTACCTCTAATTTCTAAAACCGAATGTCTTAGACCATGCCTGTATAGTAGGTTGTGTTCAACTAAAAGGCATACAAGAGACTCTCATTCCCTTTTTAAAATTCTAAAATTGTATGCCCATATACATGATTCCTAGATAATAATCTCTATCTTGACGAATATATAGTGTTCAAATCCTTTTATCTTTCTCCTGATTGACCAATGTGTTAGAGTAGTACCCTAAAGGCAATCCCCTTTAGCGCTTTTTGTTCACAGTCATGTACAGACTTTATGAATAAATAAAGAAAGGCATGTTTCATTTATTTGATGTTCTTTATGAATTGATATTGATCTTTAATCAAATTAATGATGTCCATGATATATGACATAGCATGAAGGAAATTATGATGTGATCATAATCCTGAGATTCCTATCATGTGCAATTATGTCAGTATTTAAATTTTCCCTAGTCATAGGATTAATGAGACTGGACATCATTAATCCGGACAGACTAGCATATGTCATACTCCTTGATTGGATCAAGCAGTGGATCTCAGAAACTGTAAATATGAGATATTTAGAGTTGACATATGGATGCTTACTAGTGGTAGTAAGTTCATTGGATGACCTGCCATGAGATCATCACATGGATTTAATGTCAGTGATAATCTCATCATAGCAATGGTGCAAGTATCCTTAGACTTGAGGTACTCAAGGATATCTTGGATACTGATCCTGTACTTTGACTCCATTCCTTGTGGCCTTCCAGAGGTTACTCATAGGATGATGCTTGGGTACAGTTTGAGGTATTCGAAGGTAATTGAGTAGCCAATAAAGGATTCATCACTTCTGTGAGAACATAAGAGATACCCTGGCCTCTTGTCAGGATCATTACTTTAAGTCTCTGGCCAGAGCATGACTATGTCATGAAGAGTGTCTTCATAGACATATAAAGTAATGAGTCCTCAGACAGGAACTGATTTCACTTGGGCTAGACTTAGTCTAGTAAGAGTTGACATATTAGCCATACTCATAACCAAGTGGGGTATAGGATGATGAAAGGACGAATTGCACAGTAATTGTCTATGGAAGGGTTCATGATCTGGTTCGTGATGAATTCATCAAACCGATTACTTTCCGGTCAATTGGGGGTCATGATGTGGTTCTAGATACCGCTCATGACTTGCTCAGATTAATTGTTAATCTAAGTGGCCAACATAACCGGGAACCTAAAGAGTCACACGCATAAGAGTGTTTCAGAGAATCTGTAAAATAGTATTGGACAGAGTTCCAATTATGGAGAGCATTCGGATTAAATGGATCCCGATGAGATTGGGATATGTCCCGATGAGATCGCGACATCGATATTGCTAAGAAAGGTTTAGGGTCATTTGATCTCGGGGGCGAGGCCGTAGGACCAATTCCCAGTTGGACTGGACCTTAGCATTTATATTCTAATTAGTTAATTAAGTAAATTAATTAATTAATTATTATATTATTAAGCCCATTAGTCACGTTGGAAAGGGAGAAGAGATCATTGTCTTTGAAAAGTCAAAGTTGATTATTATATTCCATTAATTAGTTAATGGTTGATATGGCATACACTTGTTAGCTTCTTATGGTATCATTTTAAGTGTTAAAATATACATAAGTAGCTACCTTAAAATGTTGCCGTCGATGGTCAATTAAGGTTAGAAGAAAATAAGCTTCCTTAAGAGTTAAGGTTAAAAGCTTTGGAAAGGTTTCAACTTCCTTCTTCCTCATCAAGCATTATCGATTCTTCTCTTCTCCAAGGCAAGGATTCCAACGTCTCCTCAAGCTCTCCAGGACAGAGGTAGGCTCTAGCAGGCTTTATTCTGTTCTAGCTATTCCGGGTCAAAGGTGTTTGATCCGGTTAGGTTTTCTGATCTCTGCGTGGATACCTTTAGAGATAGTCTCTATTGGCTATTCAGGTTTGAGTTTTCATACCGACACCGGGATCCTGGGTTTTCGGGAAGGTCCCGAGAACAAAATTTTTGTTTTCCACTGCTGGAACATGTGATGTTCCTCCCGTGATTTTCCTACAGTGGTATCAGAGCGTCTGGTGTCGTGTATGAAGCTTTAACTGAAGCTAGATCACAAACCCTCATTGCTTGTGATGTTGTAGCATGCATTCTGTCCAGATTTCGTATTGCTATAGAGATAGGGTTTTCGAAAATTTTCTGCCCAGGATTGTTCATAACATGTTAGAGAATATGTCTATGAATTTTCAGAATTTATCCATTTGATTTGATATAGTTTTGCTAATTAATTCCCTAAGGTTCCAGATGCTGTTTTGTGAAACACTCTGTGGACAGGTATGAGTATAAAATCGAGAATAAATTCTAGAAAAATCTTTTTCTGGATTTTCCTTCACCTAAATATCTCTAAGATGTTGGTGAATGTCTATGAGCATGGAAATTGAATTTCAAGGTGATTGGTTATTTATTCACGAATTTATTCTATGCTGTTGGGAATTGCTGTGCTGATGAACACAGTTTTTGAATCGGTTTTGTTATTTTGGTTGACTGAGTTTTTGATGGCCTAAAATCCTGAAAAAATTTTTAGGTAGCATGTTCTGAACATGTAGTAACCTATGTAATTTTCTCAGAATTTATTGAAATTGTTTCATTGATCATTTCGAGCAATGTACAGAACTGGACAGTTTTGTGGAAATTGTTGAGACTGTTTTGCTTGGCTTGATTGAGTGTGTTTTTTCAGTTCCAATGCCTTTCACCATTTTTAATGTGATTAAAAATGTGTTATCTTGATGTAGTATGATTGCCAAATTGAATTGCTTAAATTTTCTTTTCCAAGAATTTTCGGATGCCTAAAAGGTCACATTAGTGTCTCGTTAGTATATATCATTATCTTGTTTGTTTTGGCCGTCATAAATTTTGTGGCTTGTGCCGAAGTAATTTTGAGAAAGTATAGACTAGCTAGAGATGCTTAGGGTGGGAATTTGGGTGTTCTTAAATTTTTGGATATTTATGAGTTTTGACTCATTTAAGCTTTTCATGTATGGTTTGACCATATAAGGCATTCATGGATCAATGAATTGTTCATTGATACATCAATTTACAGATATTACCCTAGGTATGATGGTATTGTGAATTGGAATTGCATGGATTGAGGAATTAGCCGATTAGAGATTATAGCATTTCTCCCTGGATAAGGCGACTTGTGCATGGCATAAGTCGACTTGTTCAAATCTCTGTATAAGTCGACTTGTAGCACATTACAAGGCGACTTGTACATCGGCAGTGCCATAAAGGCGACTTGTTTCATACAAGTCGACTTGTGTGTGAAGCGAAGCATAAGGTGACTTGCATTCGATGAAAGTCGACTTGTGACATGCTCAGTTGGATGATGGATGATTATAAGGATTGATTCAATTTGATTGATGAAACGTAAATCATGCCATATAGTCCTAGTGACTATGATCCTTGACTTGGAGTCTAGAGTTTCTAAATCCCTCCTCGGTATATGAAAACTAACGCCTTCCATTAATATGGTAAGAACCGAGTTCTTATAGGGATGGGTTGTTGGGTAAACCCAAGCTCACTCTATCTGGATATGTTGAACCATGAAAATATGATTTTCGATTAATGGGTTGGTTTTCACTTGGGCGTTAGTTTGTTGAGTAAACTCAAGGTCAGCGTGGACAAAGGTGAAATTGGGTAGCATACATCGGATGTATGCGCATCAAAGAGTTGATACCCAATGTAAGTGCATACATCAACAAGTTGATAGCGATCGATAGTTGTGTCTAAGATGTAATTGGTATATCGATACCTCCCGAGACATAAGGTGGCTTGTTGGGTAAACCCAAGGTCATTCTCAATGTCGGTTATTGATTATGCAATTGGTATGTTCGATACCTACCGATTGAACTAAGTTGTGGCTTGTTGGGTAAACCCAAGGTCATTCTTAGCAATATCGGATATCAACCCACTAGGACATTATGTCACTTTGTTTCTTTGGATTCGTAATGAGGGTTATGGATTCTATGAAACTAGTGGGAGCTCTTTTTGCATATCATTCAAGTCCTTATGATTATGCAGCTATTCATATTCTAACATTCTTCCTCTCTATCCGTGTAGGTTATTTGAAAATGTCGTCAAGTGTGAATCTTCGCTCGCTTATGGATTCCAACAAGTTAACTGGACCGAATTTTCTTGACTGGTTAAGGAATCGAGAATAGTTCTCGATCTGAAGGTCAGGATATATCCTAGATTTTCCGCTTCGATGCACTGCTTGTCGATGCTTGATGATGATCGGAAGGCATATAGTAAGCATCTAAAGGACAGTGACATGGCTACTTGTATTTTGCTTGCCTCGATGCCACCAGAGCTGTAGAAGCAGCACGAGTCCATGGATGCTCACACTATAGTATTTCATCTTAGGGAGCTGTTTGATGAGCAAGCTCGGTCCGAAAGGTTCGAGACCTCAAGGCTTCTCTTCACCACAAAGATGGCTCCAGGGACATCTGCTGTGCAGTACACCCTGAAGATGAATGGCTATATTGAGAGATTGGCTGTCTTAGGTTTTGCAATGGATCATGAGTTAAGTATAGACTTAATTCGGTTGGATTGTCCGACGATTATGCACGTTTGTGTTAAACTATCGGATGAACCAAATATCCACTACAATACCGAGTGATCAATCTGCTCGAAGACAATGACGGAACTATCAAGAGTGATAGTAAGCAAGTCTTTGGTAGTAGCTTCTTCTTCTTGAGTTTCAAGAAGAAAAGAACCCAAAGAAGAAGAAGGCAAAGAAACCAAAGGAAGCGCCATCAAGAAGAAGACCAATGAAGGCGCCGAAAGGAACTTGCTTCCATTCATGTAAAGATGGCCATTAGAGCGCAATTGCAAAGTCTATCTCGAGTCGCCAAGCGAAGAAGGCATCGGATGCCTTGACTACTTGAGTTTGTATGTCATTGAAGTTAATCTTATTCGATCACAACATTTGGGTATTTGATACTGGTTGTGGCTCACACATATGTAATGATATCACGAGGCCTCGGGGACGATGGCAACTCATGAAGGAGAAGTAGACCTA
Organism: Erythroxylum novogranatense; assembly: GCA_029891385.1. NCBI lineage: Eukaryota > Viridiplantae > Streptophyta > Magnoliopsida > Malpighiales > Erythroxylaceae > Erythroxylum > Erythroxylum novogranatense. The sequence continues at coordinate 47,235,199 of CM057234.1, read as the reverse complement.
CGTGTTGGAAATGGAGCAAGAGTTCTTTGCATTAGTAGTAGGAACCTATGTTTTGTATCTCCCTCTTGGGCTTGTCTTTGGAATTGGATGATTGTTATTTTGTACCCGTTTGACAAAGAATATATTATGCATTTCTTATGCGAATAAATTTGGATTCCATATGAATTTTAATAGCAATGGTTGTTCTATCAATTCTAATGGAATGCTTTATGGAACTGGTACATTGTGCAATGGTATTTACATATTAGATATGTCTAATCAATTTTAAATGTCAATGACACCAAGCGGTATAAAGAGATAATCTAAAGTCAACTTACTTATGGCATTGTCGACGGCCATATAAATGAGACACGCATCGCTAAACTCCATAAGAGTGGCAGTTTAGGGTCATTTGATTATGAATCATATGACACATGCGAATCTTGTTTATTAGACAAGATGACTAAGTTACCCTTCAAGGGAAAGGGTGAACGAGCGATTGGAGTATTAGACCTAATACATTCAGATGTATGCGGTCCGATGTCCATCCATGCCAGAAGTGGTTTTCGTTACTTCATTACCTTTATCGATGATTATTCACGATATGGGTACTTGTATCTGATGAGATACAAATCTGAAGCGTTTGAAAAGTTCAAACAATTCAGAAATGAAATAGAAAACCAGCTTGGTAAAAGTATCAAGGCATTACGATCTGATCGTGGTGGAGAATACTTAGAACAACAGTTTCTGGATTATCTCAGAGATAATGGGATATTATCTCAGTGGACTCCTCCTTACACGCTGCAGCACAATGGTGTGGCTGAAAGGAGAAATCGAACCTTGTTGGACGTGGTACGATCAATGATGGGTTTCATAAAGTTACCAAAATCGTTTTGGGGTATGCGCTAGAGACAATTTGTTTACTTGTTAAGCGAGTTCCCTCTAAGGCAGTTGATGTTACTCCATATGAGATGTGGACTAGCGAAAACCTTATCTTTCTCATCTGAAAGTATAGGGTTGTCCCGCTTACGTGAAGCGGATTCGATCGAGATAAGCAGCGACGAAAGTCGACAAGTGTTTGTTTGTAGGATATCCTAAAGAGACCATGGGATATCAATTCTACCTTCTTGAGGAACAAAGGTGTTTGTTTGAAGCATGCTGTTTTTTAGAAAGAGTTTCTTCTCCAAGAAGGCGGTGGGAGCAAAGTCGAACTTGAAGAAGTTCAAGATGCTCAAACAAGCACAGATCAATCTGCTGAACACGAGGCATCACTCATTCAGATGAAGTAACAGTTCAACCTTCTGTGACACACGAAGTTCGTAGGTCAAGTAGGATGCGCACTGTTCCCGAGAGATATGGATTTCTCGTAAGTGAACAGAATGACGTATTGCTCATAGAAGATGATGAGCCTGCTACCTATGAAGAGGTTCTGAAAAGTTCAGAGTCTGAAAAATGGCTTTGTGCCATGAAAGCGAAATGGATTCTATGTACATAAACCAAGTATGGACTTTGGTTGATGCACTGAAGGATAAAACCTATAGGGTGCAAATGGGTTTTCAAGAAGAAAACCGACATGGATGGTAATGTGATTACCTACAAAGCAAGGCTTGTGGCCAAAGGATTTCGTCAAAGACAAGGAGTTGACTATGACGAGACCTTCAGCCCCGTAGCAATGCTCAAATCCATTCGGATACTCCTAGCCATTGCCGCTCATTATGATTATGAGATATGACAAATGGATGTGAAGACAGCTTTCCTTAACGGAAATCGGCGAGGATGTGTACATGACACAACCGAGAGGGCTTCACTTCGATGATGGCGAAAAGGTATGCAAGCTTCGAAATCCATCTATGGATTGAAGCAAGCATCCAGAGTTGGAACATCCGTTTTGATGAGTCAATCAAAGAGTTTGGTTTCTCACAAATTCGGATGAACACTTGTGTGTACAAGAAGGTTAATGGGAATGCAATCGTTTTCCTTGTATTGTATGTAGATGACATCTTGTTACTCGAAACGATGTCTCATTGATCAATCAGTTAAAATTTGGTTGTCCAAGCAATTTGCGATGAAAGACCTTGGTGAAGCAACTTATATCCTTGGGATAAAGATCTATAGAGATAGATCAAAGAGGTTGCTTGGTCTTTCACAATCATCGTACATAGACAAGATGCTAAAGAGGTTTAGCATGGAGCAATCCAAGAGAGGTTTCTTCCCATTACTTATGGGATAACACTCTCGAAATCTATGTGTCCTAAGACACAAGATGAGAGGATTCGCATGGATCGAGATCCGTATGCATATGCGATAGGATCGATCATGTATGCTATGTTATGTCACGAGGCCGATGTATCGTATACTCGAGTGTCACGAGAAGATACCAATCGGATCTGGTGAGGGTCCTTTGGGTGGTGTCGAGAATATCCTCAAGTACTTGCGAAGGACTAAGGATGTTTTCTTGATATATGGAGATGGAAATCTCAAGTGGCGGGCATACGGATGCGGTTTCCAATCGACAAGGATGACTCGGATCCCATCGGGTTATGTTTTCACGCTAAACGACGGAGCGGTCGGTTGGAAGAGTTCCAAACAAGAGCGGCGCTGATTGACGACCGAGGCGAGTACATTCTTTGCATCGAGGCGGCAAAGGAAGTCGTTGGATCGAAGTTCATTTCGAACTTGGTGTGGTTCCTAGTGTGATGGACCCATACGGTTGTATTGTGACAACAATGGGGCTATTGCTCGAGCAAAAGAACCGAGGTCTCACCAACGATCTAAACACGTACTCGCATATATCATCTGATTAGAGATCATTGCTAGAGGTGATGTCGCGATCGAGAGGATTCCTGAGAGCGAAACATTCTTGATCCGTTGACGAAGCCATTGTCACAGAAGAATTTTGATTCTCATGTACTCGCTTATGGTATTAGATACCAAGGCGATTGGCTTTAGGTCAAGTGGGAGATTGTTAAAGTAGTGCCTAAAGGCAATCCCTTTAGAGCTTTTGTTCACAATCATATCTGAGACTTTATGAATAAATAAAGAAAGGCATGTTTCATTTATTTGATGTTCTTTATGAATTGATATTGATCTTTAATCAAATTAATGATGTCTATGATATATGAAGGAAATTATGATGTGATCATAATCCTGAGATTCCTATCATGTGCAATTATGTCAGTATCTAAATTTTCCCTAGTCATAGGATTAATGAGATTGGACATCATTAATCCGACGACTAGCATATGTCATACTCCTTGATTGGATCAGCGGTGGATCTCGAAGCTGTAAATATGAGATATTTAGAGTTGACATATGGATGCTTACTAGTGGTAGTAAGTTCATTGGATGACTGCCATGAGATCATCACATGGATTTAATGTCGGTGATAATCTCATCATAGCAATGGTGCAAGTATCCTTAGACTTGAGGTACTCAAGGATATCTTGAATCTTGATCACGTACTTTGACCGCATTCCTTGTGGCCTTCGGAGGTTACTCATAGGATGGTGCTTGGGTACAATTTGAGGTATTCAAGGTAATTGAGTAGCTAATAAAGGATTCATCACTTACGTGAGAAATGAAGAGATACCTGCCTCTTGTCGGGATCATTACTTTAAGTCTCGGCGAGCATGACTATGTCATGAAGAGTGTCTTCATGGACATATAAAGTAATGAGTCCTCGACAGAACCGATTTCACTTGGGCTAGACTTAGTCTAGTAAGAGTTGACATATTAGCCATACTCATAACCAAGTGGGGTATAGGATGATGAAAGGACGAATTGCGAAGAATTGTACATGGAAGGGTTAGTGATCCGTTCATGATGAATTCATCAAACCGATTACTTTCCGGTCAATTGGGGTCATGATGTGTTGCTAGATACCGCTCATGACTTGCTCAGATTAATTGTTAATCTAAGTGGCCAACATAACAGGAACCTAAAGGGTCACACGCGTAAGAGTGTTTCAGAGAATTTGTAAAATAGTATTGAATGAGTTCCAATTATGGAAACATTCGGATTAAATGGATCCCGATGAGATTGGGATATGTCCCGATGAGATCGCGACATCGATATTGCTAAGAAAGGTTTTGAGTTGTTTGATCGGGGGCGGTAGGCGGTGAGACCAACCCAGTTGGATGGACCTTAGCATTTATATTCTAATTAATTAATTAAGTAAATTAATTAATTAATTATTATATTATTAAGCCCATTAGTCACGTTGGAAAGGGAGAAGAGATCATTGTCTTTGAAAAGTCAAAGTTGATTATTATATTCCATTAATTAGTTAATGGTTGATATGGCATACACTTGTTAGCTTCTTGGGGTATCATTTTAAGTGTTAAAATATACATAAGTAGCTACCTTAAGGTGTTGCCGTCGATGGTCAATTAAGGTTAGAAGAAAATAAGCTTCCTTAAGAGTTAAGGTTAAAAGCTTTGGAAAAGGTTTCAACTTCCTTCTTCCTCATCAAGCATTATCGATTCTTCTCTTCTCAAGGCAAGGATTCCAACGTCTCTCAAGCTCTCCGGAGACGGTAGGCTCTAGCAGGCTTTATTCTCATTCTAGCTATTCCGGGTCAAAGGTGTTTGATCCGGTTAGGTTTTCTGATCTCTGCGTGGATACCTTTAGAGATAGTCTCTATTGGCTATTCAGGTTTGAGTTTTCATACCGACACTGGGATCCTGGGTTTTCGGGAAGGTCTCGGGAATAAAATTTTTATTTTCCGCTGCTGGAACATGTGATGTTCCTCCCGGGATTTTCCTACACAATGTCCCTTGAAAAGTATAGTTAGATCCCCATCGTTCATGGTAAGACCGTACAGAACTGGATCTTTTTAATTATATTTACTTGAAAGCCTAATGGTTCATATTGATTTTTTGGTAGATTTACCATGCTAATTATTTTTAGATATTATTTATTTCCCGAATTAGAATTTCTGACCCATTTAACATTTAATTTATATTGTTGTATTTCTACTTATACCTCCTTTATAAATTATAATGCCCTTTGCTAATCTTAACAAATTTTTTTCCATATGTTTGCCTCAACTTATATTGCTCCTTAAAGACTACATCCTTAAAGAGTATCATAAACCTTTTAACAAGGGTACATAACTTACAAAATTTTAACTTGTTTTTCATCAATAAGCTCCCCTAATAAAGTTTCTCCATCCTTCGCTCACCAAGATGACCTAGTTACATTTGTTCTAACACAATAATATCTTCCTTTGACTAAATTATAGCATCTTCTCTACCTACAACTATGCTTCCTATTAGTATGTACGTAGATGTTTCCTGCAAATTTTTGCCTTTTGTCCCAATCATTATACTTTGATCACATTAATATTATCATCATTAATTTTTTATCTAAAATTATTCACATATAAAGTGTCTAAAGAGTTCATGTTCTTCCTCAAATATGGTGTATGTTCAATATCACAGAACATTCTGACAACACTGTCAAACATACTAATCACCATTTGTCGTTTTCTAATGAGTTTATAAGTTTCTATCCTCCCTCAAACAAATAGTGTCAAAATTGCCTTATGTATATGACATAAACTAATGCTTTTTATCGTCATTTGATATGAACATTTTGTATCCAGTATCCATGAGGAATGTTATGAATATCATACTAGTATTGGTACTTGATTGAATTCTAGTACGGTACTACACTAGTATTGGTTAATAACGGGTGCCGCTTTGAATAATTTTTTAAATTTATGAAATGGTCACTAATTTTTTAAAATTACAAAATAGTTTATGATTATATTGCATTGTATACTTTATAATTTTGCATCAACGTTATCTCCAAAATTATAATCAAAATTTGAAATAACAACAATTTATTTATTTTATTAACATTAATTTTCACATATTCCACATATAAATAATAACTTCAATTAATAAGAAAAAGATCATTTAATCATCATGCAAGTATAAAATTAAGAACAATACAAAATATTTGAATTATTATAATTTCATCAAATAATAAATAATAATTACATCAAAACATCATATAAAAGAATAATAAAGACCCTTAACTCTCTAACTATTACAATTTACAATAAAAGTTAGTGAGGAGAAAACAACTAACTAGAAATGAAACATGAAACATGAAACAAAAACATATATTATTTAATTTACTATTAATTAAATATATTATTTAATTATTAACAAATTAATTATAAACAAAATTATAAATAAATTAATTTAATTTATAAAATTAAGTTAATAATTACTAATAAATATAATTAAATTTAAAAATATTTTAAAATATATAAATTTCAAATAAAATATGATTTAATAATTAAAATTTATTTAAAATAAATATTAGTTTATAAATAATAAATAATTTATTTTAAAATAAATAATTTTATTAATACTTTATTAATAATATTTTATAAAAGATTAAAATAAATTTAATTAAAATAATTTATTTTAAAGTTTTATTTAATGTATAATAATTATTAGTAATAAAATATTTACTTTATTTTAAAAAAAATTAAAAAAATAATACAAAGTTGACGTAAATAGCTAATTAAAAAAATCTTTTAAAAGGGGGGAGGGGGAGGCGAAGGCGGGAGGGTTTTTTTGAAAAATTTTAAACATTTTGCTGAAAAATCCCATTGTTTCTCAAAGTTCACATTACATGAAATCGCCGATATTGACCATTACCGACCACTGGTATCTTTAAATATTATTTCGTACCATTTTTTGACAGGTATGAAACCCAAATCATTTTCCATGAGTGAAAGAGTTAGCCAATTGAAATGTAGAGTATATCTCCATCATTATAATCCATATCTCCACTCTACATTATATTAATAAATCCTAATGAATCATTAGACTTCTTTTTGTCATCTTGCGTCTTTTTATTTGGACAATCCCCCTAGTATATCTTGCTTCTCACACTTGTAATACCAAACTACTTTTCTACCTTTAAATTTAAAAGTAACACTACTCTTGGATGAAACATTCGTATTCTTATTCCTCACACGATCTTTGTTTCCCTTCATATACATCCCTTCACCTTAAAATATTTCATTGGAATTGAGCCTCCGTTGGTTGTAAGACAATAATGTAGTGGTGATGTCCTCTAAACTATCTCTTTACTCAATGTGAGTATGATCACGAGATATTCATCAGAAAGAAGTTTGGAAAAAATATAGTTATTACTTTCTCCTTATCTATAATAATCACCTCAAGTCTTAGTATATCACTGGCTATTTGATTAACGCATTGATATATTGTTCTAGATATGTTCCCTTTTACAACTTTTCTTTGTAAGGTCTCTACTTCAAATATAAATTGTTTGTGAGAGATTTTGACAGGTATGAACTTTTTAGCTTCTTCAATATGTCCACAGGGGATGCATTCTCTATGACTTAATATATGACCTCATTTGCTAGACATAGCCAAATGGTAAAAACTACTTGTAATTAAAAGTCCTCATAATCAAGCTTATTCATGTCTTCTTAAATTATATTCCTGTAATCCTTTCAGCAAGCCTTATTGGGTTGACAAATCCTTTACTCTCTATTGTTAGAGCTTAAAATTTCTAGTTCCAATGAACTTCCCACATTTTAATCTTGCAACTACCTCAAATATGGTCTGATATCACTTATTCAAAAAAGAAATAAGAAAAATATATAATAATGAAAGAAAGAATATAAGAGCATAAGAAGTTTTAAATGAGGACAACCAATTAAGTTTCCCTACATCTTTAAGAATCAAGAGTGGCTAATTCAGTATTGATATAATTATGATGATGGTTCCATCAACTAAGTTTACAATATTATATTTAATATAAACTTTAACTAGTACAATTTTACTCAAATATCCTTTTTACTAAACACATCCTAACTTAACCATGACTTTTTCTAGTCCTAGAATCCTTTTAAGGTTTAAAATTTGTCAAAAATACATATCCTTTTATCAAGCCCAACTTAATTTAACAGTAACTTTAGTTGGTCTTACAATCTTTTTAGAATTTAAAATCCATCTAAAATACATTTCCATATAAGGCTAACTATTGCGGACACAGTGGGATACAATTATAGATATCACTATCTTTTTTCAAAACATGACATAGGCTTTGACACGTCTGTGTCTAGAATATGGATCCTTTTGTTTCTTTACACACTTAAATATAGCCTGAGACATGGTTGTGTCCTCCGTCATGGATCTTACTGACTTCTCTACACACAAGATACAATCTTTAACTAAATCATTCCTAAACCTTATCTTTTTTCAAAAACACCTCTGTCACACCAATATAACCTATTCTTCACATTTAAGTTATACAAAGGAACATGCCATTGTAACATCCCGTTACCCATGCCAAGACAAAAATTATAGATGAGAGAAAGTGCTGACGAAGTAGGAAACACGTTCCATGCTCATGCATAAGATGGCATGCACATACATATTGAATAGTAAATGTTCATGCACATAAATAATAATAATAATAATTGTACATGCATTCATTGAAAACTTTCGGGTATGATTGTTTTAAATGTGATTTTGATTGAAAATGAGAAGTTGAGTGATTTGGAAAATGTTCACTGAGTGAGCTTCGATTTGTTCGCCATAATTGGTTCTCTCATTATCCAAGCAAGAAGATTCATGATTAGGATTAAATTAGGAACCTATAGCTATATTTCTTATGAAGACATCGAATTTAAATTCAGTCTTTATGAATCTCAAAGATTGTCATAAAGTTGAGAATCGGGTGCATACATTGAATGATTGTAGAAAATCCATGTTATGTATTCGAAGGAGAGTCTGGTTTAATTTAGGCTAGATTAGAGGAATTCGTTTTCTCAAAAGTTATATCTTCTATCTTTTTTTAACTTCTTCTGTGTTTTTGTGTAACACCCCACTCCCGCCAGACCCGAACCCGACATCTACAGTGACATCCGAGCCCGTGACCCGCGAGGGTGGTATCTAAGCGATCAAAACATCAAATACCCAGTAAAACATTTTCTTTTGAAAACATTGGAGTCTTGTGAAAACAATAAACCATTTGGGCCCACGACGCGAAACATTTTCAATCAAAACACTTTTTCAATAATCAATTCATGATACTCTATTAGTCAGTTGGGGCCCTCTATAATAATAATAATAATAATATCCTGCGGAAACACAAATTTACACATCAATCAGAAAGACTCATTTACACACAACTCGAAGGCACTAATGCGGATATAAACCGATCCCGACCTTAGCCTCGACTCCAAGTCACGATAGACATACTCCCGTTCGTCTAACGGGGTACTCTTCAATCCCTGAAAAATATTTGCAATGTTGGGTGAGTTTGTGAACTCAGTGAGAAACTATCATCGATGGTTCACTCAAATCATGCATTACGCACATGGCGTCTGACTGTCTGATAATATTCAATTATCGATACAATATAACAATTTCTGATGAAGTCATGCCATCACGTAATCGGTTTATATCAATCATGTCATCACGTAATCAGTTTACAATCAATCATGCCATCACGTAATCAGTTTACAGTCAATCATGCCATCACGTAATTCAGTATTGTCACAGAACAGTCATTCGTTTAGATGCAATGCGTATGTGACTCTTTCCGGTTATTCAGTGTTGTGCCCAAGTGCTCGATCGGTGTTGATGGGGGCCGCGTGATTTCTCCCTCGGGCTAAGCCCGTCGATGCAAATGTTGAGCTCGAGGCTCTTTTCAGTGATAATAGCAACTTGGGACACGTCCATTATCTGATCATGCATTTATGCATGCGATGCGATGTTCATAATTCAAGATTGATGATTCATAATTTACGATGTATGGCTACAAAGCCCGAGATATCGGCCTCCAATCATCTGATAATTGGTCGATGACAAGAGAAACATGTAATTTAATCATGTACATTTTCACGGTCCAATACAGAGAGGCATACCATCCGATCATGTATATTTCATAATCATCTGATTTCACATTTGGCAAGTAATTCACGTAGAGCATTTAAGCGATCGAGAATTTGAGAAACCAACTAGGTCACTCACCGTAACTTCCGAACTCTTGCTGGAAGTTCCAAAAATGTCCGTAGAATGACGATCCAACGGCGCCTATAACGATGAAATACAATCCCATTACTAGATGCTCAATTAAATGATTCGAATGCATATGTCTCGGTGAAAGGATGTACAATGCATGCTCGTGATTTTCCCTAGCTAAAACCCAATTTTGATATCTTATGCTCAACCCTACCTCCTTGCTCGGTTGATCGGTAATGATTTGATCCATTCCTATAATTCATCAATTTCCTCAATTCGCACTCCTATAACAATTTCCTATTCATTCGGTCCAAACCTCTATTGCAATCCCAATTAAACTCCAATTGTCTCAATTCAATACTTTGGTCACACTATGAACCATAATTGACCTTAATCTCTGTAAATCAGTATCATTATAATTAAATTCTAATTCTCATATTTATCCTCAATTGTAGACCTCTTTCCCTAGTTCACAACGAATCTGGAATCACTTCAATCGGAGGTATATACCGTAAATTATGCCCAATAAACCAAATTAAATCCAATCAGAAATGTCCCTTCCCCGCGGCCAAAAGGCTTTCGCCGCGGCGTGAAATGGTTGCTCGCCGCAGCGTGAGGTCTGCTTGTCGCGGCGAACAATCAAATTCGGGCGCGCGCTGCGAGGCGAAGAGGCTCGCTGATCGCGGCTTATCGTTCAATCCTAAGATTGATCCTTGGAAACCGGTCATAATCAATTTATACCAAGAATTGCAACACAGGGTGCAACCTCGGGTCGACTATCAAGGAACCAGTGCAGAATTGATCCTAAGACTAGCCTAATGTTTGAATTATGCAAGAAAGCAGTTAAAACAGGGGTTTTGATTTAGTCTTTAAAATTAAAGAAAGCTAAGTATGAAATAAATGTTTTTGGGATTTTTGAAAGGCAAGACAATTTGAAATAATTAAGATTGAAAACAATTAACTAAAGTTCTCCACGAAAATACATTCGAGTCATCATCGTTCAAAATAAATGTCGGGTTTGAAATCCACTAAGTTTCAAAACACAACCTTAACAACTCGTTAAGTCCAAGATTTAATTGATCAACTCGATAAATTAAAACTTGTTAAAACCCTTAGTGTATGGTGTGAAATGATTTATGCAATAAATCAATCAGATAATAACATAACCAACTTAACCAAACACAACTAGGCGATTAGGTTAATTAATGCAAAATCGATCGATATACATGAGACTTCATGTATTCAGCACAATATTCAACACAAACCAATCCTTAACATAGATCAAAGTTTAACATCCTACTAAACTATAGCAAGATTCATTCGGTCATACAATGCAATCTCCAACTCGGAGTTGTTACAAAACCATGATGAAATTCAAAACAATGATCGATTACCCTTGAAGCTCATGGAACTCATACCGTTGCTACATCTTGGAGATCCGACGCCTTAGCCACGCATGATGCGGGTGAGTCCATCATCGCTGGAATATCACCTCGGTCCATGACTCCAATGACGAACAATTGAGAGTGAGTGCGACGAACGATGGAAGAGATGAAGATGGTGATGGTGGGCGTAAATGCGGAGGTGGCGCCGAATCTGCAAAACAGAGGAAACAAAACCTATCAGAAAAATAGAGAAGACGAAAGATGGAGAGCTACCTCAGGAATGCGACCTCCTGTTTTAACCTAAAATGGAAGGTTTTATAGGAGCTGTAAGCGGGCCGGGTCGGAACAGTGCAAAAATTTGCCATTTAAGGGCCGGGTATCTGACATTCATCGCGATTAATGAATAAAGTTCGTCGCGACGCATAAAAATGGTCACTCGTCGCGACGAATTAATTTATACCAAATTAATTTGTCGCGACGAATGGGAGTGTTGATTCGTTCCGACGAATGGATGGCTTCTCACGACGTGTTGACTTTCTGGTTGACTCCATGTTCCTACGAAATGTAACACATTTGCAGTATCAATTGTCCCGATAAAAGTTATCCAGAAATTGGTATCAACTGACAACAAAATACTGGCAATGTGTAAATTATAAAAGCTCAATACGAGAACCCAACTTAAGCACAAAAATCATGAATTAGGAGTCAACAAGTGCATAATTACTTAAGAAAACAGGGCCAATTTATAGTATAAATTTGGCTCAATCAAATTCCCCCACACTTAGACCTTTGTACTCCTGGACAAAGCTTACAAGAGTCAAAAAGGTACAAGAGTAAAAGAAAATTCCACCCATGCTCAAATAATAACAGAAATGATGCAATCTACTTCATCAGAATTTAAACGCAGCAAATTGAAAGAGTGCTAATAAAATAAACACTGAAAGAATTTAAGCACATGAGATTGAACAACAGAGAATCACTCGGGATATGGTGTTTACGCTCAACTCACTTGTGTTTAAGGATATTTTCTCTCAATCTGCTTAATGCATCTCCTACCATAGGCTTGTATCAATTCTATTTCTCCACTACAAGGACTATCATTTTGAAGATCAAGAGGTCTTCGGGGTTGTAATGAGCGGAGGCTAGATGAATGGATGAAGTGAAAGAAAGAAAAATATGAGCATGCGACTAAATGAGGAATTGATGTCAACATTGAACTAAAACTAAACACCTGAAATAAATTGAATACACACATTTTTTTCAATCATTTTGGCTATCTCATTTTGAGATGCTAATCCCTTTTTGGGATACAACACATTATTATCCCTTTTTGGGATACACAAGACTAACACTTTTCCATTTCCCAACATTTTTTTTATCTAATAACAAAACACAGACTACCGACATCATCTTAATATGTATGCAAATGCTCATAGAATAAAGGTTCAAGGGCTAGCAAAGGAAAAGTGTTTAGGGTTGGTGTTTGGGGAAAGAAATTTGAAAGAAGGAACGCCTCTATCATATCAACAAAATTCTAGTCCATCAAGCTTTGAGTAAAATTGACACAAGTTACGGAAGTATGAACTAGCGGATGCACACACAAAGATATAGAAGAAAATTTTAGCTCGAATATCCTTCCAACAAGGGCTTTGTCCCAATGATCAATCTCAAGTCTTAAAAACTAAAAATGCTACCTTGTTAGCATGCTCCCATTCACTTTGTTTTGAAAACTTCAAAAGTTAAAATTTTGCGAGATCCAATTATCGTTCAAGAATGGAGAGTATTTTCAAAACTCAGTATCGCTTTTTGAAACTTGTAAATGATTTGCATGCAAGGGCACAAAAGAACAGGTGCAGAAAATGTCTGATTGAGTTTCAAATTTATCAGTAAAAGTAGTGGGCCCACAAAAGTATGCACAAATTCTAATAGGCATGCAATGCAAAATATAAGAAGGGAACTAGCTCCCCCACACTTAAACATGGCATTGTCCACAATGGCAGAAGTAGCAAGGCACACAAAAAAGCATGAAACACGAATTGACAAAAGAGAAATGGGGATATATCATTAAGCTCAAAACGTAAGTGGACAAAAGGAAGGATCCGAAGAACTAGCTAAAAATTACAGCAAGGAAATGAAAAGAGAAATTCAGCAAACACAAAATACAAACGAAAGCAGGGATAGCCGACTAAGCAGGAGGGTCGTCGAATGGCGGATCCGGAGGGGCAGCGGCAGAAAAGCTAGGAGTAGGAGACACAGCTGGGGCCGGTGGCGGGAGAGGCAAGCCGAGGTGGAGGATGTCCGCTCGAAGCAGGGCCACCTCGGAGGGAGCTGGAGCAACTGCAGGTGGAGTAGACTCACGAGGCGAAACCTCGGAGGGAGCAATAGGAAGAGGAGGGGAGGGAGAATGGTTGGACGAAAACTCATCAAGCGAGTCGGAAGAGGAAGGGGGTAGGGATTTCTTGCTGCTGCTAGCATTTTGAGTTCGAGGCATAGTCCTGCACATACAAGCATTAGAAACAAGAACTTAACGAGGAACATCACACAGAATCAGCCGCCTCGTTGCGACTAACGCTCGTGTCGCGATTTAATCGAGGTCCGCAGACCATTCGTCGTGACGAACAAATACGTTCGTTGCGGCGAATGGGCTTTTTCACTGTCATGACGAATTATGAAACTTCGTCGACGACGGCGGCGATTCTGCGAGACACACGAGATGAGCGGCTACCGCAACCCTAACTAAACAATAATCAACAAAATGAAAGCGACAAAGGAGAAAACAAATGGAAAGAGGCTTACTAGAGTCGATAGTGAAAGGGAATCAAGGAGACAATGCGGAGGAAATGAAGCACCGTCGACGGAGGCGGCGAAGGAATGAGAGAATGAGGGAGAAAGAGAAAGAGGAAAAAGGAGAAGAAATAGGACAGGACGAAGACGAAAAGACGGAAAAGGTCGTAGACAAAAGAGAAATCCGGCGGTCCGGAGGGACAAAACTCGATTTATTCGTCACGACTAAGTAACTCGTTAGTCGCGACGAGCGAGATAGACAAGCCCTAGAAGCGTCGCGACGAGAAGGTACGTTCGTTGCGACGAACCGCCCAAACAAAATGCAAATTCGAAGGATCCTATTCGAATTGCACAAACATTCAATCAATCAATTCACATGCACAAATCAACCATTCTCTTTGATCTATATCATGCTTCACTACAAGAAACATGCAGAGCCAACATAAAAGGATCAATTTATTGAGACAGAAAATGGAAATCCTACCTACTACTCTAATCCTACTGGTTAGATCTCTCCCCCACACTTAAACAATATAATCATGCTCAACAATATGCACGTTGGTATCAAACATAAGCACAATTATATAGTAAATGAAGGAAAGAGAAAACCTGGCACTCAAGGCGGGTCTTGTAGCTCGGGATGGACGACTGTTTGATATCCAAGCTCCAGCGCAGTAGCTTGGTTGCTAGTCAGCTCCACATCCATACTCGCACCCATATGTGCCCCTGCAAAATCATCAAAAGAGAAACTTTCTCCAAAAATATTGTCAGTTGTAGGAGTTAAAGTTTTTGCAAATTCAGAACAAGCATCATCAATGACAACATCAAGCATGTTAACACCAAGTAAGGAATAGTCTTCATGGGGGTGCTTCATAGCTTCATACATATTGAAGCTCACTTGCTGATCTCCAACCTCCATGGTGATCTTCCCTTCCTTCATGCTAATCATCGTACTCGCCGTCCGAAGGAAAGGTCGTCCAAGAATCAAGGAAGTGTCCTGCACAACCTCAGAAGATATGTCAAGGACATAAAAATCTGCAGGGAACTCTAAACCTTTGACCTGGACCAAAATATCCTCAATGATGCCCACAGGATGTCTGAAGGATCTGTCGGCCAATTGTAACACTACTGAGGTTGGTTTTATACTCTTTACTCCAAGGGCCTCGTAGACAGATTTTGGCATCACGTTGATTGCCGCTCCCAAATCCAGCAGTGCTCTTCCAATTGTCACCTTTCCTATAACACAAGGTGTAGCACCCCACTCCCGACAAGACCCGAACCCGACATCTACGGTGATATTCGAGCCTGTGCCCCAAGGGGGTGGCGTACTAAAACACTCAATACCTTTTTAAATCTCGTTATAACATTTTTCTCCTTTTTAAAACAGTTGAGTGCGAAAAACGATAATCAATCTGGGCCCGATTTAATATGAAAAAATTTTTCAAATATGAACAATTCAGTTATTAACTAGCACTCAATAGTGCTCAATCATCATGTACATATAGAAATGTATGACCCAACTGGGCTCAATGTCATTTCTAAACATTTCAATGTACAATACAATGACACATAGACAAATGAGGCCCACTTAATAAACTCACTACATTAATGCGAGATGTGGCGACACCGATCCCGACCACGACCTCCACTTGAATCCTGCAAACATACTCCCGTTTTACTAACGGGTACTCTTCAATTCTGAAAATAGATGCAATGTTGGGTGAGTTTGCGAACTCAATGAGAAACCATCATCGATGGTTCACCTAACTCATGCATTCACAATCATATACATATAATACAGTAGCATTTACAAGAATATCACATGTAATTTCCTTATTCACATCTCTCACCATTTGCGGTCAATTTACATTTTCAATCACCATACACATATGCAATGTACATGTGACACTTTCATTTTCTTTTCGTTGTTGTGACCGTGCGCCTGAAATCATTTACGTTGAGTCAGTGGCTCTGAAATCGTTGGGCATGATATGCCCTGCGGTGAGCTTGAGGCTCTATCAATCGTTGGACCTGAGGTCCTGTGTGTTGAGCTTAAAGCTCTCATATACGTTGGGCGTGATCTGCCCTGATAAGCCCAGTGACGGGCACAGTGCATTGAGCCTGTGGCTCTGCATACGTTGGTACCACCGGTCACAACTACCATTATCTGACCATTCAGTGATGCATGAATGCATGTGTCACTTCCCAATTTCAGTCATTTACGCCCAATCATTTTCGCTTAATGCATTTACAATTTAATTCATTCATGCATTCATACATATTTACTCATCTTTGCACTTTAATATCACAATCAAATATTTCGAACACCCATGGTTCGAAATCAATCAAATCAATCACACATCTATCCATCCGCGCTTCCTCATGACAATCAATGCATATAATTTATAAACACATAAGGCTGAGAAACCAACTAGGTTACTCACCTGCACTTCCGAGCTACCGCCTGGAAGTCCCAATATTGTCCGTGGAATGTCGATCCATCGGAACCTCTATATCAAATCAAATAAATCACACATTACCAATCATGTCAAATTCAATAATCAATAGCAATTTCGATAAATACTATACATGTTATGACTTTCCCGATTCAATTCCCGAATTTCTCAATTGGATCACTCTCACTCTAGTCCATAACAATTCCAGATCTCATTTATCAATTTACAAATTTCCATACTCTAAGATCACATTTCAATTAGAATCACAATCACTAATCGTTTACCACTCAATTCCAATAATCATATAATTACATTCCGAATTTCCATTCTTATCCATTCAATATTCTTAGTCTCCAAATTCCAATTAATCATTTAGACACCAATTCATTTGAAGTCAATCCTCAAGCTCATTACTTGTAACAATCATCTCATAATCACTTAATTTCATTTCTTCTAATTTGCAATTCCTAGTCTCAAAAATTCAATTAGTCCATAGCCAATTCATTAAGAATAAACCCTTTTAAAACAAGCAATTCACCCTCGGAATTCAGGCGTCCTCGCCAGGACGATGGTCGCCGCATGGGCGAAGTCTCCTGCGCCTTCGCCGCGACCACGCTTCCTTTCTCTCCCTCGACGTAACCACATCCGCTCGCCGCGACGTGCGCTTAGGTCTCGTCGCGGCGTCGCGATGTAAAGTCGCTCGTCATGCAAGACAACATCCTCGTCACAAGCGTAACTGATTTCAGCTCGTCGCGGCGCACAATTTATTTATTTATTCGTCGCGACGTGCACGCTGGAAAGGCTCGCCGCGGCGTGTTCATCACACGTCGCGACGTGCGAACCCAGAAAATCGTCCGAAACCCAGAAATTTCTCAGATTTTCTGATAAAAATCTATCCGATTCACTTCAAATCACTCCCAATCAACTTAGTATACTACACTCAACTCATTTCTAGCCTCGATCCATCATTTAAACCATCTTTTATCAAAAACCCAAATCAAAACCAACGAAAACCCTATCATCGCAACTTTCCAAATTTCTAACCAATTTCTTACTCAAATCAATGATCAAATGAAACGATTTAAGGCATAAACACATAGAAACTTACTTGATTCACGCTAGAAACTTTCAAAAATCTTCCAAGAACTCCAAATCGCCAGATGCTTACCCACGACCGTCGATGGTGAGAAATGAACATTTAAACTTATATATATATATATATATAAGCTTTAAAGGCTTGTTTGGCAATTTAGTTGCCACAAGTCCAAACTTATAGTCTATCAGTCTAATTCTTATTATATTTTTCTCCCCATTTCGCAATAACCATAACTAATAAATCCTGAAATTATAATCTCAATTGTTTCATATCAATTGTCAATCAATCTCGGACCCGGAATCAATTTAATCAGTCACTAAGCCAATCTTCCGGTCCGGATCCATTACTCTAAAAATCCCAGAAAAGTTTCCATAAATTCACAAAATTAGCAAATACCCATTCCTATACTCATATTCCACTTTCCATTCCTCTAAATTCCATTTCATTCCAATTCCATATTCAAAACCTAATTTATACACTTATTACTAAATTTTCAATTTTCACAACCAATTCTCATCTGTACAATTATAACCAATTTCCGATACACAATCAATTCGGGAATCGTCATACATGTATGTACATATATAGATATATACTTGTGCAGTCAATAATCTATTACCGATATCTATAAAAACAATAATGCATGCACAATGTCACATTTGCCTGTACCCAATTCTAACCCGATCCAAATTACTAACATACCCGTTACTCCGGTAACGGGATGTTACAATTCTCCCCTCCTTATAAAAATTTCGTCCTCGAAATTTCATGTACGATTTGTCAAGATGATAGGGGAGTCTTTACGATCATTGATTCTTTGATTTCCACTTATTTCCCTATACGCATACGCATAATTTCTGCCAAATCTTTCTTAACTCTACATTGCCTTTTACTCACAATTCATCACTTCCAATATTGATAACACATGTTTCGGATCCTAACAATATTTTTTAATTCAGTCTTTGTAACACTTTGGATCCGAATCATCTTTTAGGATTTTAGACGAACTTGCCAAATTTAATCACTACAATCACTTACTTACCTCTTTTTCTTTTCTCAAACTTTATACTATTTTAACGATTTCTTTTCGATTACTCATAATTCTTTATATCCACCACCAATAATATACATATCCGATCATATCAATATTTCCTATTTCTGTCTATATAGTACTTTACGAACCCATTTCATCTTTTAGGTTGCTACTGACTTGACAATCCATAAATCGATTCACAACACGGTCACATCAAGGCCACTAATAACTAATTTAATTTCCTTTTTCCTATGATATCAATCAATACATAGATTGGCGGTGACACATTTAGAAATATATCATGTATCACTTATCATATTGCATCTCTCAATGCCAATTACTAATCTCGTAAGGTTTCAATAATCTCGATAATCATCGATCGATTTGTTCTCATCAATTTGAATTTTGTTATCACCAATTTAACAATCTATATTTTACAATCACTCGATCCATACATCAATCTCATAACCCTATGGATTCCAAAGAACATATTAGTTTCACATTTAACATCAGCAATCAGTCCTGTAGGTCAGACCTACACTCAATGTCACACTCTACTTCCTATTACTTTTCTAATACCCTTTTATTATTATTCCTTGAAATTTTTTTTTCACTAACGGTTCCCTTAATGAATTTTACTCATACTTCTTAATCCATTCACATTACTCATTTTCTTTATAGCTAAACTATTCACAATTTCTCAATACGGTCCACTATTCAAGATTCTCAATTCGGATTTTTGTCATGCTTTCAATACACACCTGCACATTTGACTTGGAATTCCAATCGCTAATACGTTCTTTTTGCGCTTTACTAACTCGACAGTTTACACTCATTCTTACATTAGGTATCATAATCTTATCGCCTCACTACTTGTTTCAATAACGAAATTCTGAAACACTCAAATGCATAGTCATTTTTCCATTCATTCATATAACTTAATCATTATTACCTTATAAACGTATATACATCCAAAACAATTTCTGTACGAATAGAATCTCCAAACTTTACAACACTTTCTAATACACTAAAATTATCAAGTTATCAAATACCAATACTGCCCATCAAATTATACTGATCTCCATACACATAGAATCTCTTTACTCTATTTCAATAAATCGCATTTTAATCTTTACGATTCATTTCCTATTATAACACCTCAAAATTTAAAATAACACGATCAATACTCGAATTGAAAATTTCTCCAAGTGTCTCTTTTTACAATCATTAGTCATACAATTCACACATTTTCCTCGAACATTATCATCAGGGACTAAGATCAGAAAACATTTAACAATTTCTGGACATATCTAGTATACAATCATACACTCCACACATTTTTAGGATTGATTGTATATTAGAAAAATAACTCCAAATTCCTTATGTACCTGTCCTTTACAATTTCACATTTATCAATACCTCTATTTACATTTTAATCTCCCAATACCATGTTCGAATAATAATTCATCCATTACTTATTCAATCAAGATCAAATTCACTCTTATAAAACTTGCATACTATACAATTTCCTCAATTATGCCAATTTATCTTCTTCACTATTCAAATGTATTCTATCGATCATCGATGATCACAGTCACTATCCACTTTAAACTCAATCTACACATTTCACTCTTTAATAATATAATGAACTCCTTACACCTATGATCAATTTGCATAACTTTTTACATATCATACATCTCCAATGAGGAACAATTTTCTCATAACTTACTCAATTTCATCAAATGTATTTCGACACACGTTCCTTTGCACTAGGTTCTCCACATATTGCGATTTATTCACTATCATGTCAAACTGGGTTAATAATATCATTATCAAATCCACTTTATCCTTTACAATATTCACACAAAATATACCAGCATCGGTATTCTCCTCAAATCACAACTAATATCTTTTTACTGTTCAATAATCCTATTACACAATCGAAGTCTTTACATTATCGTAACACATACCTTCTTAATAACTTATTCTATCTTTTACACTCCCAATAACGACTTTTCATTCATTTCACATTTATCTCCAATTTGTCCTTTCATTGCTAAACTTTTCAATTCTCATCATCCAATCGAAATCCAATTCAGGAAAATTCTTCTTTCAATTCCTAATCATCAACAGTCGTCATATTTTTTATCGATTATTCTCAATACCTTAGGAAATCAATTTCGACTATTCACGCTATCCCGTGAAGATCAATCTATGCCATAATCCACATAACCAGAGCATCCTTTTTAATACCGTTCATTGGGGTACATACCATTTAAAATTATTACATCAATATACCAATTAGTCACTTATGCTTAGGATACCTCAATCTCATTAAAGTTTTGACCACGTTTTTCCTTTTTGCACCTATCCTCGATCAGGAGGATTTTACCATACCAATATCCTAATTACAATCTCAATTCATTCCCAATTTAATCACTATAAGCACTTTCATTTCTTACTCTAACTCACATGAATTTTTAACTATAAGAATTGGCGGTTATCCACTAACACACCAATTGATTTCCGATATCATTTCCATTATCAGGTGTGCATTCGCATAGGCAAATCCACTGACATTAACAACTGTTCAGCTTTTTCATCTATCAATACCATTTTCTTACCTTTCGATCTTTTCATTGTTTCGTTTCACGCAGTCACACTTAAATCCATATCACAACAATCACAACTCTCATCACGCTTTCGCTGCGCAACTCTAATCACAAAATATTTTATTCCCATTTACTTTACTTATATACTTTCAATCTTGCCATTTCTCATATATCTCTATATTTCCTCTATACATATTCACATCTATTTCACGTTCACAGATTGTTCCTATATCACTCTAGTGTCGTATTTCATAATACGCCCATCGGTACCAATACACTAATTCTCCAATTTTCATATCGTACCATCTACTTGTTCTTATTCCTTGATTTCCACAACTTCCATTTATCACATTTTCCATATCATCTTTTCCTAACTATTTCTAACCACTTAAATCACTGGTACAGGCTCATGTATGAGACTCATATGCTATACTGGGGATCAGTCATCACTGTCTGCCGAGACATGACTTATATGCATGCACTTTGATACATTTTCTCAGAACGCCCATGTAAGATTGTACTTCTGAGCTCTGATACCATATATGTAGCACCCCACTCCCGACAAGACCCGAACCCGACATCTACGGTGATATTCGAGCCCGTGCCCCACGAGGGTGGCGTACTAAAACACTCAATACCTTTTTAAATCTCGTTATAACATTTTTCTCCTTTTTAAAACAGTTGAGTGCGGAAAACGATAATCAATCTGGGCCCGATTTAATATGAAAACATTTTTCAAATATGAACAATTCAGTTATTAACTAGCACTCAATAGTGCTCAATCATCATGTACATATAGAAATGTATGACCCAACTGGGCTCAATGTCATTTCTAAACATTTCAGTAATACAATACAATGACACATAGACAAATGAGGCCCACTTAATAAACTCACTACATTAATGCAGATGTGACGACACTGATCCCGACCCTGACCTCCACTTGAATCCTGCAAACATACTCCCGTTTTACTAACGGGGTACTCTTCAATTCCTGAAAAATAGATGCAATGTTGGGTGAGTTTGCGAACTCAATGAGAAACCATCATCGATGGTTCACCTAACTCATGCATTCACAATCATATACATATAATACACAGTAGCATTTACAGTAATATCACATGTAATTTCCTTATTCACATCTCTCACATTTGCAAATAATTTACATTTTCAATCAGTCATACACATATGCAATGTACATGTGACACTTTCATTTTCTTTTCGTTGTTGTGACCGTGCTTTGAAATCATTTACGTTGAGTCGTTGGCTCAAAATCGTTGGGCATGATATGCCCTGCGGTGAGCTTGAGGCTCTATCAATCGTTGGACCTGAGGTCCTGTGTGTTGAGCTTAAAGCTCTCATATACGTTGGGCGTGATCTGCCTCGATAAGCCCGATGGATCGGCATGCATTGAGCACGTGGCTCTGCATACGTTAGTACCACGGTCACAACTACCATTATCGACCATTCAATGATGCATGAATGCATGTGTCACTTCCCAATTTCAGTCATTTACAGTTCCAATCATTTTCGCTAATGCATTTACAATTTAATTCATTCATGCATTCATACATATTTACTCATCTTTGCACTTCAATATCACAATCAAATATTTCAAACACCCATGGTCCGAAATCAATCAAATCAATCACACATCTATCCATCCGCGCTTCCTCATGGCAATCAATGCATATAATTTATAAACACATAAGGATGAGAAACCAACTAGGTTACTCACCTGCACTTCCGAGCTACCGCCTGGAAGTCCCAATATTGTCCGTGGAATGTCGATCCATCGGAACCTCTATATCAAATCAAATAAATCACACATTACCAATCATGTCAAATTCAATAATCAATAGCAATTTCGATAAATACTATACATGTTATGACTTTCCCGATTCAATTCCCGAATTTCTCAATTGGATCACTCTCACTCTAGTCCATAACAATTCCAGATCTCATTTATCAATTTACAAATTTCCATACTCTAAGATCACATTTCAATTAGAATCACAATCACTAATCGCTTACCACTCAATTCCAATAATCATATAATTACATTCAATTTCCATTCTTATCCATTCAATATTCTTAGTCTCCAAATTCCAATTAATCATTTAGACACCAATTCATTTGAAGTCAATCCTCAAGCTCATTACTTGTAACAATCATCTCATAATCACTTAATTTCATTTCTTCTAATTTGCAATTCCTAGTCTCAAAATTCAATTAGTCCATAGCCAATTCATTAAGAATAAAC
Source organism: Erythroxylum novogranatense (assembly GCA_029891385.1). NCBI lineage: Eukaryota > Viridiplantae > Streptophyta > Magnoliopsida > Malpighiales > Erythroxylaceae > Erythroxylum > Erythroxylum novogranatense. The sequence goes on along the minus strand of CM057234.1, from coordinate 47,211,569 downwards.
CCTTTAAAACAAGCATTCACCCTCGAATTCAGGCGTCCCGCCATGACGCATGGTCACTCGCCATGCGGCGAGTCTCCTGCCACACGACCACGCTTCCTTTCTCTCCTCGACGTAACCACATCCGCCGCCCGCGTGCGCTTAGGTCTCGTCGCGTAAGTCGACGAAAAGTCGCCGCAGCGCGACAACATCCTCGTCGCGTGTAACCGATTTCAGCTCGTCATGCGGACAATTTATTTATTTATTCGTCGGCGACGCACGCTGGAAAGGCTCGCCACAAGGTGTTCATCACATCGTCATGACGTGCGAACCCGAAAATCGTCCAAAACCGAAAGTTCTCGATTTTCGATAAAATCTATCCGATTCACTTCAAATCACTCCCGATCAACTTAGTATACTACACTCAACTCATTTCTAGCCTCGATCCATCATTTAAACCATCTTTTATTAAAACCCAAATCAAAACCAACGAAACCCTATCATCGCAACTTTCCAAAATTCTAACCAATTTCTTACTCAAATCAATGATCAAATGAAACGATTTAAGGCATAAACACATAGAAACTTACTTGATTCACACTAGAAACTTTCAAAAATCTTCCAAGAACTCCAAATCGCCAGATGCTCACCCACGACCGTCGATGGTGAGAAATGAACATTTAAACTTATATATATATATATATAAGCTTTAAAGGCTTGTTTGGCAATTTAGTTGCCACAAGTCCAAACTTATAGTCTATCGCCTAATTCTTATTATATTTTCTCCCCATTTCGCAATAACCATAACTAATAAATCCTGAAATTATAATCTCAATTGTTTCATATCAATTGTCAATCAATCTCGGACCGGAATCAATTTAATCAATCCTAAGCCAATCTTCCTATCCGGATCCATTACTCTAAAAATCCTTAAAAGTTTCCATAAATTCACAAAATTAGCAAATACCCATTCCTATACTCATATTCCACTTTCCATTCCTCTAAATTCCATTTCATTCCAATTCCATATTCAAAACCTAATTTATACACTTATTACTAAATTTTCAATTTTCACAACCAATTCTCATCTGCATAATTATAACCAATTTCCGATACACAATCAATTCGGAATCGTCATACATGTATGTACATATATAGATATATACTTGTGCAGTCAATAATCTATTACCGATATCTATAAAAACAATAATGCATGCACAATGTCACATTTGCCTGTACCCAATTCTAACCCGATCCAAATTACTGACATACCCGTTACTCCGGTAACGGGATGTTACACAAGGAATGGTGAACGATCCTGGGTCTTGACACTTCACAGGGATTTGGGGCTTGAATAATGCGGAAACATTCGAGCTGACCTGGACTCTTTTGTTCGGCCTAAATTTCTTCTTGTTGGTGCACAAGTCTTTCAGATACTTGGCATAGGCCGGCACTCTCTTAACCAGGTCCAAAAGGGGCACATTTACTTCCACCTTTCCAAACAGATCAATAATTTTTTTTTCATGCTTGACCTCACTGACTTTCTTGCTCATTAAATACGAATTTGGAAAAGGGAGGTCCTTTAAGTTGACTTCCTTACTGGCGGCTTCATTGTTGCTCGATCTCTCTTTATCAGTCCTTCGTCTTGAAACTTTTGATGATTTTCCTTGTTCTTCATTTGTTGATTCCTTTGTCTTCAAAAATTCTTCCTCATGACCACTCTCTGGTCGCACAGTTTGCTTTTCTCTTACTTGAGGCGCTTCTTCAACCTCAATCTCTTCGGTGCATTCTTCGTCATCAGGAATGCTAAACTGCACTTTCTTTCCACTCCTTAATTCAATTGCGTTCAGGCTCTTCGGATTTATGACCGTGTTGGAGGGAATTGATCCGCTACTCCTCGCTTGATTTTCCTCGAGTTGTTGGACAACCGGACGTGGCGTGGCGTCATGTTCTCGGCCTTGGTCTCCCATTGGTCCATCCGTTTTTTCAAGGCACTAAAGCGGGCAGCATTCTTGGCGGAATCCTGTTGGATTAAGTTTGCGATGGCGTTGAATTGATTAGCCGTGGAGGTTCTTTCTTCCTTCATCAACGTCATCATACCATGTAGCAGTTGGTTGGTGTCCTCTTTTGGCGGTTGTGGTTGCCATGTCACGATCGTGGAACCGGTTTGTAGATGGTCCAGCTCCACTCTTTTGTTGAAAGCGGTTGGGTGCTCTTCCCTCATTACTCCTCCAACTAAAGTTAGGATGAGATCGCCATCCTTCATTATACGTGTTGGAGTACGGGTCCCACTTAGGATTTTGTCTCCTCGAGTACACTGCAGAGACTTCTTCATACCTCCCGGGACAGACACTGGTTATGTGCATCACCGATCCGCAAGATTCGCAACTAGATGCGGCCAGTTCAGTGGAAGGCGATGAGCGATGTACATTCAAATTCTTTAACTCCGTCGTAATCGAGGACAACTGTGAAGTTATCCGATGTTCCAGGGAATCCACCTTTGATTCCAGGCTTTCCATCCTTTTATGCGAGCCGACATGGCTCCCACTTCATGGACACTCTGGAATCTCGACACTATATCATTGCGATGATTTAGGGCCATCCTCTTAATCAAGGCCCAAGCTTCCGTCGCGGTGAGGTCGATCAATGATCCTCCGAAGCAGATATCCGAAGATTCCTTTTCCCGATTCTTCACCCCATCATAGAAATATTGAACAAGTTGTTCATCAGGGATTTGGTGATGGGGGCACCGAGACAACAGATCTTGGAATCTGTTCCAAAAGTCATACAAGGACTCGTCATAGTCTTGCTTGGCGAAATAGATCTCTTTCCTCATCGACGACGTCCTCGAGGCTGGAAAATATTTTTCCGTAGGCTTTTCTCAAATTGGCCCAACTGTGATAGGCATTCGTGACATGCCTTGGGAGGCTCATATACCACTCCCGGGCCTTCCCTTCTAGGGACAAATGGAATACCTTCCACAGCACCTGGTCCAGATGGGCTCCTACAGGCTTCATGCTTTGACAGATCATCGTGAGGCCTTGAAGATGCATGTAGGGGTCTTCTCCCGCCAAACCATGAAATTTGGGTAGGGAGTTGATTAATAAACCTTTAACTTTGAAATTTACGTCGAAGTTCGGGCAGGCAGCAGTGAAAGGATCGTAGTGAACATCAAAGGTCATAGCTTCTCTAATGGTCCTACGCCTGATATTTCCATTGTTGTCATCCACTCTTTCCTGGTCACCGTTTAATCCATGATCTCCATTCCTAGGTTGGTGACCGGGAAATTCTTGATGTTCAGCCATATCAATTTCTAATTGCTCTAGCGCGCTAAAATTTTCTTGTTCTCTTCTTTCTTTCCTAAGTTTTCTGAGGTGCCGCACAATTTCTGGTTGAAAATGAACTACCCTAAGTCTACGGGGCATGCACAAAAGAAGTTCACCCTAGATAACTCACCAAAATGACAGCGAAAGAAAGGGTTTAATTACTACGGTTCGTCATGACTCGTATGAAATCGTTGCGACGAATGTAAACAAAATGCGAATATTCGTCATGACGAATGTATGAAGTCGTTATGATGAACGATGAACTCGTTTATTTAATGATGAACTCGTAGCGACCAAGAATCACAAAGAAAGCACAATTACTCAAATTAGGCACAATAAACAGAACAATCAAACTAAACACTTAAAGCAAAACAGAATTAAGCTCACCAAACAGAATTAACACTAAAAAGATTGAAGCAAACAGAATAAAACAAAATTATGAAATGCAAAACAGATTGCAAACAACTAAACTAAAATGTAAAACAAACACTTGGCTAACCTAGAAAACCAATTACTTTGGTTCCCCGGCAACGGCGCCAATTTGATCGCGACTTATCGTTCAATCCTAAGATTGATCCTTGGAAACCGGTCAAAATCAATTTATACCAAGAATTGCAACACAGGGTGCAACCTCGGGTCGACTCTCAAGGAACCAAAGCGAATTGATCCTAAGACTAGCCTAATGTTTGAATTATGCAAGAAAGCGCTTAAAGCGGGGTTTTGATTTAGTCTTTAAAATTAAAGAAAGCTAAGTATGAAATAAATGTTTTTGGGATTTTTGAAAGGCAAGACAATTTGAAATAATTAAGATTGAAAACAATTAACTAAAGTTCTCCTGAAAATACAGCTCGGGTCATCATCGTTCAAAATAAATGTCGGGGTTTGAAATCCACTAAGTTTCGAAAACACAACCTTAACAACTCGTTAAGTCCAAGATTTAATTGATCAACTCGATAAATTAAAACTTGTTAAAACCCTAGTGTATGGTATGAAATGATTTATGCAATAAATCAATCGATAATAACATAACCAACTTAACCAAACACAACTAGGCGATTAGGTTAATTAATGCAAAATCGACCGATATACATGAGACTTCATGTATTCAGCACAATATTCAACACAAACCAATCCTTAACATAGATCAAAGTTTAACATCCTACTAAACTATAGCAAGATTCATTCGGTCATACAATGCAATCTCAACTCGGAGTTGTTACAAAACCATGACGAAATTCAAAACAATGATCGATTACCCTCAAGCTCATGGAACTCGCACCGTTGCTACATCTTCAGAGATCCGACGCCTTAGCCACGCATGATGCGGGTGAGTCCATCATCGCTGGAATATCACCTCGGTCCATGACTCCAACGACGAACAGTTGAGAGTGAGTGCAACGAACGATGGAAGAGATGAAGATGGTGATGGTGGACTTAAATGCGGAGGTGGCGCCTAATCTGCAAAAACAGAGGAAACAAAACCTATCAGAAAAATAGAGAAGACGAAAGATGGAGAGCTACCTCGGGAATGCGGCCTCCTGTTTTAACCTAAAATGGAAGGTTTTATAGGAGCTGTAAGTGGGCCGGGTCGGAACAGTGCAAAAATTTGCCATTTAAGGGCCGGGTATCCGACATTCGTCGCGACTAATGAATAAAGTTCGTGGCGACGCATAAAAATGGTCACTCGTCTCGACGAATTAATTTATACCAAATTAATTTGTCGCGACGAATGGGAGTGTTGGTTCGTTCCGAAGAATGGATGGCTTCTCACGACGTGTTGACTTTCTGGTTGACTCCATGTTCCTACGAAATGTAACACATTTGCAGTATCAATTGTCCCGATAAAAGTTATGCAGAAATTAGTATCAACTGACAACAAAATACTGGCAATGTGCAAATTATAAAAGCTCAATACGAGAACCCAACTTAAGCACAAAAATCATGAATTAGGAGTCAACAAGTGCATAATTACTTAAGAAAACAGGGCCAATTTATAGTATAAATTTGGCTCAATCACTTTCCCATGGGCGTCAACAATTTGACGCCGCCGGCGTCCCTTCTCACTTGCCATGCGAAATAATAAAAATTCGCCGCGGCGAGGCTCGCGCGCAGGTCGCGACGTGCGATGAATCCTTCGTCTTCTCCGATCGTTTTCCATCCAGTCTCTCTCTAAAACTCCTATTAACACTCTCAAATACCATAATAAATGCCAAAAATGCAGTAGAAACCATCAATAACTATATAAATGACATTAAAACTTACCAATCAAGCCTCAAATCCACCGATCGCTCAAAAACGCCATAAACCCTAAAATGTTTCAAATCCAACGATGACCCACTCTAAGCTCCTCAATCCTTTATCAATCACAATAAACTTGTTAGCCTTACACAATAAGAGGAAATCCACAAGAGAGAATCAAAGAATCCTCACCTATGAGAGGAAACGAAGAACGTCGTGGGAGGAGGAGAAGAAACTCGCGATAGCCTTAAGAAAAATTTCCCCAATTTCCTTCAAACCTAGCTATTTATAGGCATAGGTCTCCAAATCAGTCCAAATTTTAGTCTCTAAATTTCAGTAGCTCAACATATTTATTTTCTAACAGTCCCACTCTAACTTTTCCATTTCCATTGGACAATTCTTTCAGTACTATACATCCATCCGGTCAGTCTCTCAAATATTTCCGGTCTGGGCATTTCCTTCCGAATTTCTCGAAAATTTCCTATAAGCCACCATCAATTACCAATCACTCTTAAATTATTCTAAATCACCATTTGAACCCAAGAACTCTAATTTCTCAATCAGTCATGATCCAATCAATTCAATCGATTCAAGAATTCTAATTCACAATTAGCCACGGAAAACCATGAATGCATGTACCTATGAATAAATGCATATGCAATAAATCTCCTCTATAATTAGAGGCCAAGAACATGTTCAACAAGGAATGCAATGAAACCTATCACTCTGTCCCAATTTACCAGAATGCCCTTGCTAACAGTAGCGGGATGTTACAATTCTCCCCTCCTAATAAAAATTTCGTCCTCGAAATTTCATATACAATTGGTCAGGAAGATAGGGGAATTGATTCGCTCCATTCTATTCTGATTCACACTCATTTCCTTATATGACCAGGTTCTGTCAATTTACGGAAATCAATACAATCAATTACTCTTTTTCCTTTCTCATTTTCTACCCTGCCTTAACTGTTTCCTCATAATTACCCGAAATTCTTCATGTTCGGTACCATTAACACATTTATCATCTCTTAACAATGTTTCTTATTTCAGTCCATAAAACACTTGATGTAGCGCCCCCTCACCGTAGAGTATACACCGGGTCGCCCGTAGGTCGTATCGATGCACAACCTACGACGAGGGTGCACTATCAAACTATCATTTCTATAACCTCATGGCATCAATACAAAGAAGGCAGTAATATCAAATTCGCTAGAATTTAAAACCAAAAGATTCATTTCCATTCATTCATGAAACCGTCAATACATCATCAGTCAAATATACATCTGTACGACACAAAAAGGACTAACATAGCTCCTACATAAGTCATCCACAAAATACTCCAAAAAGATCCCCAGCTGACAGACCTGTGGGCCATGCTCCTCTCGCCGGCACACACAGCAGGATAAGTTTCACTGATCGGAGCTAGAAGTCAAACTATCACTGTCCTGAAAAATAGTCGCAATTTGGGTGAGTTTGCGAAACTCAATGAGTAACCATCATCGATGGTTCACCCAACTCATGCATACACAGACAATCACATAGTATCGTATATTATCACCTTCAAGAAATCACATGCAGTTAATTTCACATTTATAAGGCGATATGCCTTTCACACAATTCGCATGTAAACATTCATATATGCAACGTGCATGTGACTCTTTCATTTTCTTTCGTTGTTGTGACCGTGCGCCTGAGCTCATATACGTTGAGCCATTGGCTCTGGAAACATTGGGCTCAAATGTAACATCCCGTTACCGATGTGAAGGGCATATCGGTATTTGGGTGGATTGAGCAGTGAGTGCATTCATAATTGAATTGCACGTATAGTGACCTCGCGTCAGTGATAAATGAGATTAATTGCACATGCATACATGGTGACATGCATTCATGATTATTCCAGCATTTAATTGTGATTGTGAATTGTGAGAAACTGTGTGAGATATGAGTTATTAAGAACTAAGTGATAAGTGGAATTGAGTAGTCAAATTGGTTAGATTAAAGTGATTGAGAATTTAAAGAGTATTGAGTTGTATAGTTGAATTTGAGTGAGATTGGAAGTTTAGAGAAGTGGAAATGTTAAATTGAGTATAGAATCGAGTGTTTTATATTTTTGAGAAATTATGAGAATTTTTCTGGAATTTTTAGAGATTTGAGTTCGGACCGAAAAATTGACCTAGAGACTGATAATTGTGAATTCGGTTCCGAAAGTGAGTGAGATATAGCATGAAAATTTAAAGTTATGAGTTTAAGAAATTTTGGTGATGAGCCAGTGAAATTAGAGATTGGAATTAAGAGATTTGAGGACTGATAGATTTTGAATCTCAGTTGAAATCAGCCCTGAATATATATATATATATAGAGATTTGGGAGTTAGGGTTTTAACATTTTTCCTTTACCTTCCTCCTTCTCCGTCGGCGATTGCGAGCTTCTCCCTTGGAGATTTCGTTGGTTTCCCTTCTTTGTGAGTGAAAGAGTTGTTAGAGATCGGGGAAATATTGAGGTTGGCTAGCGTTGAGGTTCATCGTGCTTGGGAAAGGAAGGAGAAGAAGCTAGAGATTTGCGGTGATTTTTAGGGTTTCCATCGATCATTTGACTTGGTAAGTGTTACTGTGTTTAATGCTGTATTTATGGTTATTGTTAGCATATATGGCATGATAGAGTAGTTGAATGAGTGATTGGGTTGAGAGAGACATCATTAATGGCGGAAATGCGATTTGGGGGAGACGAACCAGTCGCACGTCGCGACGAATTAGATTAAAATGTTTAATTGACGTCGCGGCGTTTTAATAGACGTCGCGGCGAGCTGGCGAAAGTCCACGCCGCGACGAGGGCTAGGTGACGTCGCGGCGAAGGCGTGAAATGGACTTCACGCCATGGGCGAATGGTTTACGCCATGTGAGGCGTCCTCTGTCGTCGCGACGAACGTGTGAGGTTCTTGCGAAGAAAGGAATTTGAGATGAAACTGATTTGGGTTTTATGACATATCTTTTAGTGTAGACCTCCAATTGAGATGATTTTTGATTCGTTGTGAACTAGAGAAAGAGGTCTACAAGTGTGGTATTAATTGAGAGTTGAATTATTCTAGAGGATCGTGAATTATCGAAAGTGAATCAAATCTAGTATCAATTGTGACCTAAGTGTTATAATGTGACAATTAGAGTTTGAATTGAGGACTTCATGATTGAGATAGGCCTAGTGAATAGTGAATTGCGGTTGTGAAGTAAGAGATAGCGGATTGGATTAGAGAGCTGAAATCATGATCATGCATCATATCATTGCGAATTGAGACATGTGCATTAGTGAATTTGATTAAATGAGCAATTAGTGATGAGAATTTACTTGAATTGATATAGAGGCGCCGTTGGATCGTCAGACCACGGACATTACTGGGACTTCCAGACAGTAGCTCGGAAGTTACAGGTGAGTAACCTAGTTGGTTCCTTAGCTTTTATGTGATTAAATGTGCTGTGAGTGTGTATGAAATAAGTGTTAAAGTGAGTGATATAAATGTAAAGTGATTGAGCTAAATGCGATAGATGATAGTGATTGTGTGAATGTGATTGTTTATAGTCGTGAGACTAATGTGCTGAGATTATAAGTGAATACTCTGAGAATGTGAATAAGTGTTCTGAGTATGCTAAGTGTAGTGGAATGAGATACATGTGAAATGTGTTATAAATGTGAAGTGAATGTCTTTGAGAATGCTAATAAAAGTCTTTGTGAATGTGCCATTTAGTTGCCGAAGTGAGTGTTACGATTGCATGTAGATAAATGTGCCGAGGTTGTGATTAAATGTGAAATGTGTTGTGAATGTGAATACTTGAGATAAGTGAATGAAGTGATATCTACAAGAAATGTGAGCATTTTGAATGCGAATTAGTGTAAAGAATTATGAGTAAGTGTTTTGACTGTGATAAGCGAGTGAAGTGATATATATATATATAGAGATGAGATAGTGACTGTGTAAGTGCATGCTAAGCATGAACATAAGTGGTAATTAATCACCAGACTTTGGAGCTTAGTGATCAGAGCTTTAAGTTCGATATCAGCAAATGGGCCTAAGGCCAAAATGGCAGTAGTGCATACCCAGAAGGCTCTCCTACTTGCCTAAAATGCGATTATTGTGAAAGGGAATAGTGCATACCTAGAGGGCTCTCCTATCCCATATGTGAGTGGGCGAGGTGCATACCCGAGGGCTCTCCTACTTGCGGAAAAGTGATTAGTGTGAAAAGTGCCCGTATCGGGACGGTGATAATGCTCAACACAACAAATGACATAAAATGAGAATTTGCATACATATGCATATGACTGTGTAGTGAAATTGAGAATGTGTATGAGTGATACATCGTGACTAGTGTGAAAGGCGATACGCCTTATATGTGTAAGAGCGACAATGCATGAGATGAAGTGAAATGTGATGACTTCTCAGTGATGTGTTTCATTTGTGATTATAGTGAAATGTGAAGTTGTTGATAGTGTTCAAATTGTAAATTGTGAGTATGTGATATATTGAATATATATGCATGAGTTGGGTGAACCATCGACGATGGTTTCTCATTGAGTTCGCAAACTCACCCAACATTGCAATTATTTTCGAGGATCGAAGAGTACCCGTTGGACAAACGGGAGTATGATTACTGCGAAGCAGTCGAGTTTGATGTCTGGATCGGTTCACGCCCAGATTAGTGTAGTGATGTCTTATATATATTGAATTTCTGAGTTATTCAGATTGGTGATTTTGTTCATGGGCCTAATTGTTTTAGTGTGTGAGTAATTTTGTAAAAGACAAATGATTTCAAAGTTTTAAATTGTAGTGATTGCTCTAAGACACCACCCTCGCGGGCGCGGCTCTGATATCACCATCGATATCGGGTTCGGTCTCAGCGGAGTGGGTGCTACATTTGTGGTATCGAGCCAAGAAGTACAATCTTACATGGGCGTTACGAGAAAATTTGTCAAATGCATGCATCTAAGTCATGTCTCAGCAGACAGTGACAACTGATCCCCAGTCTAGCATATGAGTCACATGCATTAGCATGTATCAGTCGTTTGAGCGGTTCGCAATAGTGAGGAAAATGATAATGTGTGAGAATGTGATAAGAGAAAGCTATGTACATTACGAAATCACAGAACGTGCATAGTTTGATCCAATAAGAGACGATTAAGTGTATCGATAATGATGGATATATTAAGGACTGCGACACCCGTGTTATATCGGGGCATATCCTCAAATGTAGGATATGAAGTTATAGTTATGGATTAATAGAGATATGATAGACATGGTAAGAGGTCAAGCGTATAAAGTGGATGAAAATAAAGTGTTCTATAATATAGAAAAGTTACAATTGAGATTGATTACCGTGACGAGAGTTATGAATAATGATTTATGACTGAGAATCAATTGTCTTAGTGAGAAATCAAGAATGATTGTGTATAGCTATGAAAATGATTGAGTGTGATAAGTTCGTGGGTATGAGACAATTATGAAAAGATTAAATTGTAAAATACTGATAATGGTAGATGAAAAAGTGATTAAGGTTCAGTTGATTTGCCTAAGTGAATACATACCTAATTATGGGAACCCCGTGGTAAGCGAAAATAGTAAACGTAATTGTCTTATTTGTGGAAAAGGCATGGGAAGCAACTAATGAGTTAGTGGAAAATTGCCAGTACGATTCTTATAGAATGAAAGTGTTTATGTTGATCAATTGGGAATGAATAGAGATTGTATTCGATCTTCTTGCACGAGGACGGGTGCAAAAAGAAAAGTTGTTGAGCTCAGATTTTATTGTCACTGTAAGCGTACATTTGATAGTGGAATCACCCTTATGGGTGAAAGGATTGAGCGTAAGTGAATATGATATAGGAGGAAAATAGGTGGCCTATTAAATAAGTTCCATTATAATTCCTGTGGCCCCAAGTTCGAGATGAGTTAGAGCAAGACATGAGAATGTTAGTAGCGATCAATTGAAAAAGAAGTGAGACTATTAATGATCGAGAATTGGTACCAAAAGAGAAAGGTTATCGAGAATTAAGTGGGATTTCAGTGTTCTTAGTAGTATGGGCTACTAATGAGTCAATCGATGTGAGTGCCTATTCAGATATGATGTGGTGATTATAGCAGTGCATACAAGATATTAGTGTGAATGAAATTGTTTAAATGCCTTACAGAGCCTCATTACAAGGAATGCTCTAATCTTGTAATGCATGATATGAATTACTTTTATTGGGAAAAATTTATGCGTAATCAAAATTGACCTTCTCGAGGGATTAAGAGTGACTGATAAATAGTGATGAGAAATAGTTGATTGATAAGGTTTTGGCGAACAGTGTTAATGATTGATAAGGTTTTGTTAATCCGGTAATCTGATTTAAGAGTGATCTTTGATGAGATAAATTTTTGAAATGAAGAAAAGGAGTCCTAATCCTAGCGGAGACTCAAGTGTAAGAGATAAAATATGTTACTGAAAAAAAAAGTGTACATTATGTTGATGAGATGACTCTGATTGTGTAAGAGAATTGTTGAATGTTGAGGAAATGTTAATTGTGAATATGAGAAGAATATAAATTTGTGTATGTTTTGTGCAAGTGTGATTTGAAAGTACAAAAGAGATATGATGAATGTGTTAACAACCAGTGTGTAACGATGGCAATAAATTGGGTTATGTGGAGAACTAAGGTATAGGAAGTTGTGTCAAAATATGTTGCGATGAAACTGAGAAAATAATGAGAAAAACTGTTCCTCATCGGAGATAATCGATTTTATAGAGTTATACGAATTAATTATGGGTATCAGGAAATTGGTGTACTACTGAAGAGTAAAGTGTCCCAATCGTATTTAAATTGGAAAGCCACTATGAGCACCGATGATCGATTAAATGTGTTTGAAAAGTGAAGATGATAAATTGGCATCGTTGAGGAAATTGGTAATCATGTAAGTTTCATAAGAGTGAATCTTAATCTGATCGAATAAATAGTGAATGATTTAGTTTTCGAGTATGGCATTGGGAGATTCAATGGTGATAGAGATAGTGATAAATTGCGAAATTTTCCAGGAAAGTATGTATACGAGATTTGGGGTTATTGAGAATTAACTGAATGCTGGATTCATCCAAACAGTGTTAAAGATTTTCAAGTTTTAGCTGTGACAAAATGTTTGAAAAAAAAAAAAAAGAAATGATTTGAGTGAATTGAGGCCATTGGAATCTTATGAGATTAGTGTTTTAACACTAAAGTGATATAATCTGTTAATCAATAAATGAAATGTTTCAAGGTGTATCACATCGGCCTGATACACTTAGATAAGATAGAGGAAAGAGGGGAAACTGGATTCGTTATAAAGTGGCCTCTATGTGACTGTGATATGAATAGAACCAAGGATTAGAAATTGAGTTTCAAAATCTAAAAGATGATTCGGGCTTATTAAGCGTTATATGAGCTGTGATACGTATTATTGATAGCAAAAGTGAAGCATTGTGAGTAATTATGAGGAATCTGTTAGGATAAGTGTAAAGATAGAGGACAGATAAAGAGTGATCGATTGTATTGACTCAGTATATCTGATCGAAATTGATTATATAGTGAAATAAGTGAGAGACCATATATAGTAATCAGAGTAACTCCCCTGCCTTCCTGATCAATCGTATATGAAATTTCGAGGACGAAATGTTATTTAGGAGGGGAGAATTGTAACATCCCGTTATCGATGTGAAGGGCATATCGATATTTGGGTGGATTGAGCAGTGAGTGCATTCATAATTGAATAGCACGTATAGTGACCTCGCGTCAGTGATAAATGAGATTAATTGCACATGCATACATGGTGACATGCATTCATGATTATTCCACATTTAATTGTGATTGTGAATTGAGAAACTGTGTGAGATATGAGTTATTAAGAACTAAGTGATAAGTGGAATTGAGTAGTCAAATTGGTTAGATTGCGAAGTGATTGAGAATTTAAAGAGTATTGAGTTGTATAGTTGAATTTGAGTGAGATTGGAAGTTTAGAGAAGTGGAAATGTTAAATTGAGTATAGAATCGAGTGTTTTATATTTTGAGAAATTATGAGAATTTTTTGAAATTTTTAGAGATTTGAGTTCGACCAAAAATTGACCTAGAGGCGATAATTGTGAATTCGGTTCCGAAAGTGAGTGAGATATAGCATGAAAATTTAAAGTTATGAGTTTAAAAAATTTTGGTGATGAGCCAGTGAAATTGGAGATTGGAATTAAGAGATTTGAGGACTGATAGATTTTGAATCTCAGTTGAAATCAGCCCTGAATATATATATATATATAAAAGAGATTTGGGAGTTAGGGTTTTAACATTTTTCCTTTACCTTCCTCCTTCTTCGTCGGCGATTGCGAGCTTCTCCCTTGGAGATTTCGTTGGTTTCCCTTCTTTGTGAGTGAAAGAGTTGTTAGAGATCGGGGAAATATTGAGGTTGGCTAGCGTTGAGGTTCATCATGCTTGGGAAAGGAAGGAGAAGAAGCTAGAGATTTGCGGTGATTTTTAGGGTTTCCGTCGATCATTTGACTTGGTAAGTGTTACTGTGTTTAATGCTGTATTTATGGTTATTGTTAGCATATATGGCATGATAGAGTAGTTGAATGAGTGATTGGGTTGAGAGAGACAGCATTAATGGCGGAAATGCGATTTGGGAGATTTAACCAATCGCGCGTCGCGATTTAATTAGATTAAAATGTTTAATTGACGTCGACGGCGGAAGGCTCTAGGCGCCTCGGCGTGTGGTTAATAGACGTCGCGGCGAGCTGGCGAAAGTCCACGCCATGACGAGGGCTAGGTGACGTCATGGCGAAGGTGTGAATGGACTTCACGCCATGGCGAATGGTTTGCACGCCTTGTGGCGTCCTCTGTCTTGTTGACGAGCGTGTGAGGTTGCGGCGAAAGGAATTTGAGATGAAAGTGATTTGGGTTTTATGACATATCTTTTAGTGTAGACCTCCAATTGAGATGATTTTGATTCGTTGTGAACTAGAAAGATGTCTACAAGTGTGGTATTAATTGAGAGTTGAATTATTCTAGAGGGATCGTGAATTATCGAAAGTGAATCAAATCTAGTATCAATTGTGACCTAAGTGTTATAATATGACAATTAGAGTTTGAATTGAGGACTTTATGATTGAGATAGGCCTAGTGAATAGTGAATTGTGGTTGTGAAGTAAGAGATAGCGGGATTGGATTAGAGAGCTGGAAATCATGATCATGCATCATATCATTGCGAATTGAGACATGTGCATTAGTGAATTTGATTAAATGAGCAATTAGTGATGAGAATTTACTTGAATTGATATAGAGGCGCCGTTGGATCGTCAGACCACGGACATTACTGGGACTTCGAGCAAGAGCTCGAAAGTTACAGGTGAGTAACTTAGTTAGTTCCTCGCTTTTATGTGATTAAATGTCTTTGTGAGTGTGTATGAAATAAGTGTTAAAGTGAGTGATATAAATGTAAAGTGATTGAGCTAAATGCGATAGATGATAGTGATTGTGTGAATGTGATTGTTTATAGTCGTGAGACTAATGTCTTTGAGATTATAAGTGAATACTACGAGAATGTGAATAAGTGTTCGAGTATGCTAAGTGTAGTGGAATGAGATACATGTGAAATGTGTTATAAATGTGAAGTGAATGTGCTGAGAATGCTAATAAAAGTGCTGTGAATGTGCCATTTAGTTGCCAGTGTGAGTGTTACGATTGCGAGATAAATGTGCCGAGGTTGTGATTAAATGTGAAATGTGTTGTGAATGTGAATACTTGAGATAAGTGAATGAAGTGATATCTACAAGAAATGTGAGCATTTTGAATGTGAATTAGTGTAAAGAATTATGAGTAAGTGTTTTGACTGTGATAAGCGAGTGAAGTGATATATATATATATATAGAGATGCGATAGTGACTGTGTAAGTGCATGCTAAGGATGAACATAAGTGGTAATTAATCAGTTGTGACTGGAGCTTAGTGATCAGAGCTTTAAGCTCGATATCAGCGAATGGGCCTAAGGCCAAAATGACAGTAATGCATACCCAGAGAGCTCTCCTACTTGCCTAAAATGCTATTATTATGAAAGGGAATAGTGCATACCCAGAGGGCTCTCCTATCCCATATGTGAGTGGGCAGTAGTGTTGGGACCCGTTTTCGGAACCCAACTCATAACGAACGAATCGCAGCTTAACTAATATCGCTTCATTTTTTTTTTCATTTACACATTGTTCAAAGTAGTTTCAATTTCCAATTTGTATTTCATCAATTCCTCAATCCTTTTAATCCTTCATATTCGATCATATCGCGTTAGCATTCAAAAACATTTTATCATTCGCTATGATCATATCTCTCTTTATCCCAATTTCGCTTATTAACAAATATTTGAATTTCACAATCCATCTTATGCCATTCATACATAATTTCCATATCATATCCATACACAAATCCATACATGAAAACACTTCAATATTTCCAACCCATCACACAAATCTTGGACCTCCCGTCCGAATCCCATCATACACATTTACAATCCTATATCTAAACACTTCCATAATTCTCGGTCATATCTCAAGTCATGATCATAATTCACATTCATAATACTAACCATATTTCACTTACATAATCCCATCCCATAATCATATACAAATTTTAATGGCCTTATAAGCCATAATACAATCACAATATAAAATCCGAATGCAAATACAAAGATACAAAATCCTCTTTTCGCTCACAGATCTTCTTCTCATTACATGGGATGGTAATGAGGGGGTGAGCTTACGCTCAATGGGTAACAGTTTATAACAAAACAATAAGCAAAACTCTTGAAATCTTTTTCTTTTACGGTCTTAGAAAACATTTCTTTGAAATCAGTAAAGCATATTTTGAAGAAGTTCTTTTCTTCTGTAATCAAAATCACATTTTACAAATCAGATATCGCCTTAGGCTTTCAGCCACAAATCCATAAGTCACAAGACATGAATGCATCAACTTGGCAATTCACGTAAGCAATGCACACACAAATGGCTAGAGTTCCATAAACACGACGGAAACCGAAGTTTACCGTAATCACGACGAGTCCATTTTTCGATCTCGTAAGCCACAAGCAAGCAGCCGGAGAAGGCTATCACATTATTTTGTCTACGTGCGAGACTATCACAACGTTACTCTCTCGCCCACACAAAAGCACATATAATGCTCAAATCAATTTATCAAATGCTCTTTTCGAATATACATGACCATGAAGTCTTTCAAGGCATAACACAATGTATTTTTGCAATTCATCAAAATTTCATGTATCGAATCAAAAATGATTTTTCAAATCATTTATGCAATGATGCAATAATTATGATGCAATTTAAGTCAGAAAATCTCTTTGTTTAAAGAAAGCGGTAATGGCTTATAAATTCTATTATAAACGGATACCCACCTCGAATCCATGCTAGGAACTTGTCCAAAGCTCTAATTTCTCCGAAGCTTCTTTCTTTCGCCCACTTTGAAATTTCCTAGACCGAAATCATCCAAATTCATCATCATAAATACCATAACCCTCAAAATTTACTATAGGAAACCCAATTCCAACATATTTCCAAGCTATCTAAGGCATCAATTTACAAAAGCCCCAATTTCCAAAATTGGGCATAAACCCTAACTCACATTAATCCAAAATTAATCCACCATCTTAGCATAGACATCACAACTAATTTCATAATCCATAAAACCATAATATTTTCCATGATTCTACACCAAAAATTTTAAGAAAAGCTTGAAGCTTGAAAATCGGCTTTTACCTCACTCTTCACCATTTTCGATTTTCTTAGCTCATCCTAGAGCTCTCTTCATCCTTCATCTTTTCCCTCTTGGAGCATGTTCAAATCCTCCTGAAAGCTCACAAAATCGAACCCTAGCTGCTGTCCTTTCTTTTCTCCTTCCACCAAACCCACTCTTCTCTTTCTCTCTTCTTTCTTTCTTTCTTTTGTTTCTCTTTATTCTGTTTCTCTAACTCTCACGACCACAGCCTGCTTCTCCTCTATTTATACTACATCCACATGCCATGTCATTTAATGAATGAGGAAAGACTCTCATGCCCTCCTTATAAGCCTACTAACTTAACTCTTTAAGTGTTCTTCCAAAATTGCCCTTAAAAGTTGATATCTTGGCTCCAAATTCTGATCAGATAAATAAAGGAATTTTACAAAATTTCTTCTTCATAATGTTCTCCTCGATCATACGAATCCAACGCAACAAACCACACTCAATTCGGATCTAAAACGAAGAAGTTATGGCCAAAATACTATCGGACACATGCAAAATCTGAGACTGCACAATCGCACTGAGTTTCATTCCAATATCCGACAGTCTTAGAGGCTCCATCATGATCGGGGTTCTTCATCAAAGTTGTAGCCTTATAACTCTAGTTTAATCTCAATTTGAATCACCTTAATCCGAGCTCTTTAGCTCCATATATCCTCAAAATACTGATCTGTGTGCGATCGCTTTCCTTCCATCCGCTTTTCCTTCCATCGATTTTCCTTCCATCCGCTTTTCCTTCCATCGATTTTCCTTCCATCTGCTTTTCCTTCCATCTGCTTTTCCTTCCATCCTTTTCCTTCCATCTGATTTTCCTTCCATCCGCTTTTCCTTCCATCGATTTTCCTTCCATCCTTTTCCTTCCATCTGCTTTTTTCCTTCCATCGATTTTCCTTCCATTTGCTTTTCCTTCCATCGATTTTCCTTCCATCTGCTTTTCCTTCCATCTGCTTTTCCTTCCATCTGATTTTCCTTCCATCTCGCTTTCTTCGTTCATCGCCCGATTTTCTATCGCCCGATTTATCGCTCATCGTCTAATTTTCTATCGTCGACTTTTCCATCACCGATTTTGCATCGGTGATTTTGCATCACCGATTTCCATCACTGATTTTTGCATCAACTGATTTTGCATCAGCTGATTTCCATCAGCTGATTTTTTGCATCACCTGATTTTGCATCGACTGATTTTGAATCATCGATTTTACCTCCAAACTTCAAACGCCTATAACTTTTAACTCCGAACTCCAAATTAGACAAAATTGATGTCTATTTCATAGAGAAAGACTGATCTACAATGTTCATGAAGAACTTAAATCCAAATTCAGTCTCTAAAAGGGTCAAATGTCTCAATTAATCTTTCGTCTGATTTTTGCATCTTCCGGTTTTCCTATCATTTGGTTTTCTATCGGCTGGTTTTTCTATCCAGACATGTCCACTTATATAGATCATATATTTTGACTCCGATATCCAAATTGGGCAAACCTGGTATCTATCTCATAGAGAAAAGAGAGATCTACAACTTTCAAGAAGGAAATTTTGTCCAAATCCATCGATATCAAGTCCATATCGTCTGCTTTTGCTTCAGCTGGTTTTTCTATCAGCTGGTTTTTCCATCATCTGATTTCTATCAGACATGTTTTGGCGCAAATGCCATAACTTTCTCTATAGGTGTCGAAATGACTTCATTCTTGGACGGTTAGAAAGTAGACATCTAGATATATAACTCTCATGAAGACTACAAAGGCTGATTCTATCTCCTACATTCTGTAGCGTCCACTTTTCCTATCAGCTGGTTTTTGCTACAGTACATCGTCTGGTTTTTCAATCACCTAAACAACATCAAAACTTCAATCTATTATAACTTCTAGCCCCGATATCGAAAATTCGCAAACTTTATGGCTACCGAAAGCCCTCAACGAACACTACATGTTCATGAATATCATTTTATCATATTTCACTTAAATCAAAAGTCAACTATTCATCCCCAAAAGTCAAACTTTCATAATTCTTCATATTTTCACACCTTCACTAATTCTTCCAATTCTCACTCTTTCAATCTTTATTTCCTACCTTTCAACTTCCATTTCAATCATCTTAATCAACTCATTCATTTTAACTTTCATTAACTCATAATATTCACTCGACATTTCGTAACATATACATATCTCTTTAAAGCCTCAAAGTCATCAAGACCAATCCATTCTTTCCATCTTGATTTCACATTTTTCCTCACTACCACAATACTCTTCGTCCAATCTACTTCAAGCACGATTCAATCTTCACAACTTAATCTATAACATAATACATATACAAAATACTCATTCTTTCCATACTTAAATCCTCCATATACAATTCATTCAACACATTCTTATGACAAACATTAAGCCATTTCTCAAATCATCCATAAGCCACAAAATACATACTTTAGAATAAATTTTGAAAGCAACCACATATCACACAAAGTTCATTTACACAACTTATGACACATTTTCAATTCAATGCAAGTCATACTTGAACAATCATTTGCAAAACACGATAAAAGGTTCTTACAAGCTTTGCGGGCATTTCTAGCCCCAATAAATCGAAGTCTCATTTATTGAAATTTCAAAGAAGTTACATAAATAGTAACTATACAAATTCACTTTTTTTTCAATTATAAAGATGTTACCCATAATGCATGTACACCGAGAACGCTCATTTCATACATTAACCCCAACATCATTAGCAATATTACCCAAATACCACACTAATTTCCTTGTTTAACGATTTTGACGTCCAATCAAAGTTCGGGTCCAACAATTCTCCCTCCTTAAAAGAATTTCGTCCTCGAAATTTACATCACTTCTGGATCGCTTCTCATTCGTGTTCAGATCACTCACAACTTTCAACTTCTTGTATCAATAATACCAATATCATATATTTCAAACATAATCGCATATTCGCATTTGAATCCGGACATCTTTTGTCAAGAACACTATCTCATAAGACTCCATACGAACTAATTCATATCGACAGCAAATTCTCCTTTCTCAACCATCATTATTAATTTCATATTCTTCTTATTACAATCACCATGTAGCCCTCTTTCTATTCGAACTCAAACTTGGATCTGCTTTCAACCTCTCAAAACGATTCACAATTTCTTGATCCTTAATTCGGGACGTACAAGCCCCTACATGTTATGCTTCCTTTTTTTGCTCTTGGTTCCAATAACCTCGATATCGAATTTTCTGTTTATGCATTTTTAAAAAATACTTAGCCTTAATAGGAATTTCTCATTCATACAATCAAAATCTTTTGTATTCCTATTCCATGCTCTCAATTCAATGATTGTCCCCGCTTTTACGATCTGTACTTGCATAAATACTTCCAAGATGTTCTTTTATTCATCTTGTCTCCAAGCTTTAAAGTAATCATTAGTGTAGCGACTCTTAAACATGTATCAACTCCTTAACTCATAGAACCTTAGTTGCTCCTTTATATGCAATCACTTCATTATGCTCCATTAGATTTTATCCAAATCTCTTATACAACATCGGTGCATCGACAAACTTTCCAAATTCATGCAGTTGATTTTCATTAAAATCATTCTTCAAAATTCTCCTTCCTTCCATTTATCATAAGTTTCATCGTTTTTCCTCACGTGTTCACTAGTCTCTCAATTAATCAATACTTTTAATACATCATCTACTCTTTGATCACTTGGTCTCCAATATTATTGTGTTATCGGTCCCTTTGGTTAACACCTCAATTATTATCATATTCCGTGTGCTTCTTGATTAGTCCTCGCGATTCCTTAAATAACCGATTCCTCATTAAGGTACATTATCACACTTTCTTTTCAATTTTCCAATTGACATTCTTTTCTAATGGTTGTTTCCATTCCTTGAATTTCCTCATACCTCCTTTGGCTTATTTTCATGTTTGCTCATTCATACAAACTTCATCCACATTGCAGCTCAACCGCACTTAGCTTAATTGTGATTGAAACACATTCAATAAGGCATACTTGAGTCTCCAAACATACTTACACAAAGATACTTCTCTTTACATCAAGCGAAATGCATACCTTCTCGGCAGCTTTATTCCACCCTTTTACTTGAGTCTCCATTAGAGATGGGACTCCAATACTTCTTGTCGAGTTATTACATATTCATTTCTTGACTTGTCCTTTCATTGATCATCCTTGAAATAAGCGTCGATTTGCTTAATCCAATAGCCTTTACGATCAAACCCTATGATATAAGAGACACATTCGTTTACTCTTATATCTCGGCATGTCACCAATTCATATCTTATGCTCTTGATATACCAATCATACTAATTCAATAACCTCTGAATATCACCTCTATTCAAATTTTCGCTCCATCGCAGCTACCTTTCCAAAGAAAATCATCTATACCATACTTTATCTCGGTTCTCGATTCATTTCATAACTTAACTCAAGGGATCAAAGATGACTCCATAAGCTATATCTGAAAATAGATCTCATATACTCAATCACATATCAAAGATGCACTCTCAATAGCTGGTTGCTACTCTTGGAAATTTATTTCGAGTCCACTATTCTACGAAGTCGATCCAAAAGGAGTATGAGATTCACATCACAACTCCTAGAAATCTATCATCTCATTTCAAACTTCCTCCTCTTGCGTTTATCGGTTCCTTTAGAAGCAACCTGGTTGATCCATACCAGGGTCCTTGTCCTCTGGACTATGGAAGAATTACCAAATTCCATTGTTGAATCGAGGTAAGAGCTTATAATCCCACTCTTGGTCAAGGAAGACTGCATTCTCTAGTCATACACTAACTTATCCGCTTCGACCAGTTCCACTTTGCTTGCATACTACCTTTCATTCAATTCCTGCGTAATGATATATCCATATCGATTCAAACACTTACTGCAAGATAATTCCATTACGAAGTCACCGACATATCCATAAATCTGAATTCATGTCTAACATATCGGACCACGAAAATTCTTATTTCCAATTAGCCACACTTTCATTGCCTTATTTTCTAACAAAATACCCTTCTTCCTATTGTCTCTCATAGTCCAAACATTTAGCAACAGCTCACACATATGACTTATTCTATACTCATCCGTGCCCTCCTTTAAGGTGCGAAATCGTATATAAGCGATCCTTGCAAAACTCCTCGTATCCTGTTACGGGTGGCACACTACTCCTTTATTTCTCATCCAATTGAAATTATCGATACATATTCATCATGAAATTTTGACCTCAATTCCACTAATCTCTTCTTAATCTGACGATTACCATCAAAAGGAATGTCGATAAGTACTACGATCGAGGTCTAAATCATCGACCGTTAAGGACGCCAACTTAACGATCCGAGACTCAAATTCTCAACCAAAGACTTTCGACACTTCCAATATAATGGCATTGAATCCGTATTCACCATAATTGCATCTACTTATCCACAACTTCCTTTTCTCATATCGAGTATCATCATTTTTCCTATTAGATCTATCACCTCAAACTTTTCACAATTTCTTGTCGTCTAACGATACACATGCGCCATGTAAGATCATATCTCGGCGCCTCGATACCATAAATGTTGGGACTCGTTTTGAACCCAATTCATAACGAATCGAATCGCACTTAACTAATATCGCTTCATTTTTTTTCATTTACACATTGTTCAAAGTAGTTTCAATTTCCAATTTGTATTTCATCAATTCCTCAATCCTTTTAATCCTTCATATTCGATCATATCGCGTTAGATTCAAAAACATTTTATCATTCGCTACAATCATATCTCTTTATCCCAATTTAAACTTATTAACAAATATTTGAATATCGTCAATCCATCTTATGCCATTCATACATAATTTCCATATCATATCCATACACAAATCCATACATGAAAGCACTTCAATATTTCCAACCCATCACACAAATCTTGGACCTCCCATCCGAATCCCATCATACACATTTACAATCCTATATCTAAACACTTCCATAATTCTCGGTCATATCTCAAGTCATGATCATAATTCACATTCATAATACTAACCATATTTCACTTACATAATCCCATCCCATAATCATATACAAATTTTAATGGCCTTACAAGCCATAATACAATCACAATATAAAAATCCGAATGCAAATACAAAGATACAAAAATCCCTCTTTTTCGCTCACTAGATCTTCTTCTCATTACCTGTGGATGGTAATGAGGGGGGTGAGCTTACGCTCAATGGGTAACAGTTTATAACAAAACAATAAGCAAAACTCTTGAAATCTTTTTCTTTTCTGGTCTTAGAAAACATTTCTTTGAAATCCGTAAAGCACATTTTTGAAGAAGTTCTTTTCTTCTTTGTAATCAAAATCACATTTTACAAATCGATATCGTCTTAGGCTTTCAGCCACAAATCCATAGGTCACAAGACATGAATGCATCAACTTGGCAATTCACGTAAGCAATGCACACACAAATGGCTAGAGAGTTCCATAAACACGACGGAAATCGAAGTTTACCGTAATCACGACGAGTCCATTTTTCGGATCTCGTAAGCCCTGGCAAGCAAGCAGCCGGAGAAGGCTATCACATTATTTTTGTCTACGTGCGAGACTATCACAACGTTACTCTCTAAGCCCACACAAAAGCACATATAATGCTCAAATCAATTTATCAAATGCTCTTTTCTGAATATACACACCATGAAGTCTTTCAAGGCATAACACAATGTATTTTGCAATTCATCAAAATTTCATGTATCGAATCAAAATGATTTTTCAAATCATTTATGCAATGATGCAACAATTATGATGCAATTTAAGTCGAAAAATCTCTTTGTTTAAAGAAAGCAGTAATGGCTTATAAATTCTATTATAAACGGATACCCACCTCGAATCCATGCTAGGAACTTGTCCAAAGCTCTAATTTCTCCGAAGCTTCTTTCTTTCAGCCACTTTGAAATTTCCTAGACCAAATCATCCAAATTCATCATCATAAATACCATAACCCTCAAAATTTACTATAGGAAACCCAATTCCAACATATTTCCAAGCTATCTAAGGCATCAATTTACAAAAGCCCCAACTTCCAAAATTGGGCATAAACCCTAACTCACATTAATCCAAAATTAATCCACCATCTTAGCATGTACATCACAACTAATTTCATAATCCATAAAACCATAATATTTTCCATGATTCTACACCAAAATTTTAAGAAAAGCTTGAAGCTTGAAAATCGGCTTTACCTCACTCTTCACCATTTTCGGATTTTCTTAGCTCATCCTAGAGCTCTCTTCATCCTTCATCTTTTCCCTCTTGGAGCATGTTCGAAATCCTCTGGAAAGCTCACAAAATCGAACCCTAGCTGCTGTCCTTTCTTTTCTCCTTCCACCAAACCCACTCTTCTCTTTTCTCTCTTCTTTCTTTCTTTCTTTTGCTTCTCTTTATTCTGTTTCTCTAACTCTCACGCCCCTCCTTATAAGCCTACTAACTTAACTCTTTAAGTGTTCTTCCAAAATTGCCCTTAAAAGTTGATATCTTGGCTCCAAATTTTGATCAGATAAATAAAGGAATTTTACAAAAATTTCTTCTTCATAATGTTCTCCTCGATCATACGAATCCAACGCAACAAACCACGCTCAATTCGGATCTAAAACGAAGAAGTTATGGCCAAAATACTATCAGACCTGTACAAAAATCTGAGACTGCACACTACACCGAGTTTCATTCCAATATCCGACAGTCTTAGAGGATCCATCTTGATCGGGGTTCTTCATCAAAGTTGTAGCCTTATAACTCTAGTTTAATCTCCAATTTGAATCACCTTAATCCGAGCTCTGTAGCTCCATATATCCTCAAAATACTGATCTGTGTGCAGACTGTTTTCCTTCCATCCGCTTTTCCTTCCATCGATTTTCCTTCCATCGCTTTTCCTTCCATCGATTTTCCTTCCATCTGCTTTTCCTTCCATCTGCTTTTCCTTCCATCTGATTTTCCTTCCATCCGCTTTTCCTTCCATCGATTTTCCTTCCATCCTTTTTCCTTCCATCGATTTTCCTTCCATCTGCTTTTCCTTCCATCTGCTTTTTTTCCTTCCATCGATTTTCCTTCCATCCTTTTCCTTCCATCGATTTTCCTTCCATCCTTTTCCTTCCATCTGCTTTTCCTTCCATCGATTTTCCTTCCATCGCTTTCTTGTTCATCGTCGATTTTCTATCGTCGATTTATTGTTCATCGTCTAATTTTCTATCGTCGACTTTTCCATCACCGATTTTGCATCGGTGATTTTTGCATCACCGATTTCCATCAGCTGATTTTTGCATCAACTGATTTTGCATCAGCTGATTTCCATCAGCTGATTTTTTTTGCATCAGCTGATTTTGCATTAGCTGATTTTTGAATCATCTGATTTTACCTCCAAACTTCAAACGCCTATAACTTTTAACTCCGAACTCCAAATTAGACAAAATTGATGTCTATTTCATAGAGAAAAGACTGATATACAATGTTGATGAAGAACTTAAATCCAAATTCAGTCTCTAAAAGGGTCAAATGTCTCAATTAATCTTTCGTCTGATTTTTGCATCTTCTGGTTTTCCTATCAGCTGGTTTTCTATCGGCTGGTTTTTCTATCCAAAGACATGTCCACTTATATAGATCATATCTTTTGACTCCGATATCCAAATTGGGCAAACCTGGTATCTATCTCATAGAGAAAAGAGAGATCTACAACTTTCAAGAAGGAAAATTTGTCCAAATCCATCAATATCAAGTCCATATCGTCTGCTTTTGCTTCAGCTGGTTTTTCTATCAGCTGGTTTTTCCATCATCTGATTTCTATCAGACATGTTTTGGCGCAAATGCCATAACTTTCTCTATAGGTGTCGAAATGACTTCATTCTTAGACGGTTAGAAAGTAGACATCTAGATCTATAACTCTCATGAAGACTACAAAGGCTGATTCTATCTCCTACATTCTGTAGCGTCCACTTTTCCTATCAGCTGGTTTTTGCTACAGTAACATCGCTGGTTTTTCAATCACCTAAACAACATCAAAACTTCAATCTATTATAACTTCTAGCCCCGATATCGAAAATTCGCAAACTTTATGGCTACCGAAAGCCCTCAACGAACACTACATGTTCATGAATATCATTTATCATATTTCACTTAAATCAAAAGTCAACTATTCATCCCCAAAGTCAAACTTTCATAATTCTTCATATTTTCACACCTTCACTAATTCTTCCAATTCTCACTCTTTCAATCTTTATTTCCTACCTTTCAACTTCCATTTCAATCATCTTAATCAACTCATTCATTTTAACTTTCATTAACTCATAATATTCACTCGACATTTAAGTAACATATACATATCTCTTTAAAGCCTCAAAGTCATCAAGACCAATCCATTCTTTCCATCTTGATTTCACATTTTCCTCACTACCACAATACTCTTCGTCCAATCTACTTCAAGCACGATTCAATCTTCACAACTTAATCTATAACATAATACATATACAAAATACTCATTCTTTCCATACTTAAATCCTCCATATAGAATTCATTCAACACATTCTTATGACAAACATTAAGCCATTTCTCAAATCATCCATAAGCCACAAAATACATACTTTAGAATAAATTTTGAAAGCAACCACATATCACACAAAGTTCATTTACACAACTTATGACACATTTTCAATTCAATGCAAGTCATACTTGAACAATCATTTGCAAAACACGATAAAGGTTCTTCTGAAGCTTTTGCGGGCATTTCTAGCCCCAATAAATCGAAGTCTCATTTATTGAAATTTCAAAGAAGTTACATAAATAGTAACTATACAAATTCACTTTTTTTTCAATTATAAAGATGTTACCCATAATGCATGTACCTTGAGAACGCTCATTTCATACATTAACCCCCAACATCATTAGCAATATTACCCAAATACCACACTAATTTCCTTGTTTAACGATTTTGACGTCCAATCAAAGTTCGGGGTCCAACAAGTAGTGCATACCCAGAGGGCTCTCCTACTTGCGAGAAAAGTGATTAGTGTGAAAAGTGCCCGTATCGGGACAGTGATAATGCTCAGTCAACAAATGACATAAAATGAGAATTTGCATACATATGCATCTGATGTAGTGAAATTGAGAATGTGTATGAGTGATACATCGTGACTAGTGTGAAAGCGTCGCCTTATATGTGTAAGAGCGGCAATGCATGAGATGAAGTGAAATGTGATGACTTCTCAGTGATGTGTTTCATTTGTGATTATAGTGAAATGTGAAGTTGTTGATAGTGTTCAAATTGTAAATTGTGAGTATGTGATATATTGAATATATATGCATGAGTTGGGTGAACCATCGACGATGGTTTCTCATTGAGTTCGCAAACTCACCCAACATTGCAATTATTTTTCAGGGATCGAAGAGTACCCCGTTGGACAAACGGGAGTATGATTACCGCGAGCGAGTCAAAGTTTGATGTCGGGATCGGTTCACGTCTGCATTAGTGTAGTGATGTCTTATAGGTATTGAATTTCTGCAAGTTATTCAGATTGGTGATTTTGTTCAGTGGGCCTAATTGTTTTAGTGTGTGAGTAATTTTGTAAAAAGACAAATGATTTCAAAGTTTTAAATTGTAGTGATTGCTCTAGTACACCACCCTCGCGGGGCACGGGCTCGGATATCACCATCGATATCGGGTTCGGGTCTGGCGGGAGTGGGGTGCTACATCAAAAGCCCTAATTCGTTGAGCATATAGCTCTGACAATCGTTGGGCATGAAGCCCTGTGCGTTGAGCTTAAAGCTCTCATATACAGTGGCTGCACTGGTCACAACTGCCTTTTTATCTGATCATACTGTTATGCATGTATGCACATGTCCACTTTACAATACATGCATCATATTAGAATTTCCATAGACCTAATTCTCACCATTTAAAATCAATTAGGAACAATTTATGCACAACCAACACTTCTATATCACAGTACAACTATCCCGAACACCTGTAGTCCGGAATCAATCAAATCAAATACATATAATCCGTCCTTAACTCCACATGGCATATTTGCATAAAATTAAACACATAAAGGTTGAGAAACCAACTAGGTTACTCACCTCAGAACTTCCGAGCTACTGCCGGAAAGTCTCGCCTACGTCTGATGATCGACGATCCACTTGAGTCGCTATAACAATCAAAATATAAATAACATTATAAAATGTACCAATTCTAATGTCCAATGATGCATAAGAATGAAATAATGTACGTACTATACGTGTTATGACAATTCCGACACAAATCCGAATTTTCCGATCTCAATTTCTAATTCCCAAATTCATAATCTCCAAATTGAATTTAATCCATAACTAATTGAATCATCAATTTCCTAAATCCCAAATTCTAAATCTCCCAATTGAAACCTCAAAAATTCAATTTTCGGAATTTCAGCCTCCTCATGGCGTCGGATCCTCGCCATGACGAGCTCCCATTTCCTTCGTTATGCGGCGAATAAGCTTCTTCGTCATGGCGTCGCGCACTTGATATCTGTGTGACGCGCTTATCTTCCTCACACAAGGCTTCTTCCAGCTGTCGTCGCGGCGTCTGGTTTATTACGCTTCGCCACAAGGCGTGTTAAATCATCAAGTTGCGGTATGCGACCACTGACACGCCTTAAAACCAAAATCCATATTTTCAACAACAATCATCACCAATTCCAGAATTTCTTCTTACAATTCACTCCTAAATAATTCCATACATATCATACAACAAATCTTTAACCTTTATTTCATCAAACAATTAAATTCTCTAAAATTTAACCCTAAATTCACCGAAAATCATCATCGAAAACCCTAATCACAAATCCTTTAATATTCAAACCAAATCATCCACATAACTTTATAAATCAACTAATCAAACCATTCAAGACAAGTTAGAAGTAACTTACTTGATTAATAACTTCAAATCTCCAAAGATCACACCAAATCAAAGCTCACGACACCCACGGTAGAACAGCAAACACAAAACTCATTCCATCTCTTCTATTCTTCACCCAGCCAAGGAAATGATCAAGGACAAAGGAAGAAAGCAAGCAACATAAAGAAATCAAGAAGCGATCCAAGGGAAGTAGATCACGAAGAAGAAGAAAGCTTCGTGGAAGAAGAATTTCAAAGGCTAGGGCTATATATATATTAAAAAAATCAAGGGCTTGATTGGCTAATTTAAATGCCACCAGTCCGATTCAAACCACCTCAAGTCAATCTCTAATTCTAATTTCTCCCAAATTCCAATGGCTAAACCCTAATTCCTCAATTTAAATTTCTCACCTATCCGTGCCATTGGATAATCAATTTCGGAACCGGAAATTCAATTAACCAGTCATTGATCAATTTTTCGGTCCAAGTCTATTGCTCCGAAAATTCCAGAAAAATTTCTATAAATCCTCAAAAATAGAAAACTTATTATCCTATACTCCAATTTTACAGTTCAATTTCTTAACTTTCATTTCCCATTCAAATTCAATTTCCAAGTCTAATATGACCTAATTTCCACACATTACCTAATCATCTCCAAATTCAAATTGTCCAAATTAAGTCGGAAATATGTCATGCATGTATGTACGTACAAATGCCAATTTTACACAAACTCTATAATGCATGCACATGCCAAATACGAATGCAATGAACTATACACATCCCATTGATAACGGGATGTTACAATTCTCCCCTCCTAATAAAAATTTCGTCCCGAAATTTTCTTACCTGACTGATCAAACAGATGAGGGTACTGCCTCCTCATGTGCTCCTCAGTCTCCCAAGTTGCCTCCTCGGTCGAATGGTTCTTCCAAAGGACTTTCACCAATGGAATCACCCTGGACCTCAATTGCTTGACCCGCGATCCAATAATCCGCACCGGCTCCTCAACATAACTCAAATCGCTGGCTATCTCTACCTCCTGAGCCGGAATCACATGAGTCGGGTCAGATTGATATCTCCGAAGCATGCTCACATGAAAGACGTCATGCAACTGAAACATCTCACTCGGCAACGCCAATCTATACGCTAACGGTCCAATCCTCTACGTAATCTCATACGGACCGATATACCGAGGACTCAACTTACCCTTACGGCCAAATCTAAGAACTCCTCTCCACGGAGACACTTTGAGGAACACTCTATCTCCCACAGCATACTCCATCTCTCTTCGATGCTGATCCACATAGCTCTTCTGCCTATCTTGAGCTGCCTTGATGCGACTCCGAATCAGCTGTACCTTATCAACTGTGTCCTGGATCAGCTCGGGACCCTCTAACATCCTCATACCCTCTTCATCCCAGTAAAGAGGGGATCTACACGGTCTCCCATATAGTGCCTCATATGGTGCCATGCCAATGCTGCTCTGGTGCTGATTATTATAAGCAAACTCTACCAGAGGTAAATACTGATCCCATGCACCTCGGAACTCCAACACATAGGCTCTCAACATATCCTCAACAGTCTGAATAGTCCTCTCACTCGCCCGTCATGCGAGGATGAAACGTCATCTGAAATTCAATCTGGTCCCCATAGCTGACTGCAGGCTCCTCCAGAACCTCAAAGTAAATCTGAGATCCCTATCTGACACTATCGAAACTGGGACCCCATGCAGTCGTACTATCTCTGCTACATATTTTTGGGCCAACTGATCGAGGGTATTACTCTCCCTCACCGCCAAAAAGTGAGCCGATTTAGTCAATCGGTCTACTATGACCCAGATAGCGTCACACTGCCTCGGCGTCCTGGACAACCCCATGATAAAGTCCATCGTAATACGCTCCCATTTCCACTCCGAAATGGGCAACGAATGCAATCTCCCAATTGGGGCCTGGTGCTTAGCCTTAACCTGCTGGCACGTCAAACACCGAGAAACAAACTCCTCTACATGCCTCTTCATACCTGGCCACCAAAAATGCAATTTAAGAGTGCGATACATCTTGGTGACACCAGGATGCATGGCATAAGCAGCCAAATGAGCCTCCTCCAGAATCTCTCGTCTCAGATCCTCCACATCCGGAACACACAACCTCTGGCCCATCCACAAAGTACCATCTCTCAGCTCAAACTCAGAAAGCCATCCTGATCTGACTCTATCCATCAGTCTCACCAATGCTGGATCCCGATCCTGCACTCTCCTGATCCGATCATGCAATACTGGCCTCAGCCTCAAAGTCGCTATCAGAGCTCCCTCCTGACTCAGATCCATCTGCACATTGAGAGCTCTCAACTGAACTAAGCACGGCAACCTCGAAACCTGAATCTGAGCTGCACTACCATGCGATCTCCTACTCAATGCATCAGCCACCACATTGGCCTTCCCTGGGTGGTACTCGATAGTGCAGTCGTAATCCTTAAGCAGCTCTACCTCCTCTGCCTCAGATTCAGCTCTCGCTGACTCAACAAGTACCTCAAACTCTTATGATCGGTGAAGATCTGGAATGTCTCCCCATACAGATAATGTCTCCAGATCTTCAGAGCAAATATAACTGCTGCTAACTCCAGGTCATGCACAGGATAATTACCCTCATGGGCTCTCAACTGTCTCGATGCACAAGCTATGACTCTCCCATGCTGCATCAGCACACAACCTAAACCCTGCTGCGAAGCATCACTAAATACCTCAAATCCTCCTGCTCCAGATGGCAGGGCTAACACCGGTGCTGTCGTCAATCAATGTATCAACTCATCGAAACTCCTCTAACACTCATCTGTCCAACTGAAGGCTACTCCCTTCCTCAGAAGTCTTGTCAAGGGGGCGGAGATCATTGAGAACCCCTCGACAAACCTCCTATAATATCCTGCCAATCCGAGGAAACTCCTCAACTCTGACACGTTCCTCGGAATCTCCCAACTCCTCACTGCCTCTATCTTGTGAGGATCCACCCGGATACCCTCACCAAATACTATGTGGCCTAGGAACACCACCTCATCGAGCCAAAATTCACACTTAGTGAATTTGGCATACAGCTGCCTATCCCTCATAATCTGCAACACTATCCTCAAATGCTTTGCATGCTCCTGTCTAGAACTCGAATACACCAGAATATCATCAATGAATACGATCACAAACTGATCCAGGTATGGCTGAAAAACCCTATTCCTCAAGGCCATGAAGGCTGCCGGGGCATTAGTCAACCCGAACGGCATCACTAAGAACTCGTAATGCCCATACCTGCTCCTAAAAGCGCTCTTAGGCACATCGGCCTCTGCGATCTTCAACTGATAATAACCGGATCTCAAATCCAACTTGGTGAACACTTGAGCTCCCTGCAACTGATCAAATAAGTCATCGATCCTAGGCAGTGGGTACTTATTCTTAACAGTAACCCGATTGAGCTGCCTGTAATCGATGCAAAGCCTCATAGTCCCGTCCTTCTTCTTCACAAACAATACCGGAGCTCCCCACGGCGAAACACTCGGTCTGATGAACCCCTTATCCAACAACTCCTACAACTGAGCCTTAAGCTCCCTCAGTTCCACCGGTGCCATCCTATACGGAGGTATCGATATAGGAGCGGTACCTGGAATGAGGTCTATCTCGAACTCTGTCTCCCGATCCGGTGGCAAACCCCTCGGGAAACACATCTGGGAACTCCCTGATCACAAGGACATCCTGCAACATCTGCTGCACTATAGAGTCCACCACATGCGCCAAATAAGCCTCACAACCACCTCTCATCAACCTCAAAGCACTCACAAACGAAATCATCCTGGCTGGCACTGCCTGACTAACACCTCGAAATACAGCCCTCGGCTGACCAGGAGACTCCAATACTACCTCCTTGGTATAACAATCCAAAATAGCCCTATGGGCAGTGAGCCAGTCCATCCACAAAATCAAATCAATCTCCTGAAGGGGTAGCACAATCAAATCTGCACTCAATACCGCTGAATCTACCCGAATCGGGCATCCCCTAAAGATCTCTCCTAAAGCAGTAGTACTATCCAAAGGTGTACTCACCTGCAACCTATACTGTAGCATCTCCCTACTCACATGTAATCTACATGCCACATGCGGTGCAATAAATGAATGCGTGGACCCTGGATCTATCAATGCATACACCTCTATATCGAGAGTAAGCAAACTGCGAACCACCTCGGGAGAATCTGGACCTCTGTGCAGTCATGACGTAGACCACGGCACAGGGGCTCACTTGCCTCGTCCCTCAGTCCCCACATAGGAATCTCCGCCTCTACCTCGGGCTCTGCCTCGGCCCCTAAATCCAGGTCCAACGCCACGGCTCTGCTGCACCGTCGAGCTACTACCAGCTCTCCCACTAGCGGCTGACTGAACTCCCAAAGTCAAAGGACAATTCCTAATCATATGGTCCATCGAACCACAAGCTAAACAAGCTCCTGTCACTCCCCAGCACTCTCCACTGTGCCTCTTATCACAATGTATACAGACTGGCAAAGCCTGACCTGCCCCTCTGCCACTACTACTGCCACTCCCAGCCTGCCCAAATCTCCCTCTCTGAATCAACCCGTATGCAGAATCCCCAAATGATCTAAACACGCTCATGGCGTCGCTCGTGCTCTACCGAGCTACTCTAACTATCACTGGATCTCTTACCTCCAGATCCCTGACCGATCTCGGCTCGGCTCTGTCTCAAGAGCTGCTCAATCCTGACAGCAGCTGATCTCATCTCCACAAAGGTACCCATATCTGATCGGGCTAACCTAGTACGAATATCCAGATTCAGCCCTCCCTCAAATCTTCGGCACCTATCAGCCTCGGAGGCAATCGAACAGACGATCTGACGACAACTCATTAAATCGACCTCATAATCCGCCATCGCCATCGATCCCCGCCTCAACTCTAAAAGTCCTGCATCTTCATATCCAAATACTCTTGGGCATGAAATTATCTCGGAAAGCCCTCGAAAAATCAGCCCAAGTCAACACAAGGCCCGTGGAACTACCCGGATAGTCTTCCACCACCGATAAGTCGGACCTCGAGCAAAGAAATAGCATAATCGAGCGCTCCTCGGGGTCACAATCCATCCGATCTAGACTCGCTCGGTCCTCTCCAACCAACCCTCACCTCGGCGAGGTCTATCTTCAGAATGACAAACCCCACGCCACGCAGCGATCATACCTCTGTTCCGCCTCATGGAACTCACCGGAGGTCTCCTCAAACATCGACACGAAGACTCCCTACTCGCCCGATGATCCTTGGTCACCGGTTGATCAACTTGATCACCAAAATGGATGACCTACAATAAAATCACAATTCGATCAATTTCTTGCTTTTCTTCTAAATTCAAGCCTAAAATATACTATGCCCAAAAGATGCCAAACCATGCTCGATACCACCTAATGTAGCCCCCACCGTAGAGTATACACTGGTCGCCAGTAGGTCGCACTGATGCACAACCTACTACGGGTGCACTACCAAACTATCATTTCTATAACCTCATGGCATCAATACAAAGAAGGCAAGAATATCAAATTAAGCTAGAATTTAAAACCAAAAGATTCATTTCCATTCATTCATGAAACCGTCAATACATCATCAATCAAATATACATCATTTACCCCAAAAGGACTAACATAGCTCCTACATAAGTCATCCACAAAATACCCCCAAAAGATCCCCAGCTGACAGACCTGTGGGCCATGCTCCTCTCGCCGGCACACACAGCAGGATAAGTCTCACTGATAGGAGCTAGAAGTCAAACTATCACTGTCCTGAAAAATAATCGCAATTTGGGTGAGTTTGCGAAACTCAATGAGTAACCATCATCGATGGTTCACCCAACTCATGCATATACAGACAATCACATAGTATCGTATATTATCATCTTCAAGAAATCACATGCAGTTAATTTCACATTTATAAGGCGGTATGTCTTTCACACAATTCGCATGTAAACATTCATATATGCAATGTGCATGTGACTCTTTCATTTTCTTTCGTTGTTGTGACCGTGCGCCTGAGCTCATATACGTTGAGCCATTGGCTCTGGAAACATTGGGCTCAAAAGCCCTAATACGTTGAGCATATAGCTCTGACAATTGTTGGGCACAAAGCCCTGTGCGTTGAGCTTAAAGCTCTCATATACAGTGGCTGCACCGGTCACAACTGCCTTTTTATCTGATCATACTGTTATGCATGTATGCACATGTCCACTTTACAATACATGCATCATATTAGAATTTCCATAGACCTAATTCTCACCATTTGAAATCAATTAGGAACAATTTATGCACAACCAACACTTCTATATCACAGTACAACTATCCCGAACACCCGTGGTCCGGAATCAATCAAATCAAACACATATAATCCGTCCTTAACTCCACATGGCATATTTGCATAAAATTAAACACATAAAGGTTGAGAAACCAACTAGGTTACTCACCTCAGAACTTCCGAGCTACTGCCGGGAAGTCTCGCCTACGTCTGATGATCGACGATCCACTTGAGTCGCTATAACAATCAAAATATAAATAACATTATAAAATGTACCAATTCTAATGTCCAATGATGCATAAGAATCAAATAATGTACGTACTATACGTGTTATGACAATTCCGACACAAATCCGAATTTTTCGATCTCAATTTCTAATTCCCAAATTCATAATCTCCAAATTGAATTTAATCCATAACTAATTGAATAATCAATTTCCTAAATCCCAAATTCTAAATCTCCCAATTGAAACCTCAAAATTTCAATTTTTGGAATTTCAGCCTCCCTCGCCACGGCGTCAGATCCCTCATGGCGACTCCCATTCCTTACGTTTGCGTATAGTAAGAACTCGCCTCGCCAATGGAACTAAGCCACTTCGTTGCGGCGTCGCTACGTCACGTTAAGCGGCGCTTTATCTTCCTCGCCATGGCGCGCCTTCAGCGCGTCGTCGGCGGCGTGGTTACGCTTTCGCCATGGCGTGTTAAGTCATCTTGTGCGCAAGGTAACCACTGACACGCCTGAAAACCAAATCTCCAGATTTTCAACAGCAATCATCACCAATTCCAGAATTTCTTCTTACAATTCACTCCTAAATAATTCCATACATATCATACAACAAATCTTTAACCTTTATTTCATCAAACAATTAAATTCCCTAAAATTCAACCCTAAATTCACCGAAAATCATCATCGAAAACCCTAATCACAAATCCTTTAATATTCAAACCAAATCATCCACATAACTTTATAAATCAACTAATCAAACCATACAAGACAAGTTAGAAGTAACTTACTTGATTAATAACTTCAAATCTCCAAAGATCACACCAAATCAAAGCTCACGACACCCACGGTAGAACAGCAAACACAAAACTCATTCCATCTCTTCTATTCTTCACCCAGCCAAGGAAATGATCAAGGACAAAGGAAGAAAGCAAGCAACATAAAGAAATCAAGAAACGATCCAAGGGAAGCAGATCACGAAGAAGAAGAAAGCTTCGTGGAAGAAGAATTTCAAAGGCTAGGGCTATATATATATTAAAAAAATCAAGGGCTTGATTGGCTAATTTAAATGCCACCAGTCCGATTCAAACCACCTCAAGTCAATCTCTAATTCTAATTTCTCCCGAATTCCAATGGCTAAACCCTAATTCCTCAATTTAAATTTCTCACCTATCCGTGCCATTGGATAATCAATTTCGGAACCGAAAATTCAATTAACCAGTCATTGATCAATTTTTCTATTAAAGTCTATTCTCTTCAAAATTCCGAAAATTTCTATAAATCCTCAAAAATAGAAAAATCATTATCCTATACTCCAATTTTACAATTCAATTTCTTAACTTTCATTTCCCATTCAAATTCAATTTCCAAGTCTAATATGACCTAATTTCCACACATGACCTAATCATCTCCAAATTCAAATTGTCCAAATTAAGTCGGAAATATGTCATACATGTATGTACGTACAAATGCCAATTTTACACAAACTCTATAATGCATGCACATGCCAAATACGAATGCAATGAACTGTACACATCCCATCGATAACGGGATGTTACACTTGATAAATCAAAATCATCTTTTAGGTTATAAATCACCTTACCAATCTATTCATACCACAGTCATATAGAGGCCATTTAATAACGAATTTAGTTTCCCTGTTTAAATTGCTACTCGAGTAATTTCCGCCAATGAACTGAAATCAACGCGATCAATAACCATTCACTTTACTTCGTACTCAACACTGTCTCACTATTTCATTAAAATTACTCATAATTTGTCACTTTCAATATCAATAACACATATATCGGATCCCAACAATATTTCCTAATCACATCTATGTAACAATTTGGATCCAAACCTCTTTTCTTGAATAACCAATCCATAGCTCAATTCACATCACAATCACATAGAGGTTACTTATAACAATTTCAGTTTCTCCTTTTCGCTCTTATCCTCATCTAAGTGCATCTATACCGTAGTGATACACTTGAAACATTTCATTTATTGCTTATCAAATTACATCTCTTTAATGATAAAACACTAATCTCATAAGATTCTCATTACTTCAATAATAATCAATTCGACTCATTGACATTGACTTGGATCACTCACCCCTATTATAGATTCATTTTATTCGCCAACACTATCTCCTTCTTGGTCGTCAATAAGCCTATTACACAATCGGGTTCCTTACACTATCCATAGGACATCTCTTTTCAGTAGCAGATTTTATTTCTTACACTTGAATCTCGGCTCGATTATGACTCCCAAGTTAACCTGTAATTCATTTGACATAATCTCTATATTTCCCTTTCATTACTCACTTTCAAACCGACTCATCTGATCATCATACCTAATTCCAGAAAGTTCTTTCGATTTTCATCGATACCATTTATAAAAATTTATTTCTCATCAACTATCGTCATTATTTCTTGTCAATCATTTTCAATGCCATAGGAAATCAATTTCAGCTATACTCAAGATCCCATAGATCAATCTATGCCATAATCCATGTTCCCAAGAACGTCCTTTTTAACACTGTTCATTACGGTACATACCGTTGAAAATCATTGCGTCAATATATCAATTTGTCACTCACGCTAAGGATACTTCGTTTACATAAAATTTTGACTACACTTTCTCTTTTTACAATCGTTCCCAATCGTGAGGGTCATAACCACTCTCCATTTATTCTGATCACTATAATCACTTTCGTCTCTTATTCTAACTCATATTGAACTTTAAACGATAAGGACTACAACTAGCACTTAGCCACTAACTCATCAATCTCTTCCCATATAATCTTTACACATATGAAACAATTGAGCTTAAAATTTTCATTCGCTATAGGGCTCCCATAATCAAAAAAGGTTACTTAAGCAATTCA
Organism: Erythroxylum novogranatense; assembly: GCA_029891385.1. NCBI lineage: Eukaryota > Viridiplantae > Streptophyta > Magnoliopsida > Malpighiales > Erythroxylaceae > Erythroxylum > Erythroxylum novogranatense. The sequence continues at coordinate 47,172,880 of CM057234.1, read as the reverse complement.
ACTAAACTTTGACCACTCTGTCATCTATCATTATCGATCTTATGTTGCCATCCCTTTCATTAATGCACCATACCCATGTATTTTCACTCTCAATTCAATGTCATAGACGTGCAATCAATCTGGATTCCTTACTAACATAATCTGACTCAATTCATAACTCTTATACACTACCTCTTGTTTCAATAATCAATTCCAATTTTTAACTCTTCTAGATCACAGAACATTTTATTATACCCGCTCTATTAATACACTTTCAATCTTGCCATTCCTATCATATCTCTATTTACCTCTATCAATCCATAACTATAACTTCATACCCTACATTCAAGGATATGCCCGATATAGCACGGTGTCGCAATCAGTAATATATCCACCAATACTGATACACTTAATCATCTTTTATCGGATCAAACTATACACTTTACATTATTCCATGTTATCCACAGTTTCCATCTATCACGTTCTAACATATCATCTTTTCCTTGCCACTTCTAACCACTTAAACAATTGGGACATACTCATGTGACTCTACTAGGGATCAGTTACTACAGTCTGCTATGACGACTTTAATGCATGTAACTCGGTACAAATTTCGAGCGCCCATGTACAATCGTTTTCGGGCTCGATACCTAAATGTAACACCCACTCCCGCCGCACCGAACCCGACATCTACAGTGACATCCGAGCCCGTGACTTGCGAGGGTGGTATGCTAGAGCAGTCAAAACAATCAAATACCCGGTAAAACATTTTTCTTTTGAAAACATTGGAGTGCGCAGAAAATAATAAACCATTTGGGCCCACGACGCGGAAACATTTTCAATCAAAACACTTTTTCAATAATCAATTCATGATACTCTATTAGTCAGTTGGGGCCCTCTATAATAATAATAATAATAATATCCTGCGGAAACACAAATTTACACATCAATTAGAAAGACTCATTTACACACAACTCAGAAAGGCACTAATGCAGACGCAAACTGATCCCGACCCTAGCCTCTGACTCCAGTGCAGTAGACATACTCACGTTCTTCTAACGGGGTACTCTTCAATCCCTGAAAAATATTTGCGATGTTGGGTGAGTTTGCGAACTCAGTGAGAAACCATCATCGATGGTTCACTCAAATCATGCATTACGCATACATGGCGTCTGAAGTCTGATAATATTCAATTATCAGTACAATATAACAATTTACAGTAAGTCATGCCATCACATAATCAGTTTACAGTCAATCATGTCATCACGTAATCATTTTACAATCAATCATGCCATCACGTAATCAGTTTACAGTCAATCATGCCATCACGTAATTCAGTATTGTCACAGAACAGTCATTCGTGTAGATGTAATGCGTATGTGACTCTTTTCGATTATTCAGTGTTGTGCCCAAGTGCTCGATCGTGTTCGATGGGGGCGCGTCGATTTCTCCCTCGGGCTATGCCCACGATCGATGTTGAGCTCGATGCTCTTTTCAAAGATAATAGCAACTTGGGACACGTCCATTATCTGATCATGCATTTATGCATGCAGTGCAGTGTTCAGTAATTCAGTATTCAGTGATTCAGTAATTTACAGTGTATGGCTACAAAGCCCAGTATATCAATTCCCGATATCATCAAGATGATTGATCGATGTAGTAAACATGTAATTTAATCATGTACATTTTCACGATCCAATACGAGAGGCATACCATCCGATCATGTATATTTCAAGAATCATACGATTTCACATTTGGCAAGTAATTCACGTAGAGCATTTAAGCGATCAGAATTTGAGAAACCAACTAGGTTACTCACCAGTAACTTCCGAAAGCTTTCGGAAGTTCCAAAGATGTCCGTAGAATGACGATCCAACGGCGCCTCTATAACAGTGAAATACAATCCCATTACTAGATGCTCAATTAAACAGTTCAGTAATGCATATGTCTCAGTGAAAGGATGTACAATGCATGCTCATGATTTTCCCGCTTAAAACCCAATTTTGATATCTTGTGCTCAACCCTACCTCTTTGCTCGATTGATCGGTAATGATTTGATCCATTCCTATAATTGAGCTTAATTTCCTCAATTCGCACTCCTATAATAATTTCCTATTCATTCGTCCAAACCTCTATTGCAATCCCAATTAAACTCCAATTGTCTCAATTGAATACTTTGGTCACACTATGAACCATAATTGACCTTAATCTCTGTAATCGGTATCATTATAATTAAATTCTAATTCTCATATTTATCCTCAATTGTAGACCTCTTTCCTAGTTCACAACAAACTGAATCACTTCAATCGGAGGTCTATACCATAAATTATGCCCAATAAACCAAATTAAATCCAATCGAATGTCCCTTCGTCGCGCCAAGAGGCTTTCCATGGCGGCGTGAAATGGTTGCTTCATGCAGCGGCGTGAGGTCTGCTTGCCAAGCGAACAATCAAATTCAGCGCGCATCATGAGCGAAGAGGCTCGCCAAGGCGTCAACAATTTGATGCTCGCCATGACGTCCCTTCTCACTTTCACAAGCGAGGCTCAAGCAGTCGCAAGCGTCGATGAATCCTTCGTCTTCTCCGATCGTTTTCCATCCAGTCTCTCTAAAACTCCCATTAACACTCTCAAATACCATAATAAATGCCAAAATGCAGTAGAAACCATCAATAACTATATAAATGACATTAAAACTTACCAATCAAGCCTCAAATCCACCGATCGCTTCAAAACGCCATAAACCCTAAAATGTTTCAAATCCAACGATGACCCACTCTAAGCTCCTCAATCCTTTATCAATCACAATAAACTTGTTAGCCTTACACAATAAGAGGAAATCCACAAGAGAGAATCAAAGAATCCTCACCCATGAGAGGAAGCGAAGAACGCTGGGAGGAGGAGAAGAAACTTCGCGATAGCCTTAGGAAAAATTTCCCAATTTCCTTCAAACCTAGCTATTTATAGGCATAGGTCTCCAAATCAGTCCAAATTTCAGTCTCTAAATTTCAGTAGCTCAACATATTTATTTTCTAACGGTCCCACTCTAACTTTTCCATTTCCATTGGACAATTCTTTCAAGATTATCTGATCAATCGGTCGGTCTCTCAAATATTTCCTGCAGGCATTTCCTCCCAATTTCTCGAAAATTTCCTATAAGCCACCATCAATTACCAATCACTCTTAAATTATTCTAAATCAGTCATTTGAACCCAATAACTCCTAATTTCTCAATCAGTCACGATCCAGTTAATTCAGTTAGTTCAGTAAATTCTAATTCACAATTCGCTACCGAAAAACCATGAATGCATGTACCTATGAATAAATGCATATGCAATAAATTTGTTCCTCTATAATTAGAGGCCAGTAACATGTTCAGTCAGTGAATGCAATGAAACCTATCAGTCTGTCCCAATTTACCAGAATGCCCTTGCTAACAGTAGCGGGATGTTACATTTTGCTTCTTCTGTGATGACGTCATCTCTTTCTGTGTTTTGTTCTGCTTCTTCTAAGTTTTTTTCCTTCTGTGTTACTGTGCACAAACTCCTTTTGTGTTACTGTGCACAAACTCCTTCTGCGTTACTGTGCACAAACATCTTATGTGTTTTGATGATACACTTCTTATGTCTTTTTTATCGTCTGTGTTTTGTATATCTTTTGCATTTTGACAATACACTTCTTCTGTCTTTTGTATCGTCTATGTTTTGTATATCTTTTGTGTTTTGACGATACACTTCTTCTGTCTTTTGTATCGTCTATGTTTTGTATATCTTCTGTGTTTTGACGATACACTTCTTCTGTTTTTTGTATCGTTTGTTTTTTGTATATCTTCTGTGTTTTGACGATACACTTCTTTTGTCTTTTGTATTATCTATGTTTTGATATCTTCTGTGTTTCGACAATACACTTCTTCTGTCTTTTGTATTGTCTGTGTTTTGTATATCTTCTGTGTTTTGTATCGTCTGTGTTTTGCTTCGTCTGCCTTTTGCTCCTTCTGCCTTTTGTTTCTTCTAGGTTACTGTTCACCTGATATCTTCTGTTCTATTTTGACCCCTCAGAAGATAGAATTTGTCTTTGAGGTCTTCATAAAAGTTGTAGATCTCGAAGTCCTCTTTTGAACTATTTAAAGAACATCTTACTCTGATATCTGTAAGGAAAGTTATAGCAACTTTTCCCTTCCTTCTGTCTTTTGCTATCTTTTTTATTTTTCTATCTTTTGTCTTTTTCTTCTGACCAGAGTTTCTTCTTTAGGCACCCAAATGAATTGATTCTTGAACCATTGGACTCGTAAGACATTACCCTACATCTCCACCTAAAAATCTTAGCCATCTGAAATGAATTGAGAAAGATTGAATGAAAAATGTAGAACGGGTACAGTAAGTGTGCTCTCAATTTTTATGAACTGGGTTATTGCACTAAGAGCCTGTTTGGTTGAGCTTTTATCAGTAGAGCTTTTGTCAGTAGAGCTTTTCTGAGAAGAGCTTTTTTTAAAAGCCAGTTGACTGTTTGGTTGTCAATTAAAAAAACAGTTTTTTAAAAAGAGCTTCATTTAGTAGACTGTTTGGCAACATAAAAATAAAAAACACTTTTATTAATTTTAACTATATTTTATTTTATAATAAAATTATTTATGCTAAATAATTTTTAAAGTATATTAAACAATATGCCAAGTATTATATTGTAGGAAATTTTGATAATCATCTTATAAGAAATAATTTAAAGACATGTCTCATTTTTTTATAGAAAATAAAATTAATATGAAAACAAATATGAAAACATGTAAAAAGTTAAATAATATTACAAATTGTTAAGCATTCAACTTTATTACAAATTCTTAAGCGTAATCGATGGAAGTGTCTTGTGGTTTAACAAGATCCATGTATCGTTGATGAGTAATTCTAACATTCATCTAATTATGTATGTTTGTGGACTATTACTCAATTACAAGCTAATTAAAGCAAAATTGCCAACAAGCTTTTTCGTTCTAAAAAGAAAGTAAGGAGATAGGTCAAAGGTGCACTTTGTTTCGAGCGATTAACGCGTCTCGTCAACAACACGTACGTCGAACGTGCGTGTTCAAAAATACGCAGATGAAGGTCTCGGCGCGGACGTCGGCGTCGCATTAAAAACGTGAGCGAAGGTCTGCGTGTCGACGCTAACGTTTTAATGCAAACATTCGATGTTTGCGTTGAAAACAAACGTTCGACGTCTGCCTTCAATAGAGAAAAATAAAATTTTAGGAGACAAATAAAAATAAAAGAAGAACCAACCTGAAAAGATAAGAGGGTTAGATGAGCAGAAGAAACAAAACAGAGTCAACGACTGGTTTTGTCAAGAGGAGAACAGACGCTATTTCAAGTTTTATTTACGTAAGTGACGGAAACATTAAACAATTAAAGAATCCATTTTTTATATATTATATATTTTTCATTAATAAAAATTTTATTATATTATTATATTATTATTAATTATATAAAATTTATTATTAATTATATAAAAATATTATTATTAATTATTTAATAAAAATTATTATATTAAAATTATTCTATTCTATTTGATTTATATTTAAAATATTTTATTTCTATAACATAAAAAACGACTTCACGAAAAATCAAATTTGGGCTTTTCTAAAAGCTCCAAATTTTAGCTTTTGAAAAAACTATTTTAGCTTTTCAAAAGCTATTTCTACTTAAAAAGTGCTTTTGAAGTTTGCGGCCAAACACCAATTTTTTCCTAAAAACAGCTTTTGCGGTGGAAAAAAGTGCTTTTAGAGTCTCCAAAAGCTGAACCAAACGGGCACTAAGCAACACTTAAGTATTTTGAGTGTATCTCGACCTGTATGATTCCAAATGAGACAATTGTTATTTTGGAGTGGACTAGAGATAGACCTACAATTGTCTCAAGGAGTATAATTGTGATTCAGTTTATAACATATTCAAGTCCTAATGGAAGTTGGACATAGTGCACTGTTTTGGAATATGACAATTCGAAGATATTTGAGGCACATCTTCCGAAGTACTGAACTAAATTAAGTGATTTTGATGTCAATGGAAAGATCTAGAAATGGATAAGTGGCTAAGAATTGGACAGGTGTCCTAGTGAAAGTGGAGTTTTAAATAACCTTGAAGGAGAAGTCACAGTACTGGCCTTCATTTCTTTCTTTCAAATCTTCTTTCTCTAGAGCTCCTCTAACCTAGAGCTTTTCATCAAATATTCCCAGAAGTTAAACCTTGCTTTTCTATGTTGCCATCACTTCCAATCTGATATTTCCTTCTTTTATTCCAAGAAAAGACCGAACTCCCTACCAACCTTCAAGATGAGGTATGTGGACTGCAAGAGAAACTAGGGTTCACGTCATTTGTGATGGTTGCAGGTTGGAGTTTCAAACAAATAAGCCTATTATGATTACGTAGTTTTGCATGAAATGAAGTATGCATCATTAGTTCACTGATAAAGGTTAAAAACAGTGATATTCTTATTTTCTGAAAAATGAGTAAGGAGATTTAGTATGCCACACATGGAGATTTTCTTTGGATTTGATGACAGAAATATTATGGGGTAGTGTTAAATCAGTTTTGGGGTTGAAAGATCAATGAAAGTGTGTAATGGTGTGAAAGAATGATTAAATTGAAAGTTAGAGGAAATATTAAACTTCAAACAAAAAGTTGACAGTGATATATATATATATATGTATAGTTACATACTATGTTTTCCTCTCAACTAGTCACATATGGGATTATATTGGCAAAAAAGTGAATGAGTTATTGATATCAAAGTATCAAAGGATTGAGGTTCTAGTTCAAAGAACTGATGAGTAATTAACTTATGAAATGAGAATGTGCTTAAGATATGAAGTTCGTTAAAGTACTCGGGATTGTCATTGAGCATGCATTTTACATAGTCCATATGGCTATTTGTGCATTAATGAGTTTTGTAACATGTGTGAATTGTGTATTACATAAATGGGTTATGCAGGTCAAGTGTCCGCATTCAAACATTCCCAGAATTTGAAAGCAAATGCCAATCTGGAGCGTATTGTGAGTAGACCTAGATGGTCTCATTCTATTATTTGTTTTATTTGCCTTTTCGATACTAACTGAATTTTGAATGTGTTTGATTATGTTGGGTTCTAGACAGGAGGTCTGATGATTGTGATTGTGATTTGGATATTGAAGTGCTATTTGTATGTGAATAAAATGAACTAAGTGTACTGAAGTGTTTGCTAAGTGAACTCTGAATGTGATATTGCATGTAAGTTAAGTGTGAATTCTCAACTATATGTTTAATGCCAGACTACGGTCCGATGATAAGTGATTGTGACTTAATAAAAGCATGCCATGTAAGTGATGCATTCCATCTCATGAATGCATGAAATATAAAGGCGTTATGACTTGTGTTGCCTGTATGAAGCGCTTCCACGTAGAGCTATGCTCCGTGATTCTATTCTCGACCGAGCCTATGGGCGATTTCGCTTAACCGAGCCCTACGGGCCAAGATTCTATTCTCGACGAGCCACGAGCCTACGGGCGTTATTCTCAGATATGTGAGTGACACACTCGGTCACAACAATAAGAACGAAAGTGAATCTCACATAAATGGCATATGCATGGTATGAATGTTTAAGTGAAATGAATATGAAGGTTGATAGGGATTGTGAAATGTGTGTGAATGTGAAATGTGAAATAATGTGAATTGTTCAAAATGTGAATTATGTGTTATATGATTTGGGTGAGCCATTGATGATGGTCACTCATTGAGTTCGCAAAACTCACCCAAAATTTTCAATTATTTTTTCAGGATCAGAAGAATACCCCGTTAGAGCAACGGGAGTATGCTTGCAGCATTCAGTGAAGGATAGGGGTTAGGATCAGTTTGCGTCTGCATTTGTGTTTTTATCATTTTGTATTGAAGTGTATCTTCCTCGACTTTTGTATAAGTTTGTTTTCCGAAATGACTCAAGTGTTTTGTATTTATGAAAGGGCCCAATTGGCTATTAAAATTTTATTGATCATATTATGGACTAAAAGATGTTTATGAATGAAATGGGCCCAATTTGATTACTAATTTTTGCTTATTGTGTTTGTGATTTCAAAAAAAGAATCTATATCGATTTCTGAATGTGTTAAGTAATTTAGCACGCCACCCTCGTGGGAGTGGGGTGCTACATCCATAGTCTATGCTCATATCCTAAGTTGTGTTCATTTAAATGACATCTAAAAGATACTAATTTTCTTGTTAAAACTCTAGGATAGCATGCCTTTGTATATGAGTCACACACAATAATAATCAAAATCAAGAGGACTTTAAATAAAAGAATATGATACTCATTTATAACATAAAACTTGATATTGAAATTAATACCATGAAGCATTTTTTTGTTATAAATAGTGGGGTTAAACTCATTTTGAAGGAGAAGAGAAATTCACGCTAAGAAACATTAGGGAACTTTATTGCAATTCTAAAAGAGCTTTCAAATTTTAAGACGCCTTAAATTTTTTCAAATATACAAAGAGAAAGACCAAAAATATCAGCATTTCGATGAAAGTATCACTAAAAAAAAGACTATTTCCAAAAAAAAACAAAATAGAAAGCACAATGCAAGTGCAAGATTAAATGAAACGTCATTTATACAATATTAAAATTGAAGGATCAAATCAGAGGATTTATTGAAAGCGAAGACTCCTTTATTACCCTTAATATTAAAATAATTTCATAACATGCTTTGTTATGCAATTTATTCAACTATAATATTTATGCCTATATGGACAAGTTTTGTCTTATTCTTCAAATATTAACTTGTGACATGGTGTTAGAAATATAATTAGATAATATATTTCTTTTAAACTTCATCCTATTTCAACTTCTTATGTCTTTTCAAAATTGCTTAATTTTCTTATCTCAAGTGTATCTTTTAAACAATAGGTTGGTGATATCAAAGAAAGTTGAGAATTTGAAGGAGTTGAATTTGGATTGATACCATGTAAAGGCTAAAAGAAATTATTTTCATTAATTGATCAACTTGTACTTAAGTTTCAAATACAACGATGTAAATTATAGGAAGACAAGAAGAAGATTCACTTAATAAGATAACTAAGCTTATATTAAGAGAATTTATAAGCTTAAGTTTAAAAAGATACAAGAGAATTTGAGATAAGATTAAAATTTAAAAGGAAAGATAAGTATTGTCTTAGTTATATCTCGCTTACTCTAATGGTCATTAACTTTTCTATACATTAAAAATTGAATAGTAATTATTTTAGTGATCCTAGAGCATTATAATTAATATTGTCTAAATACGATATCGAGAAACTTAAGTATAATGAAGTGATCTCTATTAAAATTTATGTAAAGATTTCAAGTTAATTAAGGTGAAAATACAATACCATTATTGATACTTAATCTATCAATTATTGAAAAGTTGATTTGAATTAAGTTTAAATTAGGTTAATCACTCAAAATATGTATATGCATAGATGTATATAGTTTTTTTAACTACGATAATCAAATTCATTTCAATAATTTATTGATATAAAATTATGATGAAAACCATTATTTAATTCTATTGTTAGACTACTGTTAGGATTGTAATGTCTCTTGGCTTATTAATCCACATAGCAATATGATTATTATTTCTAACAAGTTTTTGCCCATCAATTATGCAATTTGTTCTTCTGTAGAGGCCTGGGGACATGATCAAAAGCAAATTACAGCACCTTTTCTTTGTCGCCATTTATGGTTTGTAAGTGAAGCTACATAAAATTGGTATGAAAGTAATCTAACACTACAAGAAAAGAAGGCAATTTACGACGTTTTATTGATAAAATGTTGCAAATTGTGAAGACTTTTCGTGACATTTAAAAAAGTCACAAAAAGTTCAAATTTTTAGCAACATTTTATAACAATGTTGCAGATTTGTAACACTTTTTTGACGTTTTATCGATAAAATGTTACGAAATAGAAAACGTCGCTATTGATGATTACCTTTTGTTTAATTAAAACATTTTAAACGTCAGCATTTCTTCTCTGCTTTCTTCTTCCCTCCTTCTTACCACCCAAAATTGGTTTCTTCTCTCTACCTTCTTCTTTTTTTCCCCTGTCTCAGTAAACAGACACCAATCTCTAGGGTTTCTATCTCTCCTTGCATTGATATGGATCTGGAATTGGTGGGTCGTCACGCGTTGCTCTTTAAGGATGACAACATGGCAACGTTTGTCAAATCCGCCGCCGCTCTCACCGACTGGAACTCTCTCTCCATCAACCGTTATGACATCTTCTACCTCCTCTCTGCCCCTCCTCCGACACTAAATCTTATTCACTAATGAGGATAAAGCTACAATCTTTTCCACCAATACTATTCTTGCAACTCTTATGTGCACGCCCAGATCGGTTTACTCATAGGATATTGTTGCTCAACGTGTTGGAAATAAAATTTTCTTTGATAAGAGAGATGGGCCTCAGTTGGATTTTCTTTCAGTGTTCAAGACCTCTCAGGAGCCTCTGCCTGAGGCTAAAGATGATATCAATTCTACTTACTGATTGAATAATGAGGCTGCATATATTAATCAAAATTTTTCACAGCAGGTTTTGATTTGAGATGGTAATAAGGTTACTTTTGATGAGCCTATCCCATTTGCTAACTGGGGTAAGGAAGTTGCTTCTGTGGCTTATAAGTATATGCGTTGGAAGATGTGAGGTGCAAAGTGTTGTTAACGTTAGTTAAATGCTGTTAACGAGTTTGATTTGAAATATTCTGGTGTTGATTGGAGGCAAAAACTGGAGATTCAAAGAGGTTTCGTTTTGGCCACTGAGTTGAAGAACAAAGTGAATAAATTGGCAAAGTGGAATGCACAAGCTCTGCTTTCTAGTGCAGACTTGATGAAATTAGGGTATGTTTCGAGGGTTCATCCTAGGGATAATTTTAATCATGTGATATTGGTTGTTGTTAGGTACAGACCTAAGGATTTTGCAACACATATCAATTTGAACACTGCTAATATGTGGGGGATTGTGAAGAGTATAGTGGACTTGTGTATGAAGTTGAATGAGGGTAAGTATGTACTAGTTAAAGACCTAACTAAGCCGCAAGTGAGAATTTATGAGGTTCCAGCTGATGCATTTAAGAATGACTATGTGGAAGAGCCATTACCAGAGGAGTAATAGGTTCAACCTCCTGGGGAAAATACTGAGAATACAGAGGTTGATGGGACTATGAATGGTATTGAAGATAAAGAAGCTTGAAAGTGACAAGTTTTAATTGGTTATTAACTTACAACAATATGAATTTTTTGTTTGGTTGCCCTAGTTACTACATATGATCCAAATTTAAAGATTTTTAGTTTTACTAATGAATAAAAAGGACTTCTACTAAGATGTAGTTAGCTCATATAATCTCAATTTGTGTGTGTAAGAATCTATATTAACTTCTGATTGATATAGAGTATTACTTGATGATGTTCTTACATTTATTTTGTCTTTCAGTCTACCATACTTAATACAACTAAATTGAACCATTATCTCATACTCCTCCCACCAACTTAGTGTAATGTTGTCTAGTTGCTTAACCTCCTTCAACCTGTCGCCAAATACCTATCTATCTTAACAATCAACCGGTTTACAATCTTAGTCTGGCAATATGCACTCGTTGATGGAATGTGGTTTTAAGTGGTTATAATTGTGTACATCTTCCATTTGCCTGTAATCTGCAATCATTTACTTCACATTGGGTAGCCATCATTACATTGGTGGAATGCATTTAATGTTGAATATTTATGGTCACTATAATACACAAAGATTAATAGTAAAATGGAAACTAAAAATATGAACTTGTTGAATGATTGAGTCTTGGTAGTTACTGATGTATATCACAATAAGGGGCCATATCTTAGATAGCGATGGTCTTTGGAAAACAACAAATGGTTCTGTGAAAACTTCCTATTTCTAAGAGGTTGTTCCTTGCTTTTACTATAGTTCAAAGATATGATGGATGTTGGATCAACGGTGGTTGACAAATTAAATTCCTTTATGTTTTGATAATAATAAAATATATAGAATTAGTTAAGGAATTATTTCAGGTAATTTGGATTCAAATACATCAAGACTACATCAATCTTGAATTAGTAAGACATAAATGAAGGTGAAATCAAGAAGGAAATAATCTTCATCATGTTAGAGACATTAATAATAAAGATTATAGAAGATTTGATTGGATATAACTGTTGAAGCCAACATAAGTCGACTAGTACATCATAAGTCGACTAATATATCAAGATTCGTCAGGTTGAAAATAACATAAGTCGACTAGTACACCATAAATCGACTTATATATCAAGATCTGTCAGGTTGAGAACATCACAAGTCGACTAATAGACTATAAGTTGACTTATCGAAGGAGACAAGTCAACTTACACTGCATAAGTCGACTTATAGAAGAGCGGAGATAAAATTTTACGAAAATTGTTGTTACAAGTCGACTTACACACCACGACAAGTCGACTAATGAGTACAACAAACTGATTCTAATGAAGTCAATTAGCCACAAATGGAAAGGAGACTATCAAGGAATGGTTATATCAATTATGCAACAGCTAGAATATGTTCCAACATCTATTTTCTTCTAAGTATAATGTAGGAAAATCCCGGGAGGTACATCACATGTACCAGGTGCGGAAAACAAAAATTTTTGTCACCGGGACCTTCCCGAAGGCCAGGATCTATGTGTCAGTATGAAGACTCAAACCTGAATAGCCAATAGAGACTATCTCTAAAGGTATCCACGCAGAGATCAGAAAACCTAACCGAGACAAACCGTTTTGACCCAGGAATAGCTAGAACAAAGTAAAGGCTGCTAGACCCTACCTCTGTCCTTGGAGAGCTTGGAGTCACGATGAAGAGAAGGGATGAAGAAGCTTGAAAAGGGTGAAGCACGATGATGAAGAAGAGAGAAAAACTTTTTCTCTAAACCATTTCTTCCTCTTTCATGCCAAGCCAACGATCATCCTTAGCTTAAGACCAAAAAAACTCTTTCTTTTCTTTTTATCCCCATAAGCCACGAAGATCATCACCTTTTTCACTTTTTTCATTTTGTCTTTTAGTCAAAAGTGATGACTAAGCATGAGGAAGAAGCTTCCAAATGCTTCTTCCTCCTCTCCATCCACGTGACAAGCATATATATATATATATTAATTAATTATTTAATTAATTAATCATATATATATATATATATATATTGTGAAGTGGTCGATCACTGAGTCGGTCCTACCAAACTCTAAAGGTCCCGGTATGGGATAAACCCCTAAACCTTTTTCAGCAATATCGATGTCGCGATCTCATCGGGACATATCTCGATCTCATCGGGATCCATTTAATCTAATGCTCTCCATAATTTGAACTCATCCAATCTATTTCTGATTCTTCAAACACTCTTATCGTGTGACCCTTTAGGTTCCGGTTATGTTGGCCACTTAGATTAACACTTAATCTGAGCAAGTCATGAGTAGCGTCTAGCAACACATCATGACCCCAATTGACCGGAAAGTAATTGGTTTGATGAATTCATCACGAACGGATCATGAACCCTTCCATGAGACAATTCTTGTGCAATTAGTCCTTTCATCATCTATACCCCACTTGGTTATGAGTATGGTCAAAGTGTCAACTCTTACTAGACTAAGTCTAGCCCAGTGATATCGGTTCTGTCTTAGGACTCATTACTTTATATGTCCATGAAGACACTCTTCATGACATATTAATGCTCTGCCGAGACTTAAAGTAATGATCTGACGAAGAGGCAGTATCTCTTCGCTATCACAGTGATGAATCCTCTATTAGCAACTCAATTACCTTGAATACCTCAATACGTACCCAAGCACCACCTATGGTAACCTCGAAAGGCAACAAGGAATGGAGTCAAAGCACGGCATCGATATCAAGATATCCTTGAGTACCTCGAGTCAAGGATACTTGCACCATTCTTATGATGAGATTATCAGCGACATTAGAATAGGACATCCATGTGATGATCTCATGGCGGGTCATCAATGTACTTACTACTGCTAGTAAGCATCCACGTATCAACTCTAAATATCCCATATTTACGGTTTACGAGATCCTTTGCTTGATCAAATCAAGGAGTATAACATATCTTAGTCTTTAGGATTAATGATGTCGGTCTCATTAATCCTATGACTAGGGAGAATTTAGATCTTGACATAATTGCACATGATAGGAATCTCGAGATTATGATCACATCATAATTTCCTTCATGCTATGTCATATATCATGGACTTCATTAATTTGATTAAAGATCAATATCAATTCATAAAGAACATCAAATAAATGAAACATGCCTTTCTTTATTAATTCATAAAGTCATACATGACTATGAACAAAAAGCGCTAAAGGGATTGCCTTTAGGCACTACTCTAACAATTTCACTAAGATCTTGACACGCGTAAGTGGACTTCTTCGTAAGTGATAAGTCGATTTGTACCATGTAAGTCGACTTACATGTTTCGAATCGATAAGTCGACTTGTTCATTGGATAAGTCGACTTGTTCAAATCGATCTTGTTTATTTGTTCCCTAAAGGCAATCCCTTTAGCGCTTTTATTCAAAGTTGTGTGCGGACTTTATGAATAAATAAAGAAAAGGCATTATTCATTAATTTGATATTCATAAGCATTGTTTATGAATTGATTGGATCTTTAATCGAATTAATGAAGTCCATGATATATGACATAGCATGAAGGAAATTATGATGTGTTCATACTCCCGAGATTCCTATCATGTGCAATTATGTCAAGATTCAAATTCTCCTAGTCATAGGATTAATGAGACCGGACATCATTAATCCGGATAGACTAGCATGTCATATTCCTCGATTGATCAAGCAAGGATCTCGTAAACCGAATATGAGATATTTAGAATTGATACGTGGATGCTTACTAGCGAGTAAGTTCATCGATGACCCGCCACGAGATCATCACATGGATATCTTATCTAAGTTGTCGCTGATAATCTCATCATAGAATGGTGCAAGTATCCTGACTCGAGGTACTCAAGGATATCTTGATACCGATCCTGCTTTGACTCCATTCCTCGTTGCCTTCCGAGGTAACTCATGTGGTGGTGCTGGGTACACTGAGGTATTCAAGATAATCGAGTAGCCAATAAAGGATTCACCACTTCGGATTAGCGTAAGAGATACCATATTCTTCGTCGGATCATTACTAAGGTCGGGTAAGATGTATGTCATGAAGAGTGTCTTCATTGACATATAAAGTAATGAGTCCCGTGACAAGAACGATATCACTGGGCTAGACTCGCCAGTGAGAGTTGACACTTTGACCATACTCATAACCAAGTGGGTATAGGATGGTGAAAGGACTAATTACATGGTAATTGTCTATGAAGGGTTCGTGATCCGTTCGTGATGAATACATCAAACCGATTACTTTCCGTCAATCGGGGTCATGATGTGTCTAGATACCGCCATGACTTGCTCGATTAATTGTTAATCTAAGGCCAACATAACCGGAGCCCAAAGTGGTCACACGATAAGAGTGATTCGTAGAATCAGAAATAGTAATTGGACCGAGTTCCAATTATGGAGAGCAATGGATTAAATGGATCCCAATGGATTGGATATGTCCCATGAGATCGCGACATCGATATCAAGCAAGAAAGGTCTCCATGCCAAGATCGGGGCCCTAGAGGCTTGGTAGACCCAATTCATATGATGGACCACCTAAGCATTAATTAACATATATATATTATATTAATTAATTAAATAATTAATATATATATATATATATATATATATATATATATATGGGTTTACGTGGAGGAGAGGAAGCTTTATCTTTAAGTTTAACTTTTTATATATATATATATATATATATATAAAGAGGAAAACGTGGACAAGCTTCCACCATAAGTTTTTCTACATGTCTTTTAAGTATTAAAAAGACATAGAAAAGGTAAAAAAAAAGATGGTGATGGTCGACGGTGGAGGTTTTTAATGGAAGAGAAGATGAAAGCTTAATAGTTAAGCTTTGTTTTAAAAGTTCATTTTTCTTCTTCTTCCAAAGCCATCATCGATTTCTCTCTTCTCCAAGCTTTGTCCAACGTTCAATCTCAAGCTCTCCAGGACAGAGGTAGGCTCTAGCAGGCTTTAATGTGTTCTAGCTATTCCCGGGTCAAAGGGTTTGATCCGGTTAGATTTTCTCGATCTGCGTGGATCACCTTTAGAGATAGTCTCTTTTGATATTTAGGTTGATGTCTTCATACGGATACTGGATCACTCGATTGGAAAGCCCCGAACAAAATTTTTGTTTTCACGCCGACATGTGATGTACCTCCCGGGATTTTCCTACAGTGGTATCAGAGAGCGAAATTCACACTGAAAGACTTCTTCAATCAACCTAGCGCGATAGAGAGAAGGAATGATAGAATAGATATGCCTGCATGATCATAAGGACTTACATGACATGCATATGGCTCCCACTAGTTTCCGAGAATCCGAAATCCCTCCTCGGTATATGAAAACTAACGCCTTCCATTAATATGGTAAGAACCAGAGTTCTTATAGGGTTGGGTTGTTGGGTAAACCCAAGCTCACTCTATACGGATATGTTCGAACCATGAAAATGAGATTTTCGGATTAATGGGTTGGTTTTCACTGGAAGCGTTGGTTTGTTGAGCTAACCTCAAGGTCAACATGGACAGAGGCGAAATTGGGTAGCATACATCAGATGTATGCGCATCAAAGAGTTGATACCCAATGTAAGTGCACACATCAACAAGTTGATAGCACTGATCGATAGTTGTGTCTAAGATGTAATTGGTATATCTGATACCTCCTGAGACATAAGGTGGCTTGTTGGGTAAACCTAAGGTCATTCTTAATGTCGGTTATCGATGATACAATTGGTATGACCGATACCTACCGATTGACCTAAGTTGTGGCTTGTTGGGTAAACCCAAGGTCACTCTTAGCAATGTCGGATATCGACCCACTAGGACATAATGTCATATCGATCAGAAAGCATATTGTAAGCATCTAAAGGACAGGGACATGGCTACTTGCCTCGATGTCACTAGAGCTGCAGGAGCAGCACGAGTCCATGGATGCTCACTCTATAGTATTTCATCTTAGGGAGCTGTTTGATGAGTAAGCTCGGTCTGAAAGGTTCGAGACCTCAAGGATTCTCTTCACCACAAGGATGGCTCCAAGGACAACTGCTGTGCAGTATGCCCTGAAGATGCATGGTTATATTGAGAGATTGGTCGTCTTAGGATTTGTAATGGATTATGAGTTAAGTAGAGACTTAATTCTGGTTGGATTGTCTGATGGTTATTCACAGTTTGTGATAAACTATCGATAAACCAAATATCTACAACAATTCTCGAATGATCAATCTGCTTCATGATAACAGAAACGAGCTATCAAGAGAGATAGCAAGTGCTAATGGTGGATGCTTCTTCTTCGGTTCAAAAAGAAAAGGCCAAGAAACCAAAGGAAGTGCCATCAAGGAAAACCAAAGATACTGCCCCAAAGGATTTTGCTTTCATTGTGGCAAGATCGCCACCGGAGGCTAAACCGTAAAATCTATTCGAGTCCTGAAGCGTAAGAAGGCATCGATGCCTCTACTCCTTCAAATATGTTTATCATTGAGGTTAATACTATTCTGATCAAAACATATCGGTATTAGATACGGTTGTGGCTCATACATATGAAATGATATGTAGGGCCTCGTGACGAGAAAGCTCATTCAAGGAGAACTAGACCTTCGTGTAGGTAATGCAGCAAGAGTTGCTACATTAGCCGTGAACACTTATGTCTTGTTACTCCCTCTCGGGCTTGTATTCAAATTGGATGATTGTCATTTTGTACCGCTTTTAAACAAAGAACATATTGTATGTTTTATGTTTAATCGGTAGGTTTCCATTGGACTTTTAGTAGCAATGGTTGTTCTATTAGTTGCAATGGAATGCTCTATGGTACTCGTACATTATGCAATTGAATTGACATATGAGATATGTCATATCCAATTATGAATGTCAATGACGCGGAAAGACATAATCGAGATAATTTAAAATCAACTTACTTATGGCATTGTCGGCTTGGCCATATAAATGAGACACGCATCGCTAAGCTCCATAAGAGTGGATGTTTAGGGTCATTTGATTATGAATCATATGACACATGCGAATCTTGTTTATTAGGCAAGATGACTAAGTTATCCTTTAAAGGAAAGGGTGAACGAGTGAATGAAATATTAGACCTAATACATTCAGATGTATGCGGTCCGATGTCCATCCATGCTAGAAGTGGTTGTCGTTACTTCATTACTTTTATCGGTGATTATTCACGATATAGGTATCTGTATCTGTAGAGATACAAATCTGAAGCATTTGAATAGTTCAAATAATTCAGAAATGAAGTAGAAAACTAACTTGGTAAAAGTATGAATACATTACGATCTGATCGTGGTGGAAAATGCTTAGACCAACAGTTTTTGATTATCTCAGAGATAATGGGATTTTATCTCAGTATACTCCACCTTACACGCCGCAGCACAATGGTGTGGCTGAAAGGACAAATCAAACCTTGTTAAACATTGTGCGATTGATGATAGGTTTTGCACAGTTTTGGGAATATGCGCTTGAGACAGCTGTTTACTTGCTAAACAGAGTTCCATTAAAGGCAGTTGTGGTTACTTCATATGGAGATATGGACTAACTGAAAGCCCTATCTTTCTCATCTGAAAGTTTGGGATTGTCCTGCTTACGTGAAGCGGACACAGTCAGATTAGCTTGATGCAAAATCTGATAAGTGTTTGTTCGTGGAATATCAATTCTACCTTGCTTAGGAACAAAAGTTGTTTGTTTCCAAGCATGCTGTTTTCTTAAAGAAAGAGTTTCTTTTACAAGAGGACAAGGGGGAGCAAAGTTGAACTTGGAGAAGTTCAAGATGCTCGAACAAACATAGATCAACCGCTCGAACACAAACTGTCACTCCTATAGATGAGGTAACAGCTCAACCTTCTACTACACACAATTTCAGAGGTTAAGTAGGATACGACCGCTCCCGAGAGATATGAATTTCTTGTAAGTGAACAGAATGGTGTATTGCTCATATGAGATGATGCCTACTACCTATGAACGAGTTCGAAAAGTTCAGATGCGAAACATGGCTTTGTGCCATGAAATCAAATGGATTCCATGTATGAAAACCAAGTATGGACTTTGGTTGTTACACGAAGGGATAAAACCCACGTATGCAAAGGAGTTTTCGAAGAAGAAAACCAACATGGATGGTAATTTGATTACCTATAAAGCAATGCTTCGGTTAAAGGATTTCGTCACAGACAAAGAGTTGACTATGACAAAACCTTCAGCCCCGTAGCAATGCTTAAATCCATTAGGATACTCTTAGCCATTGCCACTCATTATGATTATGAGATATGACAAATGGATGTGAAGACAGCTTTCCTGAGAGGAAATCTACCCAAGGATGTGTATGACACAACCAGAGGGCTTCACTTCCATCGATGGCGAAAAGGTATGCAAGCTTCGTAAATCCATGTTTGGATTGAAGCAAGCATCCAGAGTTCAATATCCGTTTTGATGAGGTATTCAAAGAGTTTGATTTCTCACAAAATCCGGATGATCATTGTGTGTATAAGAAGGTTAATGGGACTGCAATCGTATTCCTTGTGTTGTATGTAGATGACATATTGTAACTAGGAAACGATGTCTCTATCTTTTGATCGCTTAAAATTTGGTTGTCCAATCGATTTGCGATGAAAGACCTTTGTGAAGCAACTTATATCCTAGGGATATAGATTTATAGAGATAAATCAAAAGGTTGCTTGGTCTTTCACAATCATCGCATATAGATGAGATGCTAAAGAGGTTTCAGATGGAACAATGCTATGTGAGGCCTGATGTATCGTATGCTCTAAGTGTTACGAGCGATACCAATCGGATCTGGTGAGGGTCATCCTTTGGGTGGTCATCAAGAATATCCTCAAGTACTTGCGAAGCACTAAGGATGTTTTCTTGATCAATGGAGATGGAAATCTCCAAGTGGCGGCATTCGGATGCTAGTATTTAATCGATAAGGATGATTACGAATCACAATCAGGTTATAAACATTCACACCGAATAGCGTGGCGGTCAATTTGAAAAGTTCCAAACAAGAGAGGATGCTGATTCATCAACCGAGGCGAGTACATTGCCGCACGAGATGCGCAAAGGAAGCGGTTTAGATCAAGAAGTTCATTCTTGAACTTGATCTCGTCCCTAGGCCGTGATGGGCCCATAGGATTGTATTGTGATACAATGGGGCTAGTGCGCAGGCAAAGGAACCAAGGTCTTATCGACGATCCGAACTCGTACTTCGCCGAGTTATATATGTTAAGCATTAATTAACATATATATATTATATTAATTAATTAAATAATTAATTAATATATATATATATATATGGGTTTACGTGGAGGAGAGGAAGCTTTATCTTTAAGTTTAACTTTATATATATATATATATATATATAAAGAGGAAAACGTGGACAAGCTTCCACCATAAGTTTTTCTACATGTCTTTTAAGTATTAAAAAGACATAGAAAAGGTAAAAAAAAAGATGGTGATGGTCGACGGTGGAGGTTTTTAATGGAAGAGAAGATGAAAGCTTAATAGTTAAGCTTTGTTTTAAAAGTTCATTTTTCTTCTTCTTCCAAAGCCATCATCGATTTCTCTCTTCTCCAAGCTTTGTCTAACGTTCAATCTCAAGCTCTCCAGGACAGAGGTAGGCTCTAGCAGGCTTTAATCTGTTCTAGCTATTCCCGGGTCAAAGGGGTTTGATCCGGTTAGATTTTCTGATCTCTGCGTGGATCACCTTTAGAGATAGTCTCTTTTGGCTATTTAGGTTGATGTCTTCATACGGATACGGATCTGGGATTCGGAAAGTCCCGAACAAAATTTTTGTTTTTTATTTGCGGTACAT
Source organism: Erythroxylum novogranatense (assembly GCA_029891385.1). Taxonomy (NCBI): domain Eukaryota; kingdom Viridiplantae; phylum Streptophyta; class Magnoliopsida; order Malpighiales; family Erythroxylaceae; genus Erythroxylum; species Erythroxylum novogranatense. The sequence continues at coordinate 47,151,895 of CM057234.1, read as the reverse complement.
GTGATGTACCTCCCGGGATTTTCCTACACTTACACGGGTATACAAATCGACTTATTAGTACCGAACTGGTATAAGTCGACTTACATCTCAATACAAGTCGACTTACACCTACAAATCTCCCACTTGACCTAAAGCCAATCGCCTTGGTATCTAATACCATAAGCGAGTACATGAGAATCAAAACTCTTCTGTGACAATGGCTTCGTCAGCGGATCGAGAATGTTACGCTCTGTGGGAATTCTCTCGATCGCGACATCACCTCTGGCAATGATCTCTCGAATCAGATGATATCTGCGGAGTACGTGTTTAGATCGTTGGTGAGACCTTGGTTCCTTTGCCTGAGCAATAGCCCCATTGTTGTCACAATACAACCGTATGGGCCCATCACGACTAGGAACCACACCAAGTTCGATAATGAACTTCTTGATCCAACGACTTCCTTCTTTGCCTCGATGCAAAGAATGTACTCTGCCTCGGTTGTCGAATCAGCAATCGTCTCTTGTTTGGAACTCTTCCAACTGACTACTCCGCCGTTCAGTGTGAAAACATAACCTGACTGGGATTTTGAATCATCCTTATCAGTTGAAAACGACATCCGTATGCCGCTCACTGAGATTTCCATCTCCATATATCAAGAAAACATCCTTAGTCCTTCGCAAGTACTTGAGGATATTCTTGACAGCCACCCAGTGATCCTCACCAGGATCCGATTGGTATCTGCTCGTGACACTCAGAGAATACGATACATCGGGCCTCGTACATAACATAACATACATGATCGATCCTACTGCAGACGCATACGGGATCTGATCCATGCGCATCCTCTCATCTTGTGTCTTAGGACACATAGATTTCGAGAGTGTTATCCCATGAGATATGGGAAGAAACCCTCTCTTGGATTGCTCCATGCTAAACCTCTTTAGCATCTTGTCTATGTACGATGATTGTGAAAGACCAAGCAACTTATTCGATCTATCTCTATAAATCTTTATCCCGAGGATAAAAGTTGCTTCACCAAGGTCTTTCATCGCAAATTGTTTGGACAACCAAATTTTAACTGATTGCAGCATCGAGACATCGTTTCCTAGTAATAATATGTCATCTACATATAACACAAGGAATACGATTGCAGTCCCATTAACCTTCTTGTACACACAGTGTTCATCCGGATTTTGTGAGAAACCAAACTCTTTGATTGGCTCATCAAAACGGATGTTCCAACTCTGGATGCTTGCTTCAATCCATAAATGGATTTCTTGCTTGCATACCTTTTCGCCATCGATGGAAGTGAAGCCCTCGGTTGTGTCATGTACACATCCTCGCCGATTTCCATTAAGGAAAGTCGTCTTCATCCATTGCCATATCTCATAATCATAATGAGCTTAATGGCTGGGAGTATCCGAATGGATTTAAGCATTGCTAGAAGTCAAGGTCTCGTCATAGTCAACTCCTTGTCTCGATTTAAATCCTTTCGCCACAAGCCTTGCTTTATAAGTAATCACATTATCATCCATGTCGTTTTCTTCTTGAAAACCCATTTGCACCCTATAGGTTTTATCCTTCGTGCATCAACCAAAGTCCATACTTGGTTTTGGTACATGGAATCCATTTCGCTTTCATGGTGCAAAGCCATTTTTCGACTCAACTTTGAGTAACCTCTTCATAGGTAGCAGGCTCATCATCTTCTATGAGCAATCGTCATTCTGTTCACTTACGAAATCCATATCTCTCTAGAACAAGTCGATCCTACTTGACCTCTGAACTTCGTGTGTAGTAGAAGGTTGAATCGTTACTTCATCTCGAATGAGTGACAGCCTCGAGTTCGTAGTTGAATCGTATGCATTTGAGCATCTTGAACTTCTTCAAGTTCAACTTTGCTCCCACTGTCTTCTTGTAAAAGAAACTCTTTCTCTAAGAAGACAGCATGCTTTGAAACAAACACCTTTTGTTCCTCAGCAAGGTAGAATTGATATCCCATGGTCTCTTTAGGATATCCTACAAACAAACACTTGGCAGACTTTGCTTCAAGCTTATCTGATGCAATCCGCTTCACGTAAGCAAGACAACCCCAAACTTTCAAATGAGAAGGATAAGGTTTTCTGTTAGTCCACATCTTATATGGAGTAACATCAAGCTGCCTTAGAGGAACTACGCTTAACAAGTAAGCAATTTGTCTCTAGCGCGTACCCCAAAAACGATTTTGGTAACTTTCATAAACCCATCATTGATCGTACCATGTCCAACAAGGTTCGATTTCTCCTTTCAGCCACACCATTGTGCTGTGGTGTGTAAGGAGTCCACTGAGATAAAATGCCATTATCTCTGAGATAATCCAGAAACTGTTGGTCTAAGTATTCTCCACCACGATCAGATCGTAATGCCTTGATACTTTTACCAAGCTGGTTTTCTACTTCATTTCTGAATTGTTTGAACTTTTCAAATGCTTCAGATTTGTATCTCATCAGATACAAGTACCCATAATGAGAATAATCATCAATAAAGGTAATGAAGTAACGACAACCACTTCTAGCATGGATGGACATCGGACCGCATACATCTGAATGTATTAGGTCTAATACTCCAGTCGCTCGTTCACCCTTTCCCTTGAAGGGTAACTTAGTCATCTTGCCTAATAAACAAGATTCGCATGTGTCATATGATTCATAATCAAATGACCTAAACCGCCACTCTTATGGAGTTTAGCGATCGTGTCTCATTTATATGCCAAGTCGACAATGCCATAAGTAAGTTGACTTTAAATTATCTCTTTTATGCCGTTTGGTGTCATTGACATTCATAATTGGATAAGACATATCTAATATGTAAATTCCATTGCATAATGTACCAAGACCATAAAGCATTCCATTAGAATTAATAGAACAACCATTGCTATTAAAATTCAAATGTAAACCAAATCTATTTAAACAAGAAATGATAATATGTTCTTTGTCAAACGGTACAAAATAACTATCATCCAATTCAAGTACAAGCCCAGTGGGGAGAGACAAAACATAGGTTCCTACGGCTAATGCAAAGAACTCTTGCTCCATTTCCAACACGCAGTCTACTTCTCCTTCATGAGTACATCTCATCGTCCCTTAGGCCTGATATCATTACATATGTGAGCCACAACCAAGATCAAATACCCAAATGTTGTGATCGAAGCAGATTAACCTCGATGACAAACATACCAAGTAGTTGAGGCATCGATGCCTTCTTCCGCTTCGGTGACTCGAATAGACTTTGCAATTGCGCCTCCAATGGCCATCTTTACCACAATGGAAGCAAGTTCCTTCGGGGCGCTTCTTTGGTCTTCTTCTTGATGGCACTTCCTTTGGTTTCTTGGCCTTCTTCTTCTTTGGGTTCTTTTCTTCTTTGAACCGGAAGAAGAAGCGCCACCATTAGCACTTGCTTACTATCATTCTTGATAGTATGCTCAATTTGTCTTGATCAGTTGATCAACTCGGTATTGTTGTGGATATTTGGTTCATCCGATAGTTTAACACTAACCGTGAATAACTCTCGGACAATCCAACCAATTAAGTCTATACTTAACTCATAATCCATTACAAAACCTAAGACGACCAATCTCTCAATATAGCCATTCATCTTGGGGCATCTTGCATGTGCGATGTCCCCGAGCCATCTTTAATGGTGAAGAGAAGACTTGAGGTCTCGAACCTTTCGTGACGCGAGCTTGCTCATCAAACGACTCCCTAAGATGAAATACTATAGTGTGAGCATCCATGGACTCGTCGCTTATACGCAGCTCTGGTGACATCGAGGAAGCATAATGCAAGTAGCCATGTCATCGTCCTTTAGATGCTTACGATATGCCTTCGATCCTCATCGAAGCATCAACGAGTGCATGCATCGGAAGTGGAACATCTAGGATGTATCCTAGTTCCTCGAATCGAGAACAATTCTCGATTCCTTAGCGATCGAAAATTCGGTCAAGTTAACTTGTTGGAATCCATTAGCGAGCGTAAGTTCACATTGGAAAACATCTTCAACCAACCTAAACAGAAAGAGAGAAAGAATGTTAGAATAGGAATAGATGCATAATCATAAGGACTTGAATGATATGCAAAAGCTCCCACTAGTTTCATAGAATCCATAACCCTCATTCTGAATCCAAAGAAACAAGATGACATAATGTCTAGTGGGTTGATATCCGATATTGCTAAGAATGACCTTGGGTTTACCCAACAAGCCACAACTTAGGTCAATCGGTAGGTATCGAACATACCAATTGCATCATTGATAACCGACATTAAGCATGACCTTGGGTTTACCCAACAAGCCACCTTATGTCTCGGGAGGTATCGGATATACCAATTACATCTTAGACACAACTATCGATCGCTTTATCAACTTGTTGATCGTGCACTTACATTGGGTTATCAACTCTTTGATGCGCATACATCGATGTATGCTACCCAATTCGCCTCTGTCCACGTTGACCTTGAGTTTACTCAACAAACCAACGCTTAGTGAAAACCTACCCATTAATCCGAAAATCACATTTTCATGATTCAACATATCCAGTATAGAGCGAGCTTGGGTTTACCCAACAACCCAACCCTATAAGAACTCTGGTTCTTACCATATTAATGGAAGGTGTTAGTTTTCATATGATTTGAGGGTTTTCGGTCTCATCTTCTTCTTCTCCAAGCCGTAGGATTATAGTCACCATGACTATATGGCATGACTTAGGTACTTCATCAATCACATTGAATTTATACCTAAAATCATCCATCATCCCTCCTTTGCATGTTATAAGTCGACTTGTGTATGTATAAGTCGACTTATGTCTCTATAAGTCGACTTATGCATGTGTAAGTCGACTTGTGCCAAATGCAGTGCGAACAAGTCGACTTGTACCATTGTGCAAGTCGACTTATCGTCTGATGCAGCGGACAAGTCGACTTGTACATTGTGTAAGTCGACTTATCCAAGCGAAATTGCTATCTAATCGACTAATTTCTCAATCCGTGTAGTCCCAATTCACAATACCAACATACCTAAGGTAATATCTGTTAATTTGATGTACCAATGAACACTTCATTGTTACATGATTGCCATTCTGATCAAACCATATAAGAAAAGCTTGAAAATGAGTCATTACTCATAAATATCCAAACAATTTAGGAAACACCAAATTATCACCCTAAGCATCTCTAGCTAGTCCATACGTTATCAAATTACTTCGGCACAAGTCACAAAAAATTATGACGGCCAAAACAAGCAAGATAATGAAATACACTAACGAGACGCTAATGTGACCTATTCGGCATCCGAAAATTCTTGGAAAACCAAATTCAAGCAATTCAGTTTGGCAAGCATACTACATCAATATTACACATTTTCAATCACATTAAAAATGGTCCAAGGCATTGGAACTGAAAAATACACATTCAATTATGTCAAGCAAAACAGTCCCAGCAATTTTCACAATACTGCCAAGTACTACACATTGCTCGAAATAATCATTGAAACAATTTCAATAACTTCTGAGAACATTATACAGGTTACTAAATGTTCAGAACATGCTTCATGAATTTTTTCAGGATTTATAGCCATCAAAAACTCAGTCAACCTAAGCAACAAAACCGATTCAAAATCTGTGTTCATCAACACAGCTATTCCCAACAGCATAGAATAAATTCGTGAATAAATAGTAAATCACCTTGAAAACACTTTTCCATCCACATAGACATTAAAAAACATCTTAGGGACATGTTGGTGAAGGCCAATCCGAAAAATGTTTTTTCTAGAATTTATTATCGAATTTATACACATGCCTGTTCACAGAATGTGTCAAAAAACAGCATCTAGAACCTTAGGGAATAAAATAGCAAAACTATATCAAAACAAATTGATAAATTCTCATCTTTCACAGAAATATTCTATAACATGTTATGAACAATTCTGGGCAGAAAAATTTCGAAAAACATATCCCTATATTAATTCGAAATTTGGACAGCATACATGCATCAACGTCAAATTCAAATAGGAAGTCCGACCTAGATAGGGTTTTAGCTTCATACACGACACAAGTGGCTCTGATACCACTGTAGGAAAATCCCGGGAGGTACATCACATGTACCAGGTGCGGAAAACAAAAATTTTTGTCACGGGACCTTCCAAGGCCAGGATCTATGTGTCGGTATGAAGACTCAAACCTGAATAGCCAATAGAGACTATCTCTAAAGGTATCCACGCAGAGATCAGAAAACCTAATCGGGACAAACCCTTTTGACCCGGGAATAGCTAGAACAAAGTAAAGGCTGCTAGACCCTACCTCTGTCCTTGGAGAGCTTGGATTCACAATGAAGAGAAGGGATGAAGAAGCTTGAAAAGGGTGAAGCACGATGATGAAGAAGAGAGAAAAACTTTTTCTCTAAACCATTTCTTCCTCTTTCATGCCAAGCCAACGATCATCCTTAGCTTAATACCAAAGAAACTCTTTCTTTTCTTTTTATCCCCATAAGCCACGAAGATCATCACCTTTTTCACTTTTTTCATTTTGTCTTTTAGTCAAAAGTGATGACTAAGCATGAGGAAGAAGCTTCCAAATGCTTCTTCCTCCTCTCCATCCACGTGACAAGCATATATATATATATATATTAATTAATTATTTAATTAATTAATCATATATATATATGTATATATATTGCTGAAGTGGTCCATCCTGCTGGGTTGGTCCTACCGCCTACCGGGTCCCGGTATGGGATAAACCCCCGAAAACCTTTTTCAGCAATATCGATGTCGCGATCTCATCGGGACATATCTCGATCTCATCGGGATCCATTTAATCCTAATGCTCTCCATAATTGGAACTCTGTCCAATACTATTTTACTGATTCTCTGAAACACTCTTATCGTGTGACCCTTTAGGTTCCGGTTATGTTGGCCACTTAGATTAACACTTAATCGAGCAAGTCATGAGCGGCGTCTAGCAACACATCATGACCCCAATTGACCGGAAAGTAATTGGTTTGATGAATTCATCACGAACCGATCACGAACCCTTCCATGTACAATTCTTGTGCAATTAGTCCTTTCATCATCCTATACCCCACTTGGTTATGAGTATGGTCAAAGTGTCAACTCTTACTAGACTAAGTCTAGCCCAGTGATATCGGTTCTGTCTTAGGACTCATTACTTTATATGTCCATGAAGACACTCTTCATGACATATTAATGCTCGCCGAGACTTAAAGTAATGATCTGACAAGAGGCGAGTATCTCTTACGCTATCACGAAGTGATGAATCCTCTATTGGCTACTCAATTACCTTCAATACCTCAAGTGTACTCCAAGCACCACCCTATGAGTAACCTCCGAAAGGCAACAAGGAATGGAGTCAGCACAACATCAAGATCAAGATATCCTTGAGTACCTCAAGTCTAAGGATACTTGCACCATTGCTATGATGAGATTATCACTGACATTAGAATAGGACATCCATGTGATGATCTTATGGCAGGTCATCCAATGTACTTACTACCGCTAGTAAGCATCCACATGTCAACTCTAAATATCCCATATTTACAGTTTCTGAGATCCACTGCTTGATCCAATCAAGGAGTATAATATATGCTAGTCTGTCCGGATTAATGATGTCCAGTCTCATTAATCCTATTACTAGGAAGAATTTAGATACTGACATAATTGCACATGATAGGAATCTCAGGATTATGATCACATCATAATTTCCTTCATGCTATGTCATAATCATAGACTTCATTAATTTGATTAAAGATCAATATCAATTCATAAAGAACATCAAATAAATGAAACATGCCTTTCTTTATTAATTCATAAAGTCTGTACATGACTATGAACAAAAAGCGCTAAAGGGGATTGCCTTTAGGGCACTACTCTAACAATTTCACGGTACTGTACAAGCATAAGTCGACTTACATGGGTATACAAATCGACTTATTAGTACCGAACTGGTATAAGTCGACTTACATCTCAATACATGTCGACTTACACCTACATATAAGAGTGGATGATCAAAGGAGAAAGGCACTGAAGTTCGATAAGCAAAAATACTCTTCTATTGCTCCAATATTGCTCATTATTGTTCTTATCTTTTTACACAATCGTATTGAGCACTTATTCTCTCATCTATATCTCATTTCTCTTACAATTTGAGTGAATAGTGAAAAGTCACTTGTGAGGTAGGATTTGTGCTGGAAAACAAATCGGTTGTAAAGGTAGCTTGAGCCGGAAATCAAGTGGTATTGTAAAAAGTTCACACTAAACTACAAAATGTGCAATAAAGTGGTTTGCAAAATCCTAAGTGAGAGCTTAGGTAGAGGACGTAGGTCTTAGCACCGAACCTCTATAAAAACAGTGTTTGCTCTTCTTCTCTACTCTTTACATTTAAATTTGTTTAAGTTGTTTGTGTATGAATTGACTTTTGATTTTATTGTAGAATTGCAAAAAGCTTTAAAGATCTATTCAACTCCCCCTTCTAGATCGTTTACAATTGGTATCAGAACACAAGTATCCAAAGATGGCACACAACAATCGAGCGGAAGAAGGTAACACTAATAATCGCCTTCCTTTGTTTAATGGTTCTAACTACTCTTCTTGGAAAAATCCTATGAAGTATCATATTATAAGCGAGGGAGTAGAATATTGGAAGATCATTATCTTCGGTCCACAAGCACCGTTGAAAGAAAATGGTGAGTTAAAAATAGAGCTGGAGTACGACGACAATGATTGGAAGCAAGCCTACATCAATGCGAAAGCTATGAAACTGATATATTGTGCTCTCACAGTTGAAGAAAGAAATCGAGTAAACTCCTTCACCAGCACTAAAGAAATGTGGGAAAGACTTCGCATCACTCATGAAGGAACTAATCAAGTTCGGGAAATAAAGATCAACATGCTGCTCCATGATTATGAAATGTTTGTCATGAAAGAAGGTGAGTCTATTTCCACTATGCTTGATCGTTTTACAGAAATCATAAATGGATTAGGCAACCTTGGAAAGCATATGACGGATAGCGAGAAGGTGAAGAAGATTCTTCGCTCACTACCGAAAGAATGGGACTCACAAGTCACCGCTATTATGGAATCCAAGGATCTCAATCATATGGAATTCAACGCCTTGGTGGGATCAATCATCAACTATGAGATCATTCTCAAATCAAGAGGAGGTAGAGGTAAGTCACAAAAGTCAATTACTTTAAAAGCTAATGTTTCTTCTCTTCATGAAAGTGATGAAGAAATAGATGAAGAAGAGGAAGACGATGAAATAGCAATGTATGCCAGAAATTTGAGAAAGTTCAAAGGACTACTCAAAAATAGGAGGAAAGAATTAAATAGTGGTAGAAATGGAGAAAGAAAGAAGTTTGCCATAGAAAGAAGATCAAAGGGGTATGATGAAAAGAAAAGCAATGAAGAATGTTGGAAATGTGGAAAAAGGGGAAATCATGCTAGAGAATGCAAAAGCTCATCTTCCACTTCAAATTTCCATAAAAGTGACAAATATGACAAAGGGAAAAAGAAAGCTAGCCTAGTATCCACTTGGAGTGATGATGAGGAAGCATACCAAAGCAATGATGAAAAGAACTTAGCTCTTATGGCTAATAGCTCCTCAACAAGTGATGACGAAGATGAGGTAATTTTCTTTGATCAAGATCTTAGAGATTCTTTTAATGCCTTACAAATTGATTTTGAAGAAGCTATTGAAATCAACAAGAAATTGAGAAAGAAAATAAGGGAATTAGTTGCTGAAAATAGTGTCTTACATGAGACTATTGATGATTTAGATTATCCTAAGGAAGATCATTCTGCATGCCTTGTTGAAAAGGAAAATCTTATTTGTGAGCTTGATAGACTTAGAAAGGAATTTTCTTATGTGGTTGGAAAATTTGCGAATGGAAACGAAAAGTTTGAAACCTTGTTATCCTTGCAAAGATATTCTATTTCTAAACATGGATTAGAATATGGTCCCTTTAATAGAGATTGTTCCTTGATTTCTAAATTCACTAAGGATGGAAAAGTTGCTCAATGTGCTAGATGCTTGAAAGAAGTTCATATAGAATTTTTATGCAAAAGTATTAGGAGATGTGTTAAGGTTAAGAAAATCTGGGTGTTAAAAGGCACAACACCTCCTAATGTGGTTTACATGGCTAACCAAAATGGACCCAAAATAGCTTGGGTACCTATAAGAAGAAAAGATGCTTCTATTGTAGGTACAAGCAAGGGATGAAAAACCATCAAGCACTTGGTACATTGATAGTGGTTGTTCAAGGCACATGAGTGGAGACAACAACCTATTTGCAGAAATTAAACCAAAGAATCAAGGTTATGTCACTTTTGGAGACAACAACAAAGGTAAAGTCATTGGTATTGGTAAAGTAGGTAAGGAACCTTTGCCTACCATTGATAATGTTTTGCTTGTTGATGGTTTGAAACATAATTTGTTAAGTGTTTCTCAATTATGTGATATGAATTTTAGTGTAGTTTTTGAATCATCACATTGCATGGTTAAGAAGGATGGTCATGTTGCTTTTATTGGTTTGAGACATGGAAATACATACATTGTTGATTTACATGATGATAGTTCTTTTAATGAAAAATGTTTGGTGACATTAGAAAAAAAATGCACTTTTATGGCATAGAAAATTAGGACATGCTCCTTTGCCTTTAATTTCTAAACTTTCAAAAAATGACATTGTAAGAGGTTTGCCTAAGATAAAATTTGTTAAAGATCACTTGTGTGAATCTTGTTTAAAAGGCAAACATGTTAGAGAATCTTTCAAAACAAAGAAAGAAATTTGCACATCTAGAATTCTTGAACTTGTTCATATGGATTTGATTGGACCATCTAGACATGCTAGTCTTAGTGGTAAATTGTATGTCCTTGTTATTGTGGATGATTTTTCTAGATTTACTTGGGTGAGATTTATTGCGAATAAAAGTAATGCTTTTAACAAATTTACTAAGTGGTGTAGGTTGGTTCAAAATGAGAAGAATTTGACAATTGTTGCTATTAGAACCGATCATGGAGGTGAATTTGAGTGTGAACCATTTGAAAGCCTTTGCGACAAATATGGAATGGAGCACAATTTTTCAACACCAAGAACACCACAACAAAATGGTGTAGTAGAAAGGAAGAATCGCTCTCTTGAAGAAATGAGCAGAACTATGTTAAATGAGTACAATCTTCCTAAATCATTCAGGGCAGAAGCAATCAATACCGCGTGCTATGTCATCAATAGGGTATTTATGAATAGATAAAAATAAGACACCATACGAGCTTTGGAAAGGTAAGAAACCCAATATTTCTTTTTTTTTCATCCTTTTGGTTGTAAAGTTTTTATTCATAATAATGGAAAGAAAAATTTAGGAAAATTTGATTCAAAATCTGATGTTGGTGTGTTTATTGGTTATTCTCTAACTATTAAGGCTTTTAGAGTTTATAATAATAGGACTAAGTGTGTTGAAGAAAGTATTCATGTTAAATTCGATGATATGATTTCACCCCCGAGAAATGTTTGTTTTGATGATGATGTAGGAAATTCAGGAAATAGAGTTGAAGAAATTGAATCCAAGATTGAGGAATTGAAGTTAGATGAAGAAAATCATGTACCCAACATTAAAACATGGGCAAAAGCAAAGAACCATCCTATGGAGTAGGTAATTGGTGATTTGAATGATGGTTTAAGAACCAGGAGAAGTGTCTATGAGAATATGAGCAATTCAGCCTTCATCTCATTAGTAGAACCCAATAATATAAAAGAAGCCCTTGAAGATGAGAATTGGCTACTAGCTATGCAAGAAGAACTTAATCAATTCAAAAGGAATAATGTATGGGATCTGGTAGCTCCACCAAAGGACAAGACTATTATTGGAGTCAAGTGGGTAAATCGGATTAAATATGATGAGAATGGTGAAGCGATTAAGAATAAATCAAGGTTAGTAGCTCAAGGATTTTATCAAGAAGAAGGACTTGATTATAATGAGACATAGGCTCCTGTAGCTCGATTGGAAGCAATTAGACTATTATGTGCTTTTGCGTCACATAAAAGGATCAAATTAAATCAAATGGAAGTCAAGAGTGCATTTCTCAATGGATATATTCAAGAGGAAGTTTATGTCAATCAACCACCGGGATTTGAAGATCATGAACATCGGGATTATGTCTACAAACTCAAAAAGGCACTCTATGGGTTAAAGCAAGCACCTAGAGCTTGCTATGAAAGGTTAAGTACTTTTCTAACTCAACACGGGTATGTTCATGGTAAGATTGATAATACCTTGTTCATTAAACATGTTGATCAAGATATGCTTATTTGTCAAATATATGTTGATGATATTGTGTTTGGTGCCACTAATGAATTTTTGTGCAAAGAATTTAGTGATTTAATGCAAAGTGAATTTGAAATGAGCATAATAGGGGAACTCAAGTTCTTTCTTGGATTGTAAATCAAGCAACTCAAAAATGACATCTTCATTCACCAATCTAAGTATACCAAGGAGCTTCTAAAGAAGTTCAAAATGGAAGGATGCAAAGTGGCAGCAACACCAATGGAAACAAATGTGGTCTTGGAGAAACATGAACATGAAGAAGATGTTGATCAAAAACTTTACAGAGGTATGATCGGCTCTCTCTTGTATTTAACTGCTTCTAGACCTGATATTATGTTTGCTACGTACCTTTGTGCTAGATTTCAATCTTGTCCTAAAATTTCTCATTTGAGTGCTTGCAAAAGAATTTTTAGATATTTGAGTAGAACTGTTAATCATGGTTTATGGTATCCTAGTTGTCAATCATTTGACTTATATGCTTTTAGTGATGCTGATCATGGTGGTTGTACGATAGATAGAAAAAGCACTAGTGGTTTATGTCATTTCTTATGATCATCTTTGATATCTTGGGCTAGTAAAAAGCAAGTTAGTGTAGCTATTTCCACTGGTGAATCTGAATATGTAGCAGCTGGAAGTGCATGTGCCCAAGTTCTTTGGATTAAACATCAATTGCTTGACTATGGTATAGTGGTTAAAAATATTCCTATTTATTGTGATAATACCAGTGCAATTTGTTTGAGTAAAAATCCAATTCTGCATAGTAGAACAAAGCATATAGAAATTAGACATCATTTCATCCATGATAATTTTTTAAAAGGCGACATTTGCTTGAAGCATGTATCATCTAGTGACCAATTAGTTGATATTTTTACTAAACCTCTTAAGGAAGATGTGTTTGTGATTATTAAATTGAAACTAGGCATGTTTGATTTAAATTCCTTTGGTTGAATTTGTTCTTGGTTACATTCATTAATATATCAAATGGTCAAAATATGAAGCAAATGTGCAATTGCATCTGAAGATTCCATCATCATGATTTACACTTGGGCTAAAATATGACTGATTTGGAGTTTTGACACATTCTAGTCGACTAATTGGTGTCTAAGTCAACTAATTGGTAACAAGTCGACTTGTGTGGGTCAATAAGTCGACCTATGGTATACACAGCCTTTGGGAATGAAGAAATTTAAGGATAAGTCGACTCATAAAGATCGATAAGTCGACTTATGAAGGTCGATAAGTCGACTTATAGAGGTAAACAAGTCGACTTATATCTACACGGATTCTTTAAAAACTATTCTTCTTTTCATTCTTCGTAAACCCTCTCTCTCTAAACCTCTGAAATTCATCTTCTCCAAGTCGACTTATAGCTTTCAATCTCCTCAAATCTCTCTACCCATCTTCAATCGACCATCTTTAGCATAAAACCCATTCATTATCTCTTCTAAATAACCTTCCTTCTTAAAAACCCCTTTCTCAAACCCTAACTTTCGTTCTTCTCAACTTCTCTCTAAAAACCCATGGCTCCTCGCAAATCTACAAGGAAAGAAAAAAAACCCTCTCCTCCACAAGGTCCCCGAGTCCACTATGGATCACGAGTTCATGGGTCTTCTTCACGGGGAGATGCTACTAGAGAGGATGACGTGATTGAACCTCGATTTGTCTCAAGGGAAGCACAAACTTTGTACTACAAGGTACTCAAAAACGAAGTATTAATTCCTTCAATGAGATTTGGTTGGAGTGAACTAGACAACAGTGAATTTACGGATGTGTTTTCTGAAATTACTAATCTTGGGCTGTGAGATTTTTTGGGTTATTAGGATGAGATTTATGAAGATGTGGTTAGGTAGTTTTATGTGAATCTCAGTGTGATTAGTAGTAATGTTGCTAATGGAGTTGATCTGAAATCTAAAATTAACGGAAAGGAAATTTTTCTGTGTGAAGCAAATATGTGTACCTTATTTCGTTTACCTAGAGGAGGAATCAGGTCTAGAGCTTCATTCATAGATTTTGATATTTTGAGAAATGAGGATGGTGATACCGATGAGGAAGCCGAAGAAAATTTCGGCTATATTGAAGAGAAAGGTGCTGAACTGCTTAGTCGGTTATGTTCTAATCATACTCCTCCATTTGAAGCAATGGACTTGCCTTTAAATTATCGATTGCTACATTATGCAATTAACAGGGTTGTTTATCCGAAGAAGGCAAGTAATAATCAAATCACTTCCTTGGATAAAGAAATTCTTTGGCATATGGAAGAAGGGAGAAAGATTAATTCTCCAAGTTTGATTATTCAAATGATGAGGAAAAAGGCCAGTTTATTACGCGGTCAACTGAAAGGGAAACCAGTCCTGCATAAAGGAATGTCGTATGCAGCTTTGATTACCTCTCTCTCTCAGTTACAAAGAAGTGATTTGAGCAATTATACTCATTATCTGTATCCTCAGAGTTGGAGATTTACCCCTTACAATTTGAGAAGCATGAAGTTGGTCAAAACCGTTGAAAAAGGCTGGGTTTACTCCTATCATGTCGAGATGCTAGGTCTGACCTTGGAGGGTGAGCAAGTACCTCCAAGACAACGTTCTAAGAGGGCAGTTGATCATCCGAGTAGCTCTCAGCCAAGTAATGTGAGAAGGAGTGAGGTCTCTCACGAGGAGTTTAATGACATTCACGACCAATTGGATGACTTAAATGATCGTGTTGATAATATACAGAGTGTGTTTGTTCAGTTGGCAAAGAAAGTTGATGCACAACACCGTATGCTCAATAAGATTTTTAATAAGTTAGGTTGTAGGCATGATGATTCTTCATCATGATGTGTATTTCCTTTCGCCTCGACCAACATTTCTTCTTATGCTATTTCAAGTGTGTGGTGTTTCTTATGACTTTCTGATATTTGTATTAATTGTTGGATTGTTATGTTATGTAATGACTTTGCATTTCTTTGTGTTTGCTATTTTGTTTGTTTATGAACTGTCATTGCGACTATTTTTCATATTGGTTTTTGATTATGACAAAAAGGGGGAGTAACATTGGAAATTGATAATTGGTATCCTTTAGTCATAGTCACTTAATTGAGGGGGAGTGTGTTACAATGTCTTTATCTTGATTTCAACTTTTGTTTATCTAATTAATCCTTACAAGGTTATTAAATTCATTGGTTTATTTATTTAGGGGGAGACAAACTAACCATCAAGACAAATGATTAAAAACCTTGATCAAGTTTCTTGTTTTCAATTTCTTTTCAATTTCTAAATATTTTGTCATTATCAAAAAGGGGGAGATTGTTGGACCAATGGTGGTTGACAAATTAAATTCCTTTATGTTTTGATAATAATAAAATATATAGAATTAGGTAAGGAATTATTTCAGGTAATTTGCATTCAAATACATCAAGACTACATCAATCTTGAATTGACAAGACATAAATGAAGGTGAAATCAAGAAGGAAATAATCTTCATCATGTTAGAGACAATAATAATGAAGATTATAGAAGATTTGATTGGATATAACCGTTGAAGCCAACATAAGTCGACTAGTACATCATAAATCGACTAATATATCAAGATTCGTCAGGTTGAAAACAACATAAGTCGACTAGTACATCATAAGTCAACTTATATATCAAGATCTGTCAAGTTGAGAACATCACAAGTCGACTAATAGACTATACGTCGACTTATCGAAGTAGACAAGTCGACTTACACTGCATAAGTCGACTTATAGAAGAGCGGAGATAAAATTTTACGAAAATTGTTGTTACAAGTCGACTTACACACCACGACAAGTCGACTTATGAGTACAGCAAACTGATTCTGACGAAGTCAATTAGCCACAAATGGAAAGGAGAATATCAAGGAACGATCATATCAATTATGCAACGGTTAGAATATGTTCCAACATTTATTTTCTTCTAAGTATAAGAGTGGATGATCAAAAGAGAAAGGCACTGAAGTTTGATAAGAGAAAATACTCTTCTATTACTCCAATATTGCTCATTATTGTTTTTATCTTGTTACACAATTGTATTGAGCACTTGTTCTCTCATCTATATCTCATTTCTCTTACAATTTGAGTGACTAGTGAAAAGGTCACTTGTGAGGTAGGATTTGTGCCGAAAAACAAATCGGTTGTAAAGGTAGCTTGAGCCGGAAATCAAGTGGTATTGTAAAAAGTTCACACTAAACTACAAAGTTTACGATAAATTGGTTTGCAAAATCCTAAGTGAGAGCTTAGTTAGAGGACGTAGGTCTTAGCACTGAACCTCTATAAAAACAGTGTTTGCTCTTCTTCCCTACTCTTTACATTTAAATTTGTTTAAGTTGTTTGTGTGTGAATTAACTTCTGATTTTATTGTAGAATTACAAAAAGCTTTAAAGATCTATTCAACCCCCCTTCTAGATCGTTTACACTGGAGACCCATTTCGTACCTAAGATAAGCTTTGAAATAGAACCCCAAGGAATTTTGTTTCGTATCTTATGCTTGTATGATTCGACCTGTGCGTCTTACATAATTAGTTTTTATTCATTTTGTTGTTAGAAAATTCAACTTGCACTTTGTTGTTGTTGTATTGCTGAATGTGTTTTATGGTTAATAATTCAGCTTTCATAGATGACAAGTAGCTTGTTACCTTATTCAAGATTATTTCCAAATTTGCAGATTGACAGGGCTTCTTGGTTGTCACTGTATTTAAGTATTGTCCCTTGAACTCTCACCTCTTTTTCCCTCTCTTGTTCTTCTTGTTTTTAAATCTTTCATATGCTGATTGACTTTGGAACAAAAATTTATAGCATTAGATGTTTACTATTCCCGGACTAGCTAGCTAAAATATAAGTGACATGGATGGAATTCTATTAGTCTAAAAGATGCACTAGTTTTGAAGTTTTTCCATATTTCATTTAGGAAGGCTGATTAAACTTGTATGGTTTGAAAACTTGCCTGCTACAAATTGTGTTGCCTTGAGGCTTCAATTTATTTTGCCCTTAAAATGTTATGAATAGTACCTATCACAACATAAATTGCACTTTAACTGTTTAATACTATAAAACATATTTTGCATTAACTATTTGGTTGTTATTTTGTGTTGTGACCTTTCTTTCCTTAATTGTTTTTTATGAAGTGTTACTTGATATTGGTTGTTTTGCATTTCTTCACCATGCTAATACACTTTCATGTTCTTTACTTTATGAAAATGTTCAATGAATCTTTAAAGGAAAATAAAGTTCAAGATCTTTAACTGATTGTGTGTTTCCTTTTGGTTATTTTTGTCTAAAGCTTTTACTACCTCATTTCTTTTTTTTTCTTATGTTCAAGTTGTCGTATGTATTGATATGATGCAGCTTATATTTGGAAGCCCTTTAGGTGTAATTGTTTATGTTGTATCCACAAATTTTTAGACATATGTTTTTGCATTTGATGCTTAGCGATGTACAAACCTCTCACTTTGTTTAGTAATTGTTTATGTCACTTAGCAACATATTTATGGATATTATAGATCTGAAGGTGAATTTACTAGTGGAATTATAATAACTTTGTTCACCATCCATCATTTATGTTGTATCCATAAATTATACGATATATATGTTGTTTTTTTGCATATATATCGTATGTCAATTTTTGTTTTAACATTTTAGTACATTGTTTCCTTTGCAAAGGGATGCCGAAAAAGTTTGCCACTTGATTAAGACTGTTCCTATAGATAGGTTGGATACAAAGCTACATTGTTTATGTGCAGGACGTACTTCTTCTTTCGAAGTTCTTTGTAATGAATCTGGAGTGCTAGCAGTAGTGTTAGCTTTACTGATTTGAGTCTGGCATCACGAGATAATGTAAAAATATTGAAAATAAACTTATTATGGTTCGTTGGTTTTTTATTGTTATTGATAATTCATAAGATTCATTCTTTTTTTTTCATTTTCTCAAACTATTTCTCATCTTGTGTTTGGTTTGGAAATTGCTTCTCAATATGGGCCTTTGAATGCTTCCTACATTTTTAATTATTCAAAATAATGATATACTAAAAAATTATTAAAATTAATGATATATATGAATAATTATTAAAATTAATGATATACATGAATAATTATTAAAATTAATGATATACTAAAAAATTAAAGAATTATTAAATAAATAAAATTGAATAGTTATTAAACAAATAAGATTAAAAAATTGTATTTTAAACAATAATTATTAAATTAAAATGATTTTCAAAAAAATGGAAAAAATAATAATGTCACATTTCGCGATGTCTTATTCCGTGACGTTTCCAAAAATGTCAGGAAATATTACTTTCCGCGACGTTTTCAAAAACGTCACAGAATACGTCGTGTAATATGACTTTTTGTGACGTTTCAAAAAATGTTGGAGAAAGACCAATCTTTCAATGATGTTTTTTAAAACATCGCGAAATGTTCGTGTTTTCCGTGATGTTTTATGGGAAATGTCATAAAAACCTTTTACCTACACCACATTCCTCGACATTTTTTGTGACGTTTTTTAAAACATCACAAATTGTATTCCGTGACGTTTTTTGACATTTTGTGACATTTTTTAATTGTGTGTATTTCTTGTAGTGTTATAATCTTTGATGGTTATTCCTTTGTCTTTTACTTCAAATACAAAGAATGTGTAAAACTTTTCTCAAATGTTTGGATCTTGAGAGTCACTCACTACAGTAGAAGGACCTTTTAGCGACAAAAAAATTGTCACTAAAAATGTCACTGAATTCCTATAGCAGAAAACTATAGACAACGCTTTTCTCTAATCATCGTTAATAGTTTTATTTCTACATTTTAATTTTATAGCGAAAAAATATGGGTGACATTTTGAGAAATCGTTGCCAATATATTTTGATCACGCTTAGTTTTTCGTTGTTAAAGAGTACTAAGTATAATTTAAATGCATAATGTCCTGATCTAATAATAAGCTTTAAAGAATTTGATCAAGTATATGAATTCATAATTTGAAAATAATCCCTTTTTTGGTTGACATATTTCAAGTTACATTATATTTATGAGAAAACATCTAAATTTCAAGAGGTGGCATTGACCACTGATATCAATCTGATTGTGTTGATGCTTTACTATATCATATTTATTATGAGTCAAAGATGAAATATTTTGTTAAATACAAATAATCAAAGATAGTTTTTCAATTTAATTTAAAATTAACATAGCAAGATGGAGTTAACATTTGGTTTAAAAGATTCAATGTCTTGAATCTTTCTCTTTTAAATTGACATTGTTTTAATTTAATTACTTAAAATAGTATTATTTAAATGTATAGATTATACCAAAATAATATGACAAGCGTACTATTCTTTAATACAATAGCGAGCATCATATCTCATTTTCTTTTTTTTTTGGTAATAAAAGAGCTAACAACTAGCTAGAGCTAAAAATAGGATTAATGTGCCGGGTGTGACTAACACCCATGCGATCATCATTAAGAGTTGGCACTATAACTTCCGGGGGCTGTTGAAAAACCACCATACCCAAAGTCACCTCAGGTCTGATCCGAGCCATAGCATCAGTTGTAGCGTTTCCCTCTCTAAAAACGTGATGAAGCTTGACGTGCCAATTGCGTGACATGAGCTCTCGAATGCTGCAGATGAGTGCATTGTCCGTACTCTCCTGATTATGGTTATTGAGCCATTGAATCACCGACATGTTATCACTTTCAACCTCGACCTTGTTGATTCCCAAACTCCAAGCGATCTATAAGCCATCAAGCAGGCCCCACAGTTTCGCATTCGTAACCGAACAAATGCCAAGATTGTGAGCAAAACCGGCCAGCCATGAACCATTGGTGCTGCGTAAGACACCACCCGCAGCAGCAACCCCATTCAACGGATTGACAGCGCCATCCACATTCAGCTTGATCCATCCCAGCGTCGGAGGTTGCCAATAGACCTGCATCGGAAACGCGGCAGCCCTACGCCCCGGTTTCATACTCGAATCTTTCACTTGCTTAGCCCACCCTTGTCCCTGAACTACGATAGCCTCCGAACCTGTACTAACACCTTCAAAAACAACAGAATTGTGAGCTTTCCAAATTTTCCAACAAAGGATACCGAAACAAGTAGGCCAATCCCAATCCACATAGTCAATTCTAAAAGCATTACTAAGGTTATCAATCATCCAATCACTCATAGAACTAGTAAAGAACCTGTTAACCATAGTATGAGGTAGAACTTTAAGCCACACCGTACGAGCCCAATGGCAATCCCGAATGGCATGTATAATACTCTCTCTGCTAGAGCCACAAAGGCTGCAAATGTCAATCTCAGTAAACCCCCTACGTTGCCGTTCACCATTGGTAAGCAACCTCTCCTTAAGCACTAACCAAATGAAGTGACGGATCCGTTGGGGTCCTATGAACTTCCATGCCCAGTTCCATTTGTCATCAGCCGGGTTATTCGAGGCCTGCGATAAGGCACCAAAAGTATCAGCGATGTTGAAGTTACCCTTCTTTGACCAACGCCACATGTATCCATCCGCATTATTATGAGGAGCAGGTGGTTTCATTGCAACAATTTGCATGGCCACCGTAGCGTCCACGTAGCTGCGGAATTGAGGCCAATCCCACCTGCCATACTCATTAACCATAGCACAAAGACGTACATCATTATCGATAACATGCGGGTTAGTACAGAAATTAATTAAAGGACCAATATGTGGGATGCAACAATCATGCCAAAATCGAATAGTCTGGCCATTCCCAACTTTCCAGCATACACTCTCTTTAAGATCTTCCCAAACCTTTGTAAGGGACTTCCAAACAAAAGAACAATTATGCCGATTAATGGTATCCGGAATGCCATCACCAACCCTATACTTACTTCGGAGAACCTGCACCCAAAAAGCATTAGGATTAGTAAGGAACTGAAATCCAAGTTTTAACATAAAACATTTATTTTGACGGTGCAATTTGCGCAACCCCAATCCACCATTGATAAAGGGTTGACAAATATCATCCCATTTAACAAGGGTCGTTTTTCTCGAATTCTCCGTGGAACCCCAAATAAAGCGGCAAACATGTTTCTCAATCTCCTTCCAAACTCCCATGGGGATCATAGCAGTCTGCATGAAATAATTCAGAATTGCCATCAGAACTGATTTGGCAAGAGTGACATGGCCAGTCGAAGAGAGATGCTTAGCATTCCATCCGTTCAAGCGATCCTTCACCTTATCGATCAAAACCTGATAGGTACTCTTAGTGACCCGTCTATGGAAAAGTGGAACTTCAAGGTACTTCCCCAAATCCTCAACTCTATCGAACCCCAAACATCGTTGGATATCGGTTGCAATGGAGTACGGAGTGTTCATGGAGAAAAAGATCTGAGTATTGCGAGCATTAATCTTATGGCTAGAGAAGAAACTGAACTTATCCAAGATATCTTTCATCACCTTTGCTTGATTCATATCCGCCTTACAAAATAAGACAAGAACATCTGCAAAAAAGAGATGAGAGGTAGAAGGACCACCCTGTGCAAGTCTGATAGGCTTCCAACAATTATTCACAATAGCATTTTTGATCAAATGTCCCAACCTTTCCATCCCAATAACAAAAAGGTAAGGAGAAAGCGGACACCCTTGCCTGAGTCCACGAGTAGGCTTGAACTCATCCGTCACCCCCCCCCCCATTCCATAATACTTGCATAGAGGAAGTTGAGACACAGGTCATGATGATTATGATAAGATTCGAAGGAATCCCGGCATCGATAAGAGTATCCTACAAGAAATCCCCCCTGACTCGATCGTAAGCCTTCTCGAGATCAACCTTGATGGCCATCCACCCTGATTGACCCTGGAAGCCTTTCATAGAATGAATAACCTCTTGGGCCACGATGATGTTATCATTAATACTCGTCCCCGCCACGAAACTAACTTGATTTTGGGCAATGAGATCAGACATGATACTCTTCAACCTGTTTGCAATAGTCTTGGTCACAAGTTTGTAAAGCACAGAGAAAAGTCTGATGGGATGAAATTGGGCCAATTGCTTAGGCCCCTGGGTCTTCGGAATAAGAACCAGAAGAGTACGATTGAGCACCGGATCAAGATTCTGACCATTAAACACCCCACGCACCATAGAGCAAATAGAAGGGCCCACAATCTGCCAATGTCGTTGATAGAATTGGGCATTGATCCCATCCACCCCTGGAGCTTTAAACGGATGCATATCCATGAGAGCCAACTTAATCTCGTCTCCGTAACCTGCCATTGAAACCTCTCAAAATTTGGCCTACTGATACTCAAAAAATACCCCCTGTTAGGAAACGAACCTGGAGGCTGACCTTCCACGGTAGACAGATTGTTGAAGAAGTCAATGGCCTCTTGTTTCAACATCGCATCATCATAGCACCAACTATTATCCTGAAGTTTAACCCCGTTAATTTTATTTCGCCTACGCCTAGCCATAGTTCGACTATGATAATACTTCGTATTCCTGTCCCCATCTGCAAGCCACTCACATCGAGATTTCTGACGCCAAAGGATCTCTTCATTATCTAAGATCTCCTCTAACTCCGCCTGAAGGTCAATCTCCAGCTGAACAAGCCTCGGGTTGCTACGCCTTTCTAAGGCCTTCTGCACCCCACTAATGCGGTCAATGATTGTTCATTTCCGCGCTATAAGACTCCCAAACACAGCTTTATTCCAAGCTTTAAAAACCTCCGTAAATTGATAGACAGTATGAGCAATCGGGAGCTTGTCATCCCACTTATCCTTTACAAGACCAGCGAAAGATTCATGCTCGAGCCACCCAAAGAAGAAACGGAAAGGAAGATCTCTAGGACGGGATTGCGGCTCGCCAAAAGAAATAAGAAGAGGACGGTGATCAGAATTGGGACGCTCAAGGTGAGTAATGCTCGTATTTGGAAAAGAAATCTCCCAGTCACCATTAACCACAGCTCTGTCCAATCTTTGGAAAAGGGAACCTCGACACTAGGTGAATTGTGGCCCATTAAACCCAATATCCTGAAGACCCGTCTCAAACATAAACTCTTGGAACATACGACACCCCCTTGGATTCCTAATGGCCCCCCCTTTCCTCTCATCCGCAAAAAGAATAGAGTTGAAGTCTCTAGTAAGCATCCAAGGTCCTTGAACTAATTCAGTCATCAAACTCAGGTTTTCCCAAAGCTTTTTATGGCCCTGAATCTGTGGACTACCATAAACAAACGTAATAAAACAAAAAGAAGAAGCATTAACTTGTTTGACACGAGCATGGATAAATTGAGAGTGATTAAAAATGATGTCAACAGTAATATAATCATCCCAAAGAAGCCATATTCCTCCTGCAAAACCGTTAGCTTCCACCAGATGCGAATATGGATAGCCCAATTTCGTAATAACCGAGTCTGCATTCTTACCACTGATCCTTGTTTCCAAAAGCGCAACAAGGTTCATGTTATGCTATCTCCTATACTCAGAAAAAAAACGGTGAAATTTTTTTTCCACATCCTTGACAATTCCAAACAAAAGTCGTAAAGTCCATATAAAAAATTTTAAAACAGGCAAGAAAAGGAGAAAACCACCGGTGCAGTTGCAGAGTGATCAATTCGGTTTTGTAAGCAAAACCCCATTCTGCTCCGTAACATTACCCGAGCCTGAAATCGCCGACATCTCAATTTGCAGATTATCTACAGTGCGAATCATTGCTGCAACTTCCTCTGAGACACACGTAGAAGCCGCAAAAGACTTAGCGTCTCCCACGACCTTTTTCACCTGAGAACCTTTGTGGACAACTTTTGGCCGACCCCGCTTCACAACTTGGGAGATGACCGGCGAGACAGTGACTGTCGAATTGGCCTTTTTAGGCCACTTCCGGTTAGAATGAGGGAGCGGCACCTCTTTAGGATCGCAGTTTTCTTCCATTCTAATGACCGAGTTTTGCTTCGGATCCAAAGACGACCCCATCTTGCGGGCTTAAAATTGAGTCATAGAAATAATTTCCCTAAACCTTTCTCCATCGATCGCCCCTCTCTGATCTTCAGTTTCCCGATCTGAGACAAAGACAGGATTATCATGGACTAGTGCCTCCAGTTCCACAGGCATCTCGGGGTCAGAGACTGTGCCCACTGGGTTGGGCTGCTTCGCATTTGTTATCTGGGTCACCGCATCGGCCACCTTCTTAAAATTTGTAACTGTCGGGCCTTTTCTTATACTGCCAACAGTGTTGGCTTGCTTTAGGACCTCTGAGACCGGCTCATTTGTATTCTTTCTGCCTTGACAATTGCTCGTGGACCCAGTCTGTTCCTTCCTTATATTATTAATACGAATAGCCGTTGGAAAAGAATCATTGGGAACAACATCCTTGCCTAAATTATCCATCGCCAGCTCATTCTCTTCTTGACCTGTTAGGAGATCAAATCTTGAACCCTTAAATTTCGCCCCTGTATCATCACTTTTCTGATTGTTGCCTGGCTTGGTAATCACCCGGGGTTTACGCTTGACCACCATCCACGACCCGTATTCCTCCATCTCGACCCATTTTACCAGCTCCTCCAGTGTCGCCTGAGTCATCGGCATTGGACTCTTGCCTTTATCCACCCGCACGGCTCCCTGCACAACACCAACATTGTTACGCGGACAATTATCTTTAAAATGACCATACTTATCACATTTAAAACATAAAAATGGCAGCGAATCGTATTCAATTCTTTGAAATCGGCCATTGATTTTGATTTTGGATGGTAGCGCTTTCCGTAAGTCGACGCAGACCGCAATATGAGCAAACCGCGTTTTGGTGGCTACTTCCGAAATGGAATCCACTCTAATAACCTTCCCCACTTGTTTGTCGATTGTCGTGAGAACATCATGAACATACATCCGTGAAGGCAATCCCGGGTGTCTGATCCATGTTGAAACTGTAGGAAAATCCCGGTGTGAGCATCACATGCCCACGGTGCGGAAAACAAAAATTTTTGTTCCGGGACCTTCCCGAAAGCCAGGATCCATGTGTATATATATAACAAACTCAAACCAAACGACCAAAGGAGACCGTCTCTAACGGTATCCACGCAGAGATCGAGAACCTAACCGGGACAAACCCTTTGACCCGGGAATAGCTAGAACAAATTAAAGACTGCTAGATCTTACCTTTGTTCTATGGAGAGCTTGAAAACTGATGGAGAAGAGCTTAGAGACTTGGAGAACTAGAGAGATGATCGTGAGCTTCCTTTGAAAGCAACTTGAAAAACTCTTTTCAAAAGCCTCCTCCCAAAGCCACGAAGATCAAATATCTACCTTTTTCTCCATAATTATTTCTCAATAATGAAGATGAGATGAGGATCGTACCCTCTCTCCCTTTCACCAACGAGTATCACCTATCTTTTTGTCATTTAGTCATTTAATGACTTTGGTGACTAAGCATGGAAATGGAAGCTTCTTCCATCTTCTCCCATCAATCCACGTTTTCAACATATATATATATATTAATTATTTATTTAATTAATTAATCATATATATATATGTTTATATATTACTGAAGTGGTCCAGTCACACTGGGGTCGGTCCTACCGGATTCCGGTATGGGAAAAACCTCCGAAAACCTTTTTCAGCAATATCAATGTCGCGATCTCATCGAGACATATCTCAATCTCATCGGGATCCATTTAATCCTGTTTCTCTCCATATATTGGAACTCTGTCCAAAACTATTTTACGAGTTCTCCGAGACACTCTTATGCGTGTGACCCATTAGGTTCCCGGTTATGTTGGCCACTTCGATTAACACTTAATCTAAGCAAGTCATGAGCGGTATCTAGCAACACATCATGATCCCCAATTGACCGGAAAGTAATTGGTTTGACGAATGAATATATATTCATCATGGACCATATCACGAACCCTTCCATAGACAATTACCGTGCAATTCGTTCTTTCACCATCCTATACCCCACTTGGTTATGAGTATGGGTAATGTGTCAACTCTCACTAGACTGACTACGTCAAATCTAGTCCAAGTGATTTCAGTTCTTGTCCTGGGACTCATTACTTTATATGTCACTGAAGACACTTGGTGATGCTGTCGCCTGCAACCAAATATAAAAGAAATCACTTCCGTTAAAACAAATTAATGTAGTAGCGGCAAGCGGATATCGTTCCCACGAGGAATTTTACGATTATGAAAATCACGAATTCAAACAACACAAATAATGAAAAGGGGGGTTTTGTTACTTACTGAAAGAAGAATAAAAATCAGAAAGGAAAAATTGCAAATTGAAGTAATAATCAAGACTAAAAAATCGATAGGAAAAATACCTTGGTTTCGGTCACCGATGTTACCATGCTATTATGGATCCTCGACAAAAATTATAATTATTAACGAACATTCACTGAGAGAATTTCCTATCAATTATGTTGACTAGAAACATGTATCCTAGCAACCTTATTAAACAACAATCTAGATACGATCATAGATTAATTGCCTAATAGCATTAAGAGCCAATGACAAGTGATAACATGTACGACATGAAATCAATCAAGTGGGTAATTTCTTAGGATTTTCCGACTCTAACGTAGAGGAGTTAATCCTACTTGCTACTTTGTGGTTACCAAAATTGAGCGTCGATTTTGTTAACCTAGCGATTAAATCCTTTAATCTCTAGTTGCACACTAGAAACTAACGAATCCAATTAAAAGATTAATTTGAAATCACCCAATGAGCGTTAATAAACATGAAGAAGAATCAGACATCTCACCACGATAGCATGGATCTCGGATCCTCAACCAAGACAAGAAAATTAGTTACTCATACTTGAATTGAAAACAAAAGAAATAAATAAAGAGACAATCTCCATAACTAGTTTTTAGTAAAAGTAACTAAAATAACAAGAGTATTTGTGCAATAATTCTAAAAACAAGAACCCGACAATTGAATCATTCAAACCACCTACGATTTAACTACTCAAAGAATGCTTAGAAATTAAACTATGAAAACTAAAGGAAAAATAGAGTATTATCGATAGTCAGGGAATTGAATATGTGTTGATGCCCTTCAGAAAAACTCTATGTAAAATCTCCAGAACTGCCGTCTGCGGCTCCACCGAAGGAAACTCTAAAATTGCCTATCCCTCTCAAAACCTAGCTCACCCTCCTATCCACGCCACCTCCTTATTTTCAATTCCCTCTTTCCATATCTTTTTAGATTCTCTTCCAATTAGATCCTCTTCAACTGTGAGTGGGAAACTTCTTAAAAGGGTCCACAGAATCTTTAGTAATTGTGTTCTAATTGGCGATAAATTCTGAAGTCTGCAGATTTGAATTCTATCCTTGGGCGTGCCCACGCCTAATCTTTAATTTTGCCCAGATTGAGAATTTTCGAACTTCTTTCCATATCTTTCCTCTTTTGATCCTTTTTCGTCTTTTGGTGTTGAAGACCATCTGTGAACATTTATAAAACAATTCCATCAACTTTTATAAACCAATTCCACAAATCAACCAAATTAAGTCCAAAACATATGCATTTAAAATGACTTATCAAATTCCCCACATCAACCTTTGCTCGCCCTCGAGCAACACATCAAACCATTAACTTAATCAATTTATCCTTCAGAAATTAAGTGCACACAATCCACCAATTTAGGCTAACCAAAATCAATTTGCGACATACATCGTAATTGCCTTTCACTAATGCCAACAAACCAAATCAAAATTCAGCACCTTTGTTCAACAGCAAACATGAAATTAAGTGAATTCTTCTCACGGATTTCGCTCTTACACTCAAGTGTTTGCGGGTGGGTGTTTCACTCAAATCTCACTCTACCATGTTGCACTACCATAGGCTTGCAATTTCACCAATTCTTATTCATTTAGATCACATGGGCTCATAGATCAAAAGGACTTTCTTAATGGTTGTAATGGGGCTTGGCTCATGGGTGAGATAAAAATATGGTAAAGAGGTTTTGTCACAAGTTTTCACAAAGCATCAATTAAAAAGGGACAAACGATTTAATTCTGAGACAAACATGAAAAGAAGCTACATCTACTCATCTTAACTCAAGCCACTATACTTTATTCTTTCTACTCTTTCCTTTTTCTGATTTTTCTGATTTTTTTTTCTTTTTCTTCTTTTTCTTTTTCTGTTTTTTTTATACAGAAAAATAACGACAAAAATAAGAGCATGAGCAGATGTACCTATGAAAGTATCTCAGAACACAATACCTAACATGAATCCCAATTTAATTAATGCTTCATTCAACTTGTGAAAAGGTAAGCTAATGGGGTTGTTAGGTTTCTAATGTGAGGTGATAACTCAAAGAATAAGGTTAAGGCTCAAAATTGTTTCCAAAGGAAGAGTAGTAGGTGAGTCAATTTTTTTAAGCCAAATGGTTTTAAACAAAGATGGCCTTAATCACTTCTAAGTCCCTTGTGATCAAACAATACGCAAACCGGTTCCATGCAAGTTCTAGAGGCAACACAACTAGAGGAGCACCACTCAATTCAAGGAAATATTATGACATAAAAGTGATGTCATTTAGGCTCAATTTCCTCACTAGTCGAATTCAAATTAAGAATCCACTTAAGTTTCAGAGTTTACTCCATCACTCCAATTGCAAAATTTTGACCAAGTCTATAAGATTAGTTAGAGCAATTAATCAATGTGTCGCATCTTAAACCTACTTAGCCCAAATCAACTTCATATGTGTATTCCCAATCTCATCCAAATTACTATGATCAAGTTACATGGGTTGATATGCAACTCCAATCAAAATGCAAACTCCAAGCAAAATGCAACCACAACAGCCAAAATATTCCAACAATGTGCACTTAAAAACCACAATTATCCACATAAAATGTAAAGAACTCCCCCACACCTAAACTCAACATTGTCCTCAATGGTAGAGAAGCAGAAAAAATAAAGGAGAAGAGGTAAGGAAGCTTCTCTATTATGCAGTAGCAAGATCAGGGTGTCGGCGGGTGTGGTGGCTGAAAGCTGTGATGCTGCCAATAGGCCATTAGGTTGGTTTCCATCCGGTGCATGGTCCGTTCAAGTCTGCTAAGGCGAGTGTCCTGGTCATCATTGCGTTGGAATGAGGAAGCAGGGTTGTCTGGTGGCTGATTGGGTGTCGCAGCTGGTGGGTGTCTGCGTCGTCCTGTGAAAGTCCTTGTGGAGGGAAAAGTAGTCGGCCCGAGAATGGTAAATGCTAGGCGGCCTTGGCTCAGGTCCACAATCGGTGAAGAAAAACCTGCAAATACAAGACACAAGAGTCACGAAAGTACCAAAAACGTGAACAGAAGGTGGAATGGGAAAATTAAAATTCTGACGTAAGGTGGTTACGCACGTCTGAAACTTGGGGTGGAGCGTGGATGTGGTAGAGATGAAGGAACTGAAAGATAGGAGTGAATTAGTGGTAAAAATCGAGGCTTATGGCAGTGGGCATTGTGGAATGGCTGGTGAAATAGCAAGAATGAAGGGTTGTGGTGAAAAATAAATCTGGAAAATTAGGGATTGAGGTCTTGTCGTGAATGGGCTGGAGATTGGTGGGGAAAATGTTGGGTGAAGAAGGTGGAAAGTGAGGTATGGCCAAGAATGGAGATGAAATCAAGAATGAAAATGATGGGTTAGATGATCAAAGAAGAAGAAGATCCTGAGGAGAGGAGATGAGCAGGGTGGAGAGCGATGGGGAACAAGGTGACAGAGGAGGAAAAATGGATTTAAGTGACTTGGGGAAAACAAAGAAGATGGTAGAACCAAAAATTTTTCGTTTTTCGTTTTTTTATTTTTATTATTATTATTAAATTTAAATTTAAATGAAAATTGACGTAAAATAAAACAAGATAAAAATTTGGACAGAAAATAATAATAAAAAGAAATTAAAATTCTAACTAAATAATAAAAATAAAACTATTAAAGAAGGAATAACGACAAACCTGAACATTTTATGGGTTACCCCAAACATGCTTCTTTATAGTCGTAAGCTAGACTTATATTGGAACTTACTGATTCAGAGATAAGTTGGTAGTACCAACCCGATTTCGTCAACCTGTTCAATCGGTGAATTTTCATAATAAGGCTTAAGACGGTGTCCGTTAACCTTGAAAATTTTAGAAGTATCTATGCTCTGAATTTCCACCGCACCATGAGGAAACACGTTAGTAACAATAAACGGACCAAGCCAACGAGATCGTAATTTTCCAGGAAATAACTTAAGCTTTGAATGATAAAGAAGAACTTTTTGTCCAATGGAAAAATGTTTCCTAGAAATCATCTTATCATGAAAAGCTTTGGTTTTATCCTTGTAATTTTTTGAATTTTCATATGCCTCATTACGAATCTCCTCCAATTCTTGCAATTGTAATTTCCGACTAGTGCTTACCTCTAATTGGTCCATATTCAACTGCTTGACGGCGCAATAAGCTCTATGTTCAATTTCCACAGGTAAATGACAAGGCTTACCGAAAACTAACCTGTAAGGCGACATACCTATAGGAGTTTTGTATGCGGTCCGATAAGCCCATAAAGCGTCATCCAGTTGAAGACTCCAATCTTTGCGGTTTGGGTTAACCACTTTTTCCAAGATGGACTTGATTTCCCTGTTGGATACTTCAGCCTGCCCACTGGTTTGCGGATGATAGGCAGTAGAAATACGGTGCGTAATACCACATCGTTTCATTAGCGCTTCGAAAATCTTGTTGCAAAAATGCGTTCCTCGATCGCTAATGATGGCTCGAGGCATTCCAAACCTGACAAAAATATTTGATTTAACAAAATCAATGACCGTTTTAGCATCATAAGATATAGTAGCCTTAGCTTCAACCCACTTAGAAACATAATCCACTGCCAAGAGAATGTAATTCTTACCGAAAGAAGAAGGGAACGGACCCATAAAATCTATGCCCCAAACATCAAAAATTTCACATACCAGAATGTTCGTCAATGGCATCTGATTCTTGGATCCCAAGTTACCTGTTCTCTGACAACGATCGCAAGACTTGCAAAACATGTAAGAGTCATAAAATAACTTAGGCCAAAACAATCCACATTCTAAAATTTTTCGCGCAGTTCGTTTAGGCCCGAAATGTCCCCCACACACAGATGAATGACAAAATTGTAAAATAGATGAAATTTCATCATCTGTGACGCATCTCCTAACAATCTGATCAGCACAAAATTTCCACAGGTAAGGCCCATCCCAAACATAATATTTAGCCTCGCGCTTTATTTTATCTTTTACAGCTCTAGACAAATCATTAGGTAACGACTTGGTAACTAAAAAATTTACTATGTCTGCATACCAAGGGGTTACCTGTTGAACTGCGAAAAGGCTCTCATCCGGAAATTTGTCGTGAAGGACATCGATGTAGCCTTTGGGTGTGATTGACAAGTGATCGCCACCAAATTCTCTGTTCCTTTCTTGTCGCGTATTTCCACATCAAATTCTTGTATCAATAAGATCCATCGAATCAATCTGGCTTGCTTCTTTCTTGTTCACTAAGTACCTTAGCGCGGCGATGATCCGAATAGATAATCACCTTGGTTCCTAGCAAATAAGACCGAAACTTCTCCAAGCCAAAGACATTGCTAGAAACTCCTTCTCCGTTATGGAATAATTTTTCACGCATCATTAAGTGTCATAGAAGCATAATAAATGACATGAGGTACCTTATCCACTTTTGTCCCAACACCACGCCTCTCGCATAATCGGCGCGTCGCACATCAATTCGAAAGGAATGTCCCAACGTGGTGGCTGAATAATCGGTGCGGTAATGAGACGCTCCTTTAGCTCGTTGAACGC
This sequence comes from Erythroxylum novogranatense, assembly GCA_029891385.1. Classification (NCBI taxonomy): domain Eukaryota; kingdom Viridiplantae; phylum Streptophyta; class Magnoliopsida; order Malpighiales; family Erythroxylaceae; genus Erythroxylum; species Erythroxylum novogranatense. The sequence continues at coordinate 47,119,811 of CM057234.1, read as the reverse complement.
ATTTCGGCATTGTTCATCAAAATTGAATTTCACATCTTTTTGGAGTAACTGGCACATGGGCTGCGCAATCTTGGAGAAGTCCTTGATAAATCGCCGATAAAATCCTGCATGACCAAGAAAAGAACGAACTTCCCGCACATTCGCGGGGTAAGATAAAGATTGAATAACATCTATCTTGGCCTTATCGACTTCAATTCCTTTCGATTTAAACAAGATGACCCAAAATAATGCCTTCATTAACCATAAAATGACACTTCTCGTAATTTAAAACCAAATTAGTTTCAATGCAACGTTTTAGCACTTTTTCAAGGTTAATGATACATGCATCAAAAGACTCTCCATATACCGTGAAATCGTCCATAAAAATTTCCATGCAATTTTCAACCAAATTGGAGAAAATACTTACCATACACCGTTGGAATGTCGCTGGTGCGTTGCACAATCCAAATGGCATTCGTCGGTAGGCGAAGGTACCGAATGGACATGTGAAGGTCGTCTTTTCCTGATCCTGTGGTGCCACCAAAATCTGATGATATCCTGAATACCCATCTAAACAACAATAGTGAGATTTTCCGACTAATCTTTCAAGCATCTGATCAATAAAAGGAAGCGGAAAGTGATCTTTTCTAGTAACTGAATTAAGCTTCCTATAATCTATGCATACTCGCCAACCATTTTGAACACGAGTTGGAATTAACTCACCGTTCTTTGTTTTCCATTACCGTAACACAGGTTTTCTTGATGCGACTTGTACTTGACTTACCCTTCTTGTCGTCCAAATCGGATAAATGATGCTGCGTCAAGAAGTTTCAAAATCTCTTTCTTTACCACGTCCATCATTGGCGGGTTAAGTCGACGCTGTGGTTGCCGCACCTCTTTCGCCTCATCCTCCATCAAAATTCGGTGCATGCATATAGTGGGACTGATTCCTTTCAAATCGGCGATTGTCCATCCAAAAGCTTCTTTGTGCGCCTTCAAAACATTAATAAGTTGATTTTCCTGCACATCAGAAAGTTGGTTAGAAATAATTAAAGGCAATGTATCTTTCTTACCTAAAAAGACATATTTAAGGTGAGTGGGCAAGCTTTTCAATTCTAATGTTAGTGGGCTGATCAATGATGGCAGCAACTTGTCTTCCCCTCTTGAAGCTTCTATGGACGTGAGCTGATGGAGCAATGAAATTGCTGTCTCCTCCTGCGCTTTATCAACCATCACCGAATCTTTATTTCCATTCCACTGGAACGTTTCTGCCTTGGCTTCCCTAAATAACGTGACTTGTTCATTATTTGGCCAAGATTGTGCGTTAACTTCATTTTCCTTTAAGGCTACCACTGACGCAGATTTTCCATTCCCTTGTGACGTGTCTGCTATTGGTTCACTAGGTAACGTGAATTCCTCTCTTGCTGGACAATATGGAGCGTGAGTTTCGTTTCCCTTCAAGGCTCCTACTGACGCAAAATTCGTCTCCTTGCTCCCTTCAATTGCCGCAGACTCATCACATCCATGAACAGGTGACGCATCCTCCACTGATTCTTCTTCATCTGTGATGCCAATACTCCAAATTTCCTGCATCCAAGTGTCAATGAAATCTACAGAAACCACAGATTGTTCATCATCTGGAATTTTCATGGTGTTATAAATATTGAATTTAATTAAATCACCATCAAATTCCATAGTTAACGACCCATCGTGAACATCGATTTTAGTTCTAGTCGTTTTCAAGAACGGCCTTCCGAATAAAATCGGAGTAGAAGATGATGAGTCATCCGTGCCCATCTGTAAAATATAAAAGTCAGCGGAAAAGCATGTTTCCACTTGAACCAATATATCCTCTAACACACCTTTCGGTAGCGTTTGATCGATCGCTAATTGAATTACCACGTTAGTTTCTTTAAGAGGTCCAACATTCAAAGATTTATAAACATCATATGGCATGACATTAATGGATGCACCTAAATCTAACATAGCCCTTTCAATTCGCAGATTACCAATTTGACACGGGATAGTAAACATACCTGGATCTTGGCATTTCGGTGGAAGCTTTTTCTTTTGCAAGATGGCTGAAGCGTTTTACTTAACTGAACTTTCTCATTGGATTTTAATTTCCTCTTGGACGTACAAAGCTCCTTAAGAAATTTAGCATAACGCGGAATTTGTTTAATTGCATCAAGAAGAGGAATATTTACCTGAACCTTTCGGAAAGTATCCAAAATTTCCTTTTCTTGTTCTTCCTTCTTCGCGTTTGCTAATCGACTTGGAAAAGGAGGTGGAAGCACCTTATTAATCACGACTTTTTGCTTCTCTTCTGGTATGTGCGTGATTTCTTCCTCTATTTCTCGTTTTGAAGCCTTCGGAATTGATTCCGGCAGTTCTTTACCGCTTCGCAACGTGATTGCCTTTGCACTCTGTCTAGGATTTACTTCTGGTTGTGCTGGAAAATTACCAGAGTTCCGCGATTCTAGTCGGTTTACCGCTGCTGCAATTTGACTCAATTGATTGTCAAAATTTCTTTGTTGATTTTCCAAGTTCCAAATGCTCGCTTCCGTAGACCGCTGAAACGCCAAAGTATTCGTGGTTAAAGTTTGTAATGCCTCTTCTAAAGAAGACTTACCTTCAGAAGTTGACGGCATATTTGGATTTTGGCGTTGCATGAATGGTGGTCTATATGGCTGGAAATTCGTGGATGCTTGTTGTCCTTGAGGATTCCCATATCGGAAGTTCGGATGATCGCGCCATCCCGGATTATAAGTGTTGGAGAATGGGTCATACTTCCTCTGATTTGGTCCATTGAATCCTCCCACGGCATTCACATTGCTCAAAGATTGTCTTCCGCAAAATTGGACATGAATCGAGAGGATGTCCAACCATTGAGCAAATTCCACATACCTTAGCTTCTTCTTTTCTTGAAACCGCTAACTGTCGCACTAAAGAAGTGAGGTCATCCAATCGCTTTTCTACCGAAGTCGCAATAACTTCATTCACGCCCTTTGACCCATGACCTGTACGGATTCCGAATTGTTGCGTATTGGAGGCCATGTTCGCTATCAATTCTCTCGCGGCTGCTGGCATTTTGTCAACTAGGGCACCACCGCTAGCAGCGTCAATCATGCTCCTGTCAGAAAGCAAAAGTCCTTCGTAAAAATACTGAATTAATAATTGTTCAGTTATTTGATGATGAGGACAACTAGCGCATAATTTTTTAAATCTTTCCCAATATTCGTAAAGTGTTTCTCCTGTATGTTGACGAATTCCACAAATCTCCTTCCGAATATTGGCAGCTCTCGATGCTGGAAAATACTTCTCAAAGAAGAGTCTCTTCATCTCGGCCCACGTCTGCACGTTTTCTCCAGCTGAATAATAAAGCCAATCCTATGCATCATCTTTAAGGGAAAACGGAAAAGCTCTCAACTTGATCTGTTCTTCCGTCACATTGGTCGGCTTCATTCCCATGCAAACTACATCGAATTCCTTTAAATGCTTGTATGGATCTTCTCCTGGTAATCCCTTGAAAATAGGCAATAAATGAATCAGTCCAGATTTTAATTCAAAAGTATTATTATCACCTAAATTCGGAAAATTGATGCAGTGGGGTTGTTGCGCGTCAGTCGGCGCGGCTAATTCACGAAGAGTGAGATTGGCAGCTATCCTATCCATCTTTTGCGTCTCCTTCTGCTGTTTGGTCTGTTTTCGTAGTCTTTTTGCTGTCTTTTCTATCTCGGATTATCTGCAAATTTTCGATTGGTTTGAACGCGTACGCGTATAAACCGTCAAGATTCCCCGACAGCGGCGCCAAAATTTGGTGATCTTTATCGCTGCAACCAAATATAAAAGAAATCACTTAGTTAAAACAAATTAATGTAGTAGCGGCAGCGGATATCGTTCCCACGAGGAATTTTACGATTATGAAAATCACGAATTCAAACAACACAAATAATGAAAAGGGGGGTTTTGTTACTTACTGAAAGAAGAATAAAAATCAGAAAGGAAAAATTGCAAATTGAAGTAATAATCAAGACTGAAAAATCGATAAGAAAAATACCTTGGTTTCGGTCACCGATGTTACCATGCTATTATGGATCCTCAAAAAAAATTATAATTATTAACGAACATTCACTGAGAGAATTTCCTATCAATTATGTTGACTAGAAACATGTATCCTAGCAACCTTATTAAACAACAATCTAGATACGATCATAGATTAATTGCCTAATAGCATTAAGAGCCAATGACAAGTGATAACATATGCGACATGAAATCAATCAAGTGGGTAATTTCTTAGGATTTTCCGACTCTAACGTAGAGGAGTTAATCCTACTTGCTACTTGTGGTTACCAAAATTGAGCGTCGATTTTGTTAACCTAGCGATTAAATCCTTTAATCTCTAGTTAAGCACTAGAAACTAACGAATCCAATTAAAAGATTAATTTGAAATCACCCAATGAGCGTTAATAAACATGAAGAAGAATCAGACATCTCACCACGATAGCATGGATCTCGGATCCCTCAACCAAGACAAGAAAATTAGTTACTCATACTTGAATTGAAAACAAAAGAAATAAATAAAGAGACAATCTCCATAACTAGCTTTTTAGTAAAAGTAACTAAAATAACAAGAGTATTTGTGCAATAATTCTAAAAACAAGAACCCAACAATTGAATCATTCAAACCACCTACGATTTAACTACTCAAAGAATGCTCGAAATTAAACTATGAAAACTAAAGGAAAATAGAGTATTATCACGATAGTCAGGGAATTGAATATGCGTTGATGCCCTTCGAAAAACTCTATGTAAAATCTCCAGAACTGCCGTCTGCGGCTCCACCAGAAGGAAACTCTAAAATTGCCTATCCCTCTCAAAACCTAGCTCACCCTCCTATCCACGTCGGCCTCCTTATTTTCAATTCCCTCTTTCCATATCTTTTTAGATTCTCTTCCAATTAGATCCTCTTCAACTGTGAGTGGAAACTTCTTAAAAGGGTCCACAGAATCTTTGGTAATTGTGTTCTAATTGGCGATAAATTCTGGAAGTCTGCAGATTTGGAATTCTATCCTTGGGCGTGCCCACGCCTAATCTTTGAATTTTGCCCAGATTGAGAATTTTCGAACTTCTTTCCATATCTTTCCTCTTTTTGATCCTTTTTCGTCTTTTTGGTGTTGAAGACCATCTGTGAACATTTATAAAACAATTCCATCAACTTTTATAAACCAATTCCACAAATCAACCAAATTAAGTCCAAAACATATGCATTTAAAATGACTTATCAACACTCTTCACGACATACATACTCCGGCCAGAGATTTCTAAGTAATGACCCTGACAAGAGGTCATGGGTATCATCTTCTGCTATCACAGAAGTGGTGAATCCTCTATTGGCTACTCAATTACCTTCGAATACCTCAAACTGTACCCAATCACCACCCTATGAGCGACCTCTGTAAGGCAACAAGGAATGGAGTCAAAGCACATAATCAGTATCCAAGATATCCTTGAGTACCTCAAGTCTAAGGATACTTGTACCATTGCTATGATGAGATTATCACTGACATTAGAATAGGACATCCATGTGATGATCTCATGGCAGGTCATCCAATGTACTTACTACCTCTAGTAAGCATCCACATCTCAACCCTAAATATCTCATATTTACAGTTTCTGAGATCCACTGCTTGATCAAATCAAGGAGCATGAGATGTGCTAGTCTTTCTAGATTACCGATGTCCAGTCTCAGTAATCCTATGACTAGGGATAATTTAGATAATGAAATAATTGCACATGATAGGAATCTCAGTAGTGTGATCACATCATAATTTCCTTCATGATATGTAATATATCATGGACTTCATTAATTTGATTACAGATCTATATCAGTTCATAAATAATGAACAACAAATTAATGAAATATGCCTTTCTTTATTTATTTATAAAGGCGTACACAAATTTGTACAAAATGCGCTAAAAGGCGATTGCCTTTAGAGGCCTACTCTAACAATCTCCCACTTGACCTAAAGTCAATCGCCTTGATATCTAATACCATAAAGAGTACATGAGAATCAAAACTCTTTTGAGACAATGACTTCGCCAGCGGATCAACAATATTACGCTCGGTGGGAACTCTCTCGATCTAGACATCACCACGTCCTATGATCTCTCTTATCAAATGATATCTGCGGAGTGCGTGTTTGGATCGTTGATGAGACCTTGGTTCCTTCGCTGCAAGAATAGCCCCATTGTTGTCACAATACAAGCAGATGGGCCCATCAACGCTAGGAACCACACCAAGTTCATAATGAACTTCTTGATCAGCTGCTTCCTTTCTTTACGCTTCAGCGGCAATGTACTCTACCTCGGTTGTTGAATCGGCGATCGTCTCTTGTTTGAAACTCTTCCAACCGATCGCCCATTGTTCAATGTGAATACATAACCTGATTAAGATTTGGAATCATCCTTATCGGATGGCGGCATCTGTATACCCGCCACTTGGAGATCTCCATCCCCATATATCAAGAAAACATCCTTAGTCCTTCGTAAGTACTTAAGGATATTCTTGACAGCCACCCAGTGACCCTCACCAGGATCCGATTGGTATCTGCTCGTAAAACTTAGAGCATATGATACATCGGGTCTTGTACATAGCATAGCATACATGATAGATCCTACAGCAGATGCATACGGGATCATATTCATGCGCATCCTCTCATCTTGTATTTTAGGACACATAGATTTTGAGAGTGTTATCCCATGAGTCATGGGAAGGTACCCTCTCTTGGATTGCTCCATGCTAAACCTCTTTAGCATCTTGTCTATGTACGTTGATTGTGAAAGACCAAGCAACCTTTTTTATCTATCTCTATAGATCTTTATCCCAAGGATATAAGTTGCTTCACCAAGGTCTTTCGTGACAAATTGTTTGGACAACCAAATCTTGACTGATTGTAGCATAGAGACATCGTTTCCTAGTAATAATATGTCATCCACATATAGCACAAGGAATACGATTGCAGTCCCATTGACCTTCTTATACACACAGTATTCATCCGGATTTTGTGAGAAACCAAACTCTTTGATTACCTCATCAAAACGGATATTCCAACTCTTGGATGCTTGCTTCAATCTATAGATGGATTTACGAAGCTTGCATACCTTTTAGCCATCATAGGAGGTGAAGCCCTCGAGGTTGTGTCATATACACATCCTCGCCTAGATTTCCATTTAGGAAAGTTGTCTTCACATCCATTTGCCATATCTCATAATCATAATGAGTGGCAATGGCTAGGAGTATTCTAATGGATTTAAGCATTGCTCTTTGGTCAAGGTCTCGTCATAGTCAACTCCTTGTCTTTGGCGAAAACCTTTAACCACAAGCCTTGCTTTATAGGTAATTACATTACCATCCATGTCGGTTTTCTTTTTGAAAACCCATTTGCACCCTATGGGTTTGATTCCTTCGGGTGCATCAACCAAAGTCCATACTTGGTTTTCATACATAGAATCCATTTTGGCCTGCATGGCATGAAGCCATTTCTCAGACTCTGAACTCTTCAGAACCTCTTCATAGGTGGTAGGCTCATCATCTTCTATGAGCAATCGTCATTCTGTTCATTCACGAAATCCATATCTCTGGGAACAGATCGTATCCTCGTGACCTCTGAACCGTGTGTTGTAGAAGGTTGAACTGTTACTTCATCTGTATGAGTTACGGTTTCAGAGTTCAGAGCGATTGATCTGCGTCATTACACATCTTGAACTTCTTCAAGTTCAATTTTGCTCCCACCGTCTTCTTGTAAAGAAACTCTTTCTCTAAAAGACAGCATGCTTTGAAACAAACACCTTTTGTTCCTCGTGAGGTAGAATTGATATCCCATTGTTTCTTTAGGATATCCTACGAACAAACACTTGTCGGACTTTGCATCAAGTTTATCTCGATCGAGTCCGCTTCACATAAGCGGGACAGCCCCAAACTTTCAAATGAGTAAGATAGGGTCTTTTGTTAGTCCACATCTCATATGAAGTAACATCAACTGTCTTTGATAGGACTCTGTTTAGCAAGTAAACAGCTGTCTCGATTGCATACTCCCAAAAGGATTTTGGTAACTTTGCAAAGCCCATCATTGATCGTACCATGTCTAACAAGGTTCGATTTCTCCTTCTGCCACACCATTATCTTTGTGGTGTGCAAGGAGGAGTCCATTGAGATAAAATCACATTATCTACGAGATAATCCAAAACTCTTGGTCTAAGTATTCCCCACCACGATCGATCGTAATGTCTTGATACTTTTCCCAAGTTGTTTTCTACTTCATTTCTGAATTGTTTGAACTTTTAAATGCTTGATTTGTATCTCATCGATATCAAGTACCCATATCGAGAATAGTCATCGATAAAGGTAATGAAGTAAAGATAACCACTTCTAGCATGGATGGACATCGGACCATATACATCTGAATGTATTAGGTCTAATACTCCAGTCGCTCGTTCACCCTTTCCCTTAAAGGGTAACTTAGTCATCTTGCCTAATAAACAAGATTCGCATGTGTCATATGATTCATAATCAAATGACCCTAAACTACCATTCTTATGGAGCTTAGCTAGGCGTCTCTCATTTATATGGCCAAGGCGACAATGCCATAAGTAAGTTGATTTTAAATTATCTCGTTTATGTCTTTTCGTGTCATTGACATTCATAATCGGATGTGACATATCTAATATGTAAATTCCATTGCATAAAGTACCAGTACCATAAAGCATTCCATTCAAACTAATAGAACAACCATTGTTACTAAAAGTCAAATGGAAACCAGCTCTATTTAAACAAGAAACAGACAATATGTTCTTTGTTAATACAGGTACAAAATAATAATCATCCAATTTAATTACAAGCCCAGTGGGGAGTGACAAAAAGTAAGTGCCTACGGCTAATGCAGCAACTCTTGCTCCATTTCCCACACGCAGGTCTACCTCTCCCTTCATGAGCTGTCTACTGTCCCTGAGGCCCTGTATATCATTGCATATGTGTGAGCCACAACCGGTATCTAATACCCATATGTTATGATCAGAAACAGTATTAACCTCAATGACAAACATACCTGAAGAAGTCGAGGCATCTGATGCCTTCTTCTGCTTCAGTTCCTCCAGATAGACTTTACAATTCCGCTTCTAGTGACCAGTCTTGCCACAATGGAAGCAAGTTCCTTTTGGTGCAGTCTCTTTGGTTTTCTTCTTGGCTATACTTCCTTTCGGTTTCTTAGACCTTTTCTTCTTCTGTTTCTTTTTCTTTGAACCAGAAGAAGAGTCCTATCATCACTTTCGATTGCTATCCTTCTTGATAGCTTGCTTTCTCTTTGTCTTGGCGATTGATCAACTCGAGGATTGTTGTGGATACTTGGTTCATCCGATAGTTTAACACAAACTTTGAATAACTATCAGACAATCCAACCAGAATTAAGTCAATACTTAATTCATAATCCATGACAAAACCTAAGACGACCAATCTCTCAATATACCCATTCATCTTGATACATCATGCCTGCAGATGAACTGGAGTCATCTTAGTAGTGAAGAGTAGCCTCGAGGTCTCGAACCTTTCGGACCGAGCTTGCTCATCAAACGGCTCCTAAGATGAAACACTATGGTATGAGCATCCATAGACTCATCTTTATTCTGCACTCGGGTGACATCGAGGCAAGCATGATGCAGGTAGCCATGTCACTGTCTTTAAGATGCTTTCGATATGCTTTCTGATCCTCATCAGAAACATCAACAGCAGGTGGATCAGGAAGTGGAACATCTATGATATATCCCAGTTCCTCAGACCTGAAAATAATTCTCAGATTTCTCAGCCAATCTAGAAAATTTGGTCCAGTTAACTTGTTGGATTCCATAAGCGAGCGCAAGTTCACACTTGAAGTCATCTTCAATAACCTATAGGGAAAGAGAGAATGAATGTTAGAATAGAATAGATTCATAATCATAAGGACTTGCATGATATGCATATGGCTCCCACTAGTTTTATAGAATCCATAACCCTCAGTACGAATCCAAGAAAAATTATGACAAAATGTCCTAGTGGGTCGATATCCGACATTCCTAAAAATGACCTTGGGCTTGCCCAACAAGCCACCTTAGTTCAATCGGTAGGTATCGGTCATACCAATTGCATCATAGATAGATATCCGACATTCCTAAAATGACCTTGGGTTTGCCCAACAAGCCACCTTAGTTCAATCGGTAGGTATCGGTCATACCAATTCCATCTTAGGTGCAACTATCGACTAGTGCTATCAACTTTTGATGTATGCACACACATTGGGTTATCAACTCTTGATGCGTGTACATCTGATGTACACTACCCAATTTCGCCTCTGTCCACATTGACCTTGAGTTTACTCAACAAATCAACGCTTCTAGTGAAAACCGACCCATTAATCTGAAAATCTCATTTTCCATGGTTCGAACATATCCGTATAGAGTGAGCTTGGGTTTACCCAACAACCCAACTCTATAAGAACTCTGGTTCTCCCCATATTAATGGAAGGCGTTAGTTTTCATATGATTTGAGGTTTTCGGTCTCATCTTCTTCTTCTCCAAGCGGTAGGATTATAGTCCTATGACTATTTGGAATGATTTAGGGCATATGATCAATCACATTGAGTTTATACCTAAAATCATCCATCATCCCTCCTTTGCATGTTATAAGTCGACTTGTGTATGTATAAGTCGACTTATGCCTCTAATAATAAGTCAACTTATGCATGTGTAAGTGGAAGCTTGTGCAATCGTACTGCGAACAAGTCGACTTGTACCATTGTCTTGAAGTCGACTTATCGTCTACGGTCTGCGGACAAGTCGACTTGTACATTGTGTAAGTCGACTTATCCAAGAGAAATTGCTATCTAATCGGCTAATTTCTCAATCCGTGTAATTCAAATTCACAATACCAAGTCTAATACACTTTACCTTGATGTACTAATGAAACACTTTCATTGTTGCTTACCATATATAGTCAAACTATATATGAAGAATTTGAAATCGGTGAATATACTGTTATTCACTTGGATCTCCAAATAATTCGAGAATATCAAATTATCAACCTAAGTATCTCTAGGTAGTCTACACTTTATCAAGACTACTTCGGCACTGGTCACAAAATTTGTGACGGCCAAAACAATCAAGATAAGGGAATATACTAACGAGACGCTAATGAGACACATTTGACATCCGAAAATTATTTGGAAACCTAATTTCAAAAAATTCATTTAGGCAAGCATACAACATCAATGTAACACATTTTTAATCACATTAAAAATGATCCAAGGCATTGGAACTGAAAATTACACAATTTCTTAGTTCAAACAAAACAACTCCAGCAATTTTCTCAAAACTGCCAAGTTCTATGTTTTGCTTGAAAAACCCATTGAAACAAATTCAATAAATTCTGAGAAACTTACAGAGGTTACTAAATGTTCCCAAAATGCTCCATGAATTGTTTTAGGATTTATTTCCATCAAAAACTCATTCAACCTCAGCAACAAAGCCAATGCAAAATCTGTGTTCCTTAACACAGCTATTCCCAGAAGCACACAATAAATTCTCAAATAAATAGTAAATCACCTTGAAAACATTTTCCCATCCACATAGACATTCATAAACATCTTAGGGACATGTAGGTGAAAGAAAATCCAAAAAACCATGTTTCTACAATTTATTCTCGAATTTATAAGCATGCCTGTTCAGTGAATGTGCACAAAGACAGCACCCAGCACATTAGGGAATAAATTAGCAAAACCATATCAAATCACATTGATAAATTCCGGGCATCCACAGAAATATGCAACAACATCTTGTGAACATATCTGGGTAAGAAAATTTCGAAAACTATATCTCATACTGAATTCGAAATTCAACACATACAACATGCATCATCATCACAAGCTATAGCAACTCCGACCTAGTCATGGTTTCGTTGTTATATCGACACAAGTGGCTCTGATACCACTGTAGGAAAATCCCGTGTGAGCATCACATGCCCACGGTGCGGAAAAACAAAATTTTATTCCGGGACCTTCCGAAAACCAGGATCCATGTGTATATATATACAAACTCAAACTGAGCGACCAAAGGAGACCGTCTCTAACAGTATCACGCAGAGATCGGAGAACCTAACGGGACAAACCCTTTGACCGGGAATAGCTAGAACAAATTAAAGACTGCTAGATCTTACCTTTGTTCTATGGAGAGCTTGAAAACTGATGGAGAAGAGCTTGGAGACTTGGAGAACTAGAGATGATCGTGAGCTTCCTTTGAAAGCAACTTGAAAAACTCTTTTCAAAAGTCTCCTCCCAAAGCCACGAAGATCAAATCTCTACCTTTTTCTCCATAAGTATTTCTCAATAATGAAGATGAGATGAGGATCGTATCCTCTCTTCCTTTCACCAACGAGTATCACCTATCTTTTTGTCATTTAGTCATTTAATGACTTTGGTGACTAAGCATGGAAATGGAAGCTTCTTCCATCTTCTCCCATCAATCCACGTTTTCAACATATATATATATATTAATTAATTATTTAATTAATTAATCATATATATATATATGTATATATATTACTGAAGTGGTCCAGTCACACTGGGGTCGGTCCTACCGGGTTCCGGTATGGAAAAAACCGCTGAAAACCTTTTTCAGCAATATCAATGTCGCGATCTCATCGGGACATATCTCGATCTCATCGGGATCCATTTAATCCTGTTGCTCTCCATATATTGGAACTCTGTCCAAAACTATTTTACGAGTTCTCCGAGACACTCTTATGCGTGTGACCCATTAGGTTCCCGGTTATGTTGGCCACTTAGATTAACACTTAATCTAAGCAAGTCATGAGCGGTATCTAGCAACACATCATGACCCCCAATTGACCGAAAAATAATTGGCTTGACGAGTGAATATATATTCATCATGGACCATATCATGAACCCTTCCATAGACAATTACCGTGCAATTCGTCCTTTCACCATCCTATACCTCACTTGGTTATGAGTATAGGCAATGTGTCAACTCTCACTAGACTGACTACGTCAAATCTAGTCCAAGTGATTTCAGTTCTTGTCCTGGGACTCATTACTTTATATGTCACTGAAGACACTCTTCACGACATACATACTCCGGCCAGAGATTTCTAAGTAATGACCCTGACAAGAGGCCATGGGTATCATCTTCTGCTATCACAGAAGTGGTGAATCCTCTATTGGCTACTCAATTACCTTCGAATACCTCAAACTGTACCCAATCACCACCCTATGAGCGACCTCTGTAAGGCAACAAGGAATGAAGTCAAAGCACAGAATCAGTATCCAAGATATCCTTGAGTACCTCAAGTCTAAGGATACTTGCACCATTGCTATGATGAGATTATCAACGACATTAGAATAGGACATCCATGTGATGATCTCATGGCGAGTCATCGAATGTACTTACTACCTCTAGTAAGCATTCACATCTCAACCCTAAATATCTCATATTTACAGCTTTACGAGATCCTTTGCTGATCAAATCAAGGAGCATGAGATATGCTAGTCTTTCCGGATTACCGATGTCCAGTCTCAGTAATCCTATGACTATGGATAATTTAGATAATGACATAATTGCACATGATAGGAATCTCAGTAGTGTGATCACATCATAATTTCCTTCATGCTATGTCATATATCATGGACTTCATTAATTTGATTACAGATCTATATCAGTTCATACATAATGAACAACAAATTAATGAAATATGCCTTTCTTTATTTATTTATAAAGACTGTACATAAATTTGTACAAAATGCGCTAAAGGCGATTGTCTTTAGTGCACTAATCTAACAGAAACATCCATCGGATATGGCTCAATTGTATCGAAGGTTGGGGTCCACGGCTGGATCGTCAGACAATGTCCGAAAACTAACCATGAGCCTTCGGACAGAACCATAACATAGTCCTCCTTCGATTGGAATTTTTCCTTAAAATAGTCGTTCTCAAGAGTTGACAGATGAAAAGGCCGCTTAGTCCTCCATAATCCGTCCAACTTATTCGATAAAACATTGTAAGTGATTCGTCTGCCTAAGAGCTTGATGATCACACATAATTCCATTCACTTATCAAGGAGACCATTGATCCGGTCCGAGAAGGTAATAGAGGGAACCCCATTCTCGACCGTGGCTATGTAGTCTTCTTCGCCAATAGAAATCTCATCCTCCTCTTCCAGAGGGATTGCAGCAGAATGAGTCGAGCCCTCACCCAAAAGCTTGTCTCTAAAAGAAACAACTGGGGAGACAACAGTCGCCTCCTTCATGATATCATTGCTATCCACTGAATATGTGTCTTTATTTTTGACTTTTTTATTTACTTCATCCACCACTATGCCCGCCGGCAGCGGCTGACAAGCATCAACGGCGGTATTCATTGGTTATATCTCATTTTCTTTATAACACTGTCTTCCATAAAAGATTTGATCAGATGTTGTTCGCTATAGAAGCATTTTAGTGAATGTGCTTAAGGAATTTTTAGATGTTCCCGGCTTCATGCATTGCTCGTTTACTAGGAATAGACAGATTTAAGAATACTACATTCTTCATATAATGGAACTTTAAGATAATTTGTATGTTTATGTATATGATATATGATTTACCCCTAATAAGTGTATATAATGGATTTAATTTATTTAGTAGGATACATTATTCTTTTATCTAAATTTTAAATTTTATGTAAAAGGTTCAATTATTTGAAAAGATTAAATTTAGTTAAGATATAATTTATTAATGTCAAGAAGTAGAGTTTTAACTAAATATAAAATCAGCTACTTAAAAATAGAATTAAAATAGTTAAATTTTAAATACTCTTTTAATAATCACTTGTAAATAGAGTTACGAGTACCGTTCCGTACCGGCCGAAAAATGGAATGGTAATCATAACATCAGTACTGATCTTAAATACCGGTCGATACCGCTGTTTTCAATTGGTATTGACCGAAACATAAAATACCGGGACATACTGGCCGGTACTGTAACTTTCTAAAATGTGGAAGACCAAATTGAAAATTTCAAAAGTTTTACCCTAAAATCACCCCCCCCCACTCTGCACCTCTCATTCTTGACTCTCAAGTCTCCCTCACTCTCGCCCTCTTACACTCTCACTCTTGTTGTCTCGTGCTTTCCTCATCCTCCCCGGTCTCTGTCTCACTCTCTCCTCCTTCCCTCATCCTCCTCGAATCTCGGCTCCTCCCTTGGAGTCGGTTGAAGGTGCCACCGTCTTCATCCTTCCTCGATTCCTCCACGGGACCCCGAAGATGGCACGTCCCACTACAACACACCATGTCGTCGCTATCGCAGCTCAGGCATATCGCTACACCACACCACTGCACCACCTGTTACTAACCCATCACTAACCTAAACTAACAACCCAAAGACTCGAAGCAACTCATTTGTTTTTGGGTGTGTTTTTTCATTTTTATGTTTAATTGCAATATTTATTGGATTGGAATTGTTAATTGGATGATGGATTACGGTATTGGTTGGATGATAGATCTACAGTGTTGGTTTTGTGATAAATGTTTTGCGTGTATCTGAATTGGTTAGGTGAATGACAGTATGAGTGTATCTGAATTGGTTAGAATGTTGGAATTGAATTGTTGTGTTTTGTGACTTTTGTTATTTGTGATCTGAATATTGAAAATTGTTGTATATCGCGGTGATGAATAATGAAAGTTTGGATGTTCATGGTTTGATCGAGAGAAAGTTTCAATTTATTATAGAAATGAATGGGATTGATTGTCTTTAAGGTTAAGCAACTTAAGGACATAAATTAGTATATAATGAAACCCGTTTATGTTGGAAGTTGAATGGATTAATCGAGAAAAAGTTACAATTTAAGGCACAAAATTAGAATATTATGAAAATCCTTTTTACATGGTAAGTTGAATGGTTTGTTGTCTGAAATTTGAAATTGAATTATGAATTTGAGGTTGTTCTTATTTGAAATTTGAGATTCATATACATTAAAATTTGAATGAAAAGTTAATCTTTATTATAAAATGGATTATATATTATAAATTAAATTTTTATATCAAAATTAATTAATTAATTTATGGTTGAATTATATGATTAGTAATTATACAAATTGAATTATAGTTGTGAGTTTATATCTATGATTAGATTATTTAATAAACTAATCAATAGTCGTCTGATTAAATTAGAGTTAAGAGTTTATAGTTGTGTAATTGTATCACATAATTATACAAAATAAGTTATACAATCTATAGGTAAGAAAAGAAGATGAAATTTGTTATGGCGTGAATTTATATTTAAATTGTGTAATTACATAAAATAAGTTATATGTGTAATTTTATAATTGAATTATGTGATTATACAAATTAAATTATAGATATAAGTTTATAGTCGAATTATATAATAACACAAAATGAATTATAGTTGTGAATTTATGATTAAATTATATAATTACACAAAATAAGCTATAGTTGTGAGTTTATTTTTAAATTATATAATTACACTTTGAATGGTTTATAGTTATGGTTTTATGTTTAAACATGAATTATTGAGAAACTAGTATTGATCTATTTCTTTATGTTTGTTTACTTAACTTTATTTTAATATGAAATTATTAAGTTAATTTTGATATTAGAAATTGTTGGAAATTGTTAGAAATGGAAATGAAATTGTTAATGTTTTGTGATTGTTGAAATTGGATATTATTGGAAATTATTAAAATGAAAATAGAATTATAAATGTTTTGTGATTGTTGGAATTGGACATTGTTGGAAGCTGTTAGAAATGGAAATTGAATTATGAATATTTTGTGATTGTTAGAATTGGAAATTGTTAGAAATTGTTAAAATGAAAATTGAATTATGAATATTTTGTGATTGTTAGAATTAGAAATTGTTGAAAATTGCCCGAAATGGAAATGAAATTATGAATATTTTGTGATTGTTGGAATTGGAAATTGTTGGAAATGGAAATAAAATTATGAATGTTTTGTGATTATTGGAATTGAAAATTGTTCGAAATAGAAATGGAATTATGAATGTTTTGTGATTGTTGGAATCGAAAATTATTATAAATAGAAATGGAATTATGAATGTTTTGTGATTGTTGGAATTGAAAATTGGTGGAAATTGTTGGAAATAGAAATAGAATTATAAATATTTGTGATTGTTGGAATTGGAAATTGTTAGAAATAGAAATAGAATTATGAATATTTTGTGATTGTTGGAATTGGAAATTGTTATAAATGGAAATGAAATTATGAATCTTTTGTAATTGTTGGAATTGAAAATTATTGGAAATTGTTGGAAATGGAAATGGAACTATGAATGTTTCAATTTATTGGAAATAGAAATTGTTGGAAATTGTTGAAAATATAAATTGTTGATATATGTTTTGTGTTATTATATATGTTGAATGTTTTGAATTGTTAACGTTTGACTTATAGTGAATTTTGTTCCATTAAATTGAATTGTGTGTAATGTAATGATACATAATAAGTTAAATTATATAAGATAGATATGCATATTGTGTACTGAAATTATATTTTATTTATTTTTATATGTACAGAAAAATGGAAGAAAGTTCAAGTCCTCTTGGTCAACCCATTCCAAGAAGATACAATGATTCAGCTTGGGCTCATGCTGCATTGGTTCTCGGTATGAAGAATCATACTATTTGCTTGTTTTGTAAGAAGCATTTGAAAGGTGGAGGAATCACCTGATTAAAAAAACATTTAGCTAGGATTAAAAGAGATGTAGAATACTGTAAAAAAAAGTAAGTCATGATATGAAATAACAGATAAAAACACTACTTGATGAACATCAATACGAGGGAGATAGAAGGGAGAGGTTGAATTTTGAAATTAGTAATGGAAGTTCGTTTTTTATTTTTCGTGGTGATTTTGGAAATATTAAAGGTGGAAGTAGTAGTGGTGGTAGTGGTACTAGTAGTGTTCCATCTCAGGCTCAAGAAGTACCTGAATCTGATTTGAGGAAGAGAAGAAAGTAGGTTATTAGTTTCTTTACACCACGAACAAATCTTAGAGCCCAACCTTTAATTCGTAGTGCAATGCAATCAAAAGATGCGGCTCACAATGTCGATATGGCAGTAGCTAGATGGTGGTATGATACAACTTTGTCATTCAGGTCTTCTCAATCTTATTATTATCAACATATGATGGATGGAATAGCCTCTTATAGTCTAGGATACAAAGGTCCTTCGATTGATGACTTAAGAGATAATCTTTTGAGTTGTGCTATTTTTGAAATTAGAATTTATTTGGTTGAAAGAAGAGTAAATTGGGGTATTTATGGATGTTCAATCATGTGTGATGGTTGGACAAATAGGATACAAGAGCCTATTATAATTTTTTTGGTTTATTCTTCAAATGAATTTATATTTTTGAAATCTATTGATGCATCTAGCCTTATTAGAAATACTGAGACTTTATTTGTGATATTTGATGATGTTGTGAATGAAGTAGGGCTAGAAAATATTATTCAGTTTATTATTGCCAATGATTCCACTTATAAAGCAGCAACAAAAAGATTGCAGAATACGTATAATTCATTTTTTTGGACTCCCTGTGTTATACATTATATTGACCTAATGCTGGAGAATATAGGAGATCCTAAGTATTTTCTTATTATTGATGAGACTATGTAGAAAGATAAAAAGGTGACAAAGTTCATTTATAATTGTGCAAGGGTATTGAATTTGATGAGAAAGCAATTTACCAATGGTAGGAATTTGTGTCGTCCTGCTATGATAAGATTCGCCACAAATTTTTTATCACTTTAATCTTTTGTTTCGATAAAGAAAGAGTTCAGACAAATGTTTACAAGTGATAAGTGGATTACATTACAACATGCTAGGTCTAATGCTGGAGTGGAGGTTTGTAATATAATACTGGAAGATAGAGAATTTCGGTCTCAATGTCAATTTATTATCTGAGTTTGTGAGTCTTTGGTGAGGGTGCTTCGCTTACCTGATAGTAAAAAAAAGCCAACAATGAGTTATATTTTTGATGCTATGGAGAGAGCGACGGAAGCAATCAAGACTAATATGAAACATAGGTCTTCTTTATACACACCATATCTTTCAATCATTAATGAGAGAAGGGAAAGACAACTTTCTTCTCCATTATTTGCAACTAGGACATTTTTTAATCCTAGTGTATATTTTAGACTGAATCTTATTAAGCAAGTTGAAGTTATTAGAGGAATGCTTTTAACTATTACAATAATTATTAGCATTGACACGATGCAAGATCTTTTAAGCTCACAAATGGAGCTTTATAAGTTGTCTTATGGAAATTTTAGAATGTCGATTGCTATTCGACAAGAAGGAAAATTTTCTCTACGTATTAGTTATTTTTTTCTTATTTGTTGAAAATTAATTATCACTTATTTTGTTTATAACACTACTTTGCTATCTTATAACTTATAGTTTCTTAGTGGGATCAATTCGAAAATGGTATTCCAAAATTAAAAAGGTTTGCAATTCAGATTTTAAATCAATGTGTGAGTGCAATAGGTTGTGAACGAAACTGTAGTACATTTGAATTTATCTACTCAAAGAAAAGGAACAAATTGGAACATAAGAGGTTGAATAAATAGGTTTTTGTTCGTTACAATTTAAAACTTCAAAAAAGGTATATTATCTTCATTATTATCATTATTACTTTCGATATAATTTCTTATAATTTTCTAATAATTAAATTTAATTGTTTACTAGGATTCTTAATAGCACAAGGAGTCTTAATAGCACAAGTCCTTCAACTGATCCAATTTTCATTGATAATATTGACATTTTGTTGGATTGAGTTTTTGAAAAACTAAATTTAGTTGATATAAATGATTTAGAAGATAATCTTGGATAAAAAGCATTGACATATCATTTGGTGTGATAAATTTAAATGATAATGATGATAAAGCTCCTCTCAATGATGAAGATTTTGTACCAAATAATCACTGGGGTTAGTAAAGTTATATATAGCAGGTATTTTTCCGTTGACGATTGAATTTTATTTCAAGTTTTTGTTTTTCCTCTTCTTTTAATTTTATTTGCATTTGATGTTTATGTTAAATTCTATATATATAACGTAACTGTAAATGTTTTTCTTTCAAATTTAACTTCTACTTGATTTTTTCTTCGTCATGAAGTGTTGGACCCCGTTTTCGGAACCCAGCATCGGACATGAGAGCGTGTAAATTAAACGATTAAGGAAAAAGACCATCGGAAGCTCAATGGACCCACCATGAACAAACTCAAAACTTGCTTTCATGATTAAAACAAACACATCCATAAATCATTATCCAAAGGATGAGTTTTACAAAGCTTTAATAACATTTCAAACCAAATTACAACTTGAGTTCAAGAGCTAAAAATACAAAATACACTTGAACCAATAAACTTGAAATGTAACTAAAGCCTTGACTTCCAAAAATACATCATAACAAAAAAAAAATAGAGTGCTGCCATAACTCGTGACTCACTCGGTCTCTTGCTCATCACCTGAATAGGAGAGGATAGAGGGGGTGAGCTATAAAGCTCGTGAGAACATATTTATAATATAGAAATAAGCAAAAGTATTCAAAAATAACTCATTGTCGTGGTAATTGTTGAAATCATAGCGAAAGAGTATGTATGAGTCATTTTCTTGAAATGCCTGAATCTTGAACAATTCATGATGTATAAAACATAATAACAGATCATAAACACATAAGCATAACATAATGGTTTGGGTTAGTCCGGGTTTATGACGTACTACACATTTCCATCTATATGGTCCTGTGTAGTCGTAGTTGGAGTCCTTGTGGGGAGCTCCGTGCCACTAGCGGACAGGCAGGAGAAGCCTTTTCATGGTCAACGTGCACGTGACGGTTCTTGGGACTACCACAAACCCACACAACATGCATGATTCAAAGTCCTGTAAACTTGATTGCCAACCGGCACTTACTTGTAAACTTGCTTGTCATACATTTCAGAAAGCATGAGTTCATGTGCATGTATTCGTGAAAGGAGGAAAATCCTCTTTGAAACCTTTTTAGTAAACATGAATGCAAATCATATAGCGACATATAATCATTTCACAATAACAATTAATGCAACATTGTTGATGTAATTTAAAGCTTTAACTCTTTCTTGATTTGAACAAAACAATGAGTGACTTATTTTCTCTATTGTAGACATGAACCCACCTTGAATTCCTTGCTTGTTCTTGCCTCGGAATGAGTTTCCTCTTGAACCTCTTGATCCTCTTGCCTCACTTGATTTCTTTAATCAAAAACCAAAAATCCTAATCAATTTGGCGTAGAAATCGGAAAGTCATACCTTGGCAATTCAAACCATAATCAAAACTGAAATAAGAATTTCATGCTCAATTTTCATCAACAATTTGATATCTTTAGAGACTAATTCAGAACTTCTTTTCTTCATGAAACTTATAGCCCTATGTCTCTAGTTTACAACGCATCAAAAATCACCTCAATAGGACTTCTGTAGCAAGAGATATGCTCAAAACATCAAAACATCTCTGAGCGGAAAAATTGGAGTTCGTCGCGGCGAACGACCTGCGCGTCGCGGCGTGCACGTATGCCTTCACACGCCGCGACGAAGGCCTGCTACTTGCCGCGACGTGCAAAAATTTTGCACGTCACGACGTGCAAGCCTTCCCTACACGTCGCGGCGTGCTCATGAGCACGTCTCGACGTGCGGGTCTGGGACTTCCTCTGAACCCGATTTTTCCTGCTTTTTCACACTTCAATCCTACTCTTTTGCTCATGCAACACACTTAAACTTTAGATCATGTTTGATACTTCATTTCTAAACTCATTCAACACAAAATCATCAACAAAAACACAACAAGATCAACAACCCTAAGAGATTTCACCTATTTTTCCCGTAAACCCTAAACCATTGATTTCATCTCAAGCCAAGCAAATCTAGGGTTTAATCCACCTCAAACAAGAAGAAATAAACTCATACTTGTTGAAACTTCAAATCCTTCGAAAATCGTCTGAACCTAGCTTTCCTCTCTTTCTCTTCTTCTTCCTCTCTTCCTACGACTCCCTCTTCTCCTTTCCTTTCTTTCCCTTTCTTTCTTTTCTTCTTCTAATTCCTTAATCTCTAAATGAAGGCACAAAGACTAGAATGCCCCTCCTAGTTAGGCTTTAACCATCCCAACTTAAGTGACTTGCCAATTTTGCCCTTATACACTTTTATTCTTTTGTTACCACTAATTCCACACTAATCTCAAATTCATCCTAATTTTCCACCTAATACCAAAAAAAAATCAAACTATGCAATAAATCATACAATCAACATAAGTCATACTTAATAACATCAATAAAGAAAAATTTGGGGCCCAACATTTCTCCCCCTCGTAAAAGAAAGTTTGGCCTTGAAATTTACCTAAATCATCGAAGAGACTTGGATACTTCTCCTTCATAGCATCCAATGGCTCCCACATGGCCTCTTCCACTGAATGGTTCCTCCACAGAACTTTAACTAGCTGAACTGTCTTGTTTATGAGGACCTTTTCTTTGGTGTCCAAAATCTCTACTAGAATCTCCTCATAACTCAAATCATCTCTCAACTGGACCTCCGAAACTTGAATGATATGAGAAGGATCCGATCTATACCTCCTCAGCATGGAAACATGGAAGACATCATGAATCTGAGACAATTCTTGTGGCAACGCCAACCTGTAGGCTAGTGGTCCGATTCTCTCAAGAGTCTCATAAGGACCCACATATCTTGGACTCAACTTGCCTTTCTTGCCAAACCTCATTACTCCTTTCCAAGGAGACGTCTTAATAAACACTTTCTCACTGACTTCATACTCCATCTCCTTCCGATGAGCATCAGTGTAACTCTTCATCCTATCCTGGGTTGCCCTAAGCCGCTGCTTAACCAGATTGACTTTATCCACTGTCATCTGAATCAATTCTGGTCCTACCAGTTTCCTCTCTCCTTCTTCATCCCAACATATCGGAGTCCTACACCTCCTTCCATACAATGCCTCATATGGAGCCATCTGAATGCTCGAATGGTACGAATTATTATAAGCAAATTCGACCAATGACAAATGCTCATCCCAAGCTCCCTTGAAATCCAACACACATACCCTGAGCATTCTGTCAAGTGTCCGAATGGTCCTCTCATATTGACCATCCTTCTGAAGGTGAAAAGTCGTACTAAATTGCAGCTTAATACCTAAAGCTTCCTACAAGCTTCCCTAGAATCTTGAAGTGAATCGAGGATCCCTGTCAGAAACTATGAAATCTGGAATCCCATGCAATCTTACTACCTCATCAATGTACTTCTTGGCTAGCACATGCAACGAATCAGTTTGTTTGATTGCCAAAAAATGGGCTGACTTCATCAACCTATCCACAATAACCCATATGGCATCATACTTTCTAATGGTTTTGGGCAAACCCATCAGAAAATCCATAGTTACTTTTTACCACTTCCACTCAGGAATGGACAATGGCCTTAACTTTCCTGAAGACGACTGGTGTTCAGCCTTGACTTGCTGACACACGAGACACTTACTGACATACTCTGCTACATCCCTCTTCATGCCCTTCCACCAAAAATGCTCTCTCAAATCTCTGTACATCCTGGTACTACCTGGGTGCATGACATAAGGCGCATTGTGTGCCTCATCCAAAATCTCATCCTTCACTTCCTTGCTGTCTGGAATACAAAGTCTGTCCCCCACTGTCATGAGTCCATCATCTCTCACTACTACTTCAGAAACCTTACCATTATGAATTTCTTCCCGAAGATTGCTCAAATCTGCATCCTGTGCCTGCAACTCCTTAACCTTCTCCCTCAATATTGGCCTCACTCTGAAATTAGCTAGAAGACAATCTGGTTCCTCCTGCTTCAAGCTTATCTTAAGCTTGGCCATCTCTTCCAATAAAGGAAGATAAATTGTCTGAACATGAGCAATGGAAGACTTCCTACTCAAAGCATCCGCTACGACATTCACTTTGCCTGGATGGTACTCAATCAACAAATCATAATCCTTGAGTAACTCAATCCAGCTTCTCTATCTCAAATTCAGTTCTTTCTGGCTCAGTAAGTACTTGAGACTCTTATGATCAGTAAAGATCCTTGTCTGAACCCTATATAGATAATGCCTCCAAATCTTCAAGGCAAAGATCACTGCTGCCAACTCCAAGTCATGAGTTGGATAATTCAACTCATACGGCTTTAGTTGCCTTGAAGCATAAGCTATCACCCTGCCAACTCCAAGTCATGAGTTGGATAATTCCTCGAAGCATCACTATATACTGTATAGCCCTCATCACCAGAAGGCAAAATCAGCACTGGAGCACTTGTCAACCTGTGCTTGAGCTCCTCAAAGCTCTTCTGACATTCAT
Source organism: Erythroxylum novogranatense (assembly GCA_029891385.1). Taxonomy (NCBI): domain Eukaryota; kingdom Viridiplantae; phylum Streptophyta; class Magnoliopsida; order Malpighiales; family Erythroxylaceae; genus Erythroxylum; species Erythroxylum novogranatense. The sequence continues at coordinate 47,095,378 of CM057234.1, read as the reverse complement.
CAGTCCAGATAAACTTCTGATTCTTCCTCAATAGCTTGGTTATCGGAGCAGCTATCATAGAGAATCCTTCTACAAACCTCCTGTATTAACCTGCTAGACCTAGAAAACTCCTTACCTCTGTCACTGTCTTGGGTGCATGCCAATTTACCACTGCTTCAACTTTTCTCGGATCAACATGTACTCCATCCTACGAAATCACATGCCCAAGGAATGTCACCTCATGAAGCCAGAACTCACACTTGCTGAACTTGGCATAAAGCTCTCTCTCCCTCAGAGTCTGCAATACAATCCTAAGATGTTCCTCATGCTCTTCTTCACTCTTAGAATACACCAGAATGTCATCTATAAACACTATGACAAACTGATCCAGATACTCCTTGAAGACCCTCTTCATAAGATCCATGAAAGCAGCTGGAGCATTGGTCAAGCCGAATGGCATAACCAAAAACTCGTAATGCCCATATCGAGTCCTGAATGCTGTCTTGCTCACATCAGACTCCTTAATTCTGAGCTGATGATAGCCTGACCTGAGATCGATCTTGGAGAAAACCCTTGCTCCTTGCAGCTGGTCAAATAGATCATCTATCCGTGGCAGAGGATACTTGTTCTTAATTGTCACCTTGTTGAGTCTCCAATAGTCAATACACATCCGCCATGATCCATCTTTCTTCTTAACAAACAGAACCGGTGCTCTCCAAGGTGACGAACTCGGTCTAATATAACCCTTCTCTAATAGTTCCTCCAACTGTTCGTAAGCTCCCTCAACTCAGCTGGAGCCATCCTGTAAGGTGGTATTGAAATAGGAGCGGTTCCGGGAATCAAGTCAATGGCAAACTCGATTTCCCTCGCCGGCGACAAACTGGGCAATTCATCTGGGAACACATCTGGAAACTCCCTCACAATCGGAAAATCCTCTAACTTCTCTTCATTCACGTCGACATCCACAACGTGTGCCAAGAAAGCTTCACACCCCTGGCCCATCATTCTTTCAGCTAACATAGCTGAAATCAGTCTTGGCGATGGTGTCTTCCTGTCCCCTCTGAAGATCACCTTCTCACCATTACCCAAATCAAACTCTACCTCTTTCCGACCACAATCCAGCTTTGCCAGATACTTCTCTATAGTATCCATCCCCAGAATAACATCTAACCCTCGAAGGTCTAGTGGTAGTAAGTCCACTACCAATCTAGCACCATCAATGAACAGCTCACACTGCTCATACACCTGACTGATCACCACATTCCTCCCTAGAGGAGTACTAACAAGCAAGGGCCTATCCAACGGCACAGAATTCACACCATGCAATGCTATGTTTGTAGAAACAAAAGAATGCATGGAACCAGAATCAATTAAAACAAATACTGCTGAATCAAGTAACTGAGCCATACACGTGACAACCTCAGGTGCTGCTGCAACTTCCTCCCTAGTCATGGCAAACACTCTTGCCGGCGCCTGACCCCTTGGCCTTCCTGGAGGAATAGCCTTCCTTGTAGTCCCAAAGCTGCCTACCTCGATGGCGGCCTAGTTCCCATTTGTTTACACTGCGCTTGGAGCTTGAAGCTGCGACCCTTCTGTTTCGGTGCCTAAGGACAGTCCCTAAACTTATGCCCTTTCTCTCCACATCTGAAACAGACTCCAAGCACTTGGAGACACTCTCCCTGGTGATGTTTCCCACACTGGTCACATAAGGGGTTGGTGAACCAGCTCTTTCCTGCTCTTCCAGTGCCTCCCACATTAGAGGCTTGCCCTGATACTACCCTCACTTGCTTGTCCCTGGTAACTCCACTGCTACCTACTTCACTTTGACTGTGAGAGCTCCTCGTGCTCCTCTCAGGCATAGGAGCACTAGTTCCTTTTTTGAAAGTCTGCTCTCTGTTCTTCCTCTTCTTGCTCACTTCCTGCTTGATCTTCTCCAGCTTTTTGGCCTGGAGTGCCGCATCCACCAATTGCTGGTAGTCGCAGAAATTGTGGATCAAGACTTTCTCCCTGATCCCCAAGTGAGGACCTCCCTCAAACTTACGGCACTTGTCTTCTTCTGTCGTCACAATGTTGACTGCATAACGAGAAAGCTGTGTGAACTTCAACTCATTCTCGCTCACACTCATGTCACTCTGAGTGAGGTTCAAAAATTCCCTGGCCTTCTCTTGCACATAGACTCTGGAGAGATACTTCTTTTTGAACACTTTCCCAAAGTCTCTCCATGTAAGCGCCGAAGGAACAACCTGACTGTGAGGCACTGATTCCCACCAATGCAGTGTGTCACCCTGCAACAGACTGACTGCATAGTCTAGCTTCTCGTCATCTGTGCATCTCATCTGAACTAGAACCCTCTCGATCCTCTTCAACCAGGCTTCAGCCTCTTCTGGATTTGTCGTCCCACTGAAAAATCACAGCCCCAAACTTACGGAGCTTATCATACTACCCACTCCTGTCTACTAGAGCTTGCATCGAAATCTGAGATCTCTGACCCATGGCATATGTGAAAGCCTGAGCAAAGGCTTGAAAGAAACTCGGATCCATAGGATTTCCTTGAGGCATAGGAGGAGGCGGAGGAGGCACTTCTTGTTGCAAACTAGGTACCTCATAAATCGGAGCAGAATGTGTCCCAGCATCCTGCGGGACATGAGATTCATTCGTGCTCCCTTGACGAGAATGAGATCGATTCATAGCTCCTCGAGTTCTCTTTCGAGGTGGCATGTTCACTCCTTCAATATAAAACCATTGAAAACTTTAGTTCAAGTAAAACAATTCCTAAAGCATGCAAAAATAGTTCAGATCATGTAAAACAGTGCAAGTCCTTGAAAGCAATGCTATGCAGCCCTAGACTAAAACCTAGGCGCGCTCTGATACCACAACATGTTGGACCCCATTTTCGGAACCCAACATCGGACATGAGAGCGTGATGATTGATGCGTGAGGTGGAACGTGTAAATTAAACGATTAAGGAAAAAGACCATCGGAAGCTCAATGGACCCACCATGAACAAACTCAAAACTTGCTTTCATGATTAAAACAAACACATCCATAAATCATTATCCAAAAGATGAGTTTTACAAAGCTTTAATAACATTTCAAACCAAATTACAACTTGAGTTCAAGAGCCAAAAATACAAAATACACTTGAACCAATAAACTTGAAATGTAACTAAAGCCTTGACTTCCAAAAATACATCATAACAAAAAAAAATGGAGTGCTGCCATAACTCGTGACTCACTCGGTCTCTTGCTCGTCACCTGAATGGGGGAGGATAAAGAGGGTGAGCTATAAAGCTCGTGGGAACATATTTATAATATAGAAACAAGCAAAATTATTCAAAAATAACTCATTGCCATGGTAATTATTGAAATCATAGCGAAAGATTATGTATGATTCATTTTCTTGAAATGCCTGAATCTTGAACAATTCATGATGCATAAAACATAATAACAGATCATAAACACATAAGCATAGCATAATGGTTTGGGTTAGTCCGGGTTCATGACGTACTACACATTTCCATCTATATGGTCCTGTGTAGTCGTAGTTGGAGTCCTTGTGGGGAGCTCCGTGCCACTAGCGGACAGGCGGGAGAAGCCTTTTCATGGTCAACGTGCACGTGACGGTTCTTGGGACTACCACAAACCCACACAACATGCATGATTCAAAGTCCTGTAAACTTGATTGCCAACCGGCACTTACTTGTAAACTTGCTTGTCATACATTTCGGAAAGCATGAGTTCATGTGCATGTATTCGTGAAAGGAGGAAAAACCTCTTTGAAACCTTTTTAGTAATCATGAATTCAAATCATATAGCGACATATAATCATTTCACAATAGCAATTAATGCAACATTGTTGATGTAATTTAAAGCTTTAAATCTTTCTTGATTTGAACAAAATAATGAGTGACTTATTTTCTCTATTATAGACATGAACCCACCTTGAATTCCTTGCTTGTTCTTGCCTAGGAATGAGTTTCCTCTTGAACCTCTTGATCCTCTTGCCTCACTTGATTTCCTTAATCAAAAACCAAAAATCCTAATCAATTTGGCGTAGAAATCGGAAAGTCATACCTTGACAATTCAAACCATAATCAAAATTGAAATAAGAATTTCATGCTCAATTTTCATCCACAATTTGATATCTTTAGAGACTGATTCAGAACTTCTTTTCTTCATGAAACTTATATACCTATGTCTCTAGTTTACAACGCATCAAAAATCACCTCAATAGGACTTCTGTAGCAAGAGATATGCTCAAAACATCAAAACATCTCTGAGCGGAAAATTTGGAGTTCGCCACGCGTGCACACAAGTCTTCGCACGCCGCGACGTGCAAAAATTTCGCACGTCGTGACGTGCGAACCTTCCCCGCACGCCGCGGTGTGCTCATGAACACGTCACGACGTGCGGGTCTGGTACTTCCTCCGAACCCGATTTTTCCTACTTTTTCCCACTTCAATCCTACTCTTTTGCTCATGCAACACACTTAAACTTTAGATCATGCTTGATACTTCATTTCTAAACTCATTCAACACAAAATCATCAACAAAAACACAACAAGATCAACAACCCTAAGAGATTTCACTTATTTTTCCCGTAAACCCTAAACCATTGATTTCATCCCAAGCCAAGCAAATCTAGGGTTTAATCCACCTCAAACAAGAAGAAATAAACTCATACTTACTTGTTAAAACTTCAAATCCTTCGAAAATCGTCTGAACCTAGCTTTCCTCTCTTTCTCTTCTTCTTCCTCTCTTCCTATGACTCCCTCTTCTCCTTTCCTTTCTTTCCCTTTCTTTCTTTTATTCTTTTAATTCCTTAATCTCTAAATGAAGGCACAAAGACTAGAATGTCCCTCCTAGTTAGGCTTTAACCATCCCAACTTAAGTGACTTGCCAATTTTGCCCTTATACACTTTTATTCTTTTGTTACCACTAATTCCACACTAATCTCAAATTCATCCTAATTTTCCACCTAATACCTAAAAAAAATCAAACTATGCAATAAATCATACAATCAACATATGTCATACTTAATAACATCAACAAAGAAAATTTTGGGGCCCAACATGAAGTCTTTTTGTAAATTATTTAAAGATATTTATTGTTCTTTTTATTGGATGTTTTAAATCTTTTGATGTTATTATTATTTATTAAAACGATAAAATTGTATTATTGTATTATTTTAAATACTTTGTATTATTTTTAATTTTATATTTGTATGATGATGAATATCTTTTTATATTAATTGTATATATTATTTATATATAAAATATTTAAAATTATTATTATTTCATATTAATTGTCATTTTATTTATTATTATGAGTTTTGAAAATATGGCTAATGTAAACAATAAACTAGTAAAGTATACAGATATAATGCTCAATATACCAATATACTATTTTGTAAATTTTAAAATTTGATGAATTATTTTATAAATTTAAAATTACGAAATGATACCCGGTAATGATCGATAATGGTACAATATCGTGCTAGAACTCAATCTAGTACTAAGTCCAGTAGGATATTCGCAACTTTTGCTTATAAAGAAGAGACACTTCAAAATAAGTTATTACTATTACTATTACTAATTTCAATTACAGAATTCTTTGCATATTTAACACGATTCAATTTTGACTATCTAAATATTGAAATATACTCACCTACGTGATCAAGTTTGATATTTTAAATAATTATTTCTGTAAATTTATAGACTTGAGACGAAGCCCAACAAACCTACCCGTAAACCAAGCTTATTTCTAGTTTTCCTGTGCCAAAACCAAGCTTTAACAATTCAATGAACAATATTAATGTTGACAAGTTCATATTTCAACAATCTCAAGAGAAATTTAGTGGAAAAGCATAAAGACCAAATACAAGTAGACAAAATGGTTAATGATGTTTGAGGATATTGAGGCACATGCCTGAAAATATCATGACAAGACAGAGACAGAGACAGGTTGTCTAAAAGAAGAAGCCATGCAAGACACTAGTGTTGTCCTGGAAACATCAAATAACATGCATAAAATCTGGTCAGGTACAAATGCTTCTGCTGATGTACACGTCTCATCGTGATTACGAGGCCCTATTGAGTTATCTCTTCTCAGTAAATTCATGTAACTTGGTTTTCTCAAACCTTGTAAATTTATAACTTTCTTATTGGTGTAGATTTGGTCGCACTTCTTGCTGTTGTTACTTGATTTAAGAGTACTTTATTAATTATCCTATTGAGAATTGCTAGGAATATCAAGAATTTTGTCTTCTGATAACTCTTCCAATCATGACAGGCTGCCTAAAAATATAATATATTATAAATTTAATAAATTAATCAAAATTTATAAATATAAAAAAGGAACAATCTTTGTTTAGTGAGACTTATATTAATAAAGTTTCTATCAGTAGAGTCTTTTTTAAGATCTTTTTAAGAAATCAATTAAGCTGTTTGACTATCATTTTAAAAAGAGCTTCATACAATAGACTATTTGACAATATAAAATAAAATTACTTTAATTTTAACTATATTTTATTTTGTAATAAAATATATTTATGTATATAAATATTAAAGTATATTAAACAATATGCAAAGCATAATATGTTAATTATTATAAAATTTTAAACCATATGAAACATAAATGAAAATATATCTAATCAAATCTTTTATATGAATTATAACATAAGTAAAACCAATATGAAAATAAATATTAAAACATATAAAAGTCAAATAATATTATATGAATATCAAAATAAATACGAAGATGAGTTTGTGGATATCTTAAGAATTATGTGTAAAATATAAGGGCAAATAAATTTGAAAAATCTATCTTAAAAAGTGCTCTTTTGAAAAACTCTAAATTGGACCTTCTTAAAAGCTGTATTTTAGCTGTTAAACACTTGTTTTTTTAATTGTTATGTTACTAAAATAGTGTTGACTATTAACTAGATTTATATAGGAGTAAAGTTTGAAATATGAAAAGAAAATTAAATCTAAATTTATAAGATTATACTACTAATGAATGGCAATTAATACATTAAATTGTTTTCTGTATAAAATTTACACAATTTTAATTGTAATAGGAATTTTCTTAATTAATATTAAAGACTAAATACGGGAGGGTCCTATGAGTTACCCCATGTATTATCACATAACCTTTTAATGTTTGATTAAAATCTCTCTGCATTTGCTTATGTTATCTAACTTTAGTTTTATGGAACCATTACATGGAGCATTCGACGTCATTTCGTGACTTGGAAAATTCTATATTAGTATAACTCAGCAAGCCGATGCATTCAAGATAATGATATAATTTCTTCAGGTCAAAAACGCCGTCAGGTGATCCACCTGGTAATTTAATTTTGTAAGTATTTTCCAAGTTCAAAGCTATATTGTTTTATAAAGTAAATTAAATAGTAGCTGATCGACAGGTGATTTTGATAATTTGGTCACGTGAATTATTCACTCATATTTCAACTAGCAAGTTAAAATTTCGATCAAAGAAAAGTTATGTAACATTTTAAGCTAAATTTCCTCCATTCTGAAACATGCAGTACAAAATTTTTTTATTAAATTTGATCTTTGATAATGAAATATTTCATAGCTAAACTTAAATATTTTTAATATATCAAAATTTATAGGAGAATGCTTTGATCATGAGCGATGTTAGTTCTATGTTCTTGATATGATTGTTAAAACATAACAATAAAGTAGAAATAATTTATGGTCCTTGAACTTTAATAATAATATATTTAATTCCTTAAACTTTAATTTTTTTGTATCAAATAGCTTCCAACTTACTAAAATTATTATCTGAAATCAATTTTAAACACAAACTAAAAATATTTGCAGCATGCAATCTTTAAAGAACTGTAGTTTGCTCATAAACAAAAGGGCAAAATAATGTAGAGTGTCAATTCATAAAAGCTTTATAAAGAGCCTCAGTAACTATTTCTTGTGAACTATAATTAGAAGTTTGTAAATTTCATTGCTTGTAAGTAATGAACATCCCTCAGTTCTCAATTAATGCAAGCCTCTTATTGTAGCATTGGTTATGCAATAATTTATAATCCATTATATTACAAGAAAAATGAATATTAGTGACTAATTAAAATTTCAAATTATGCAAATTCAAATGTAGTTAAGCAATAACCAACAACAAGAATAAGTTAGTTACGGTTATAAAGTAAATGATTGAAGAAAGTTTTATGAATTTTTAAGACACGAACTAATAACAAAAAGAGTAAGTTAATTTTAAAATTTTGAGATTTGATAGTTTGCAATACTAGTTAGAACTATTAATCATAACAATCAAGTGCATAAACTTTCAATTTGTTATAGCACTAAGCCATAATTAATGATGCTAACATGGCATGCTTCGTAAGTTTGACCTTTGACATATCAACACTCTAGCATGACCATTATTAATATATTAAAAATATTTAAAAAACTGTAATATGCTATGTTTTATTTCTTTTACTTTCATTTTCTTGACATTAGCGGACAACAATTATAGTATGTCTTCATTTGGTGATTGGGTTCCTAAACCTAAAAAAATTCAAAATAAATGTACATATACAACATTTTTTAAATATTATTTTGGCTCCAATAGTAGGGATCAATATATAGAAAATGATGTTCAGCCAATATGGAGGTAGGAATTCAAGATTGGAATAACGAAATATCATTCCCTATTGAATTTCCTCCTTTACAGACTTTAGTAGAAATAGAAGTTGTTCTTGAAGTTTTATGGACTATCAAGCAAACCTAACTCTTGAATCCCCCTGTGGAAAATGATTGGTCAATTCTTATCTTAGTATTTGCTAGAAACTTGTTGTGTCTTGCTAAATTTGAAGTTACTATGGATTCAATCAAGTTAAGTTATTACAATTTAGTTGAGATAATTGATTAAGGTTTCTTTTTGGTTTGATTTCTAATATTTTTAATATATTTATAATTGTGACGTCAAAGTACTAATATGTCAAAGGCTAACCTTATGTGTTATTACACATCAGCACCATTAATTGTAGAATTAACGATGGACTATTTTATAAGTTAAAAGTTTGTCCATTTAATTATCAAGATTATTAGTTTTACTAGTATTATAAAATTAGTCAAAGATTGAAATTTATAAAAGGTAAGAAGGAGAGCAATATGATTCTTTCTTTAGGTTTTAAGTGACTATGGATTCAATCAAGTTAAGTTATTACAATTTAGTTGAGATAATTGATTAAGGTTTCTTTTTGTTCTATTTTAATATATTTATAATTGTGACATCGAAGTAATAATATGTCAAAGGCTAACCTTATGTGTTATTACACATCAGCACTATTAATTGTAGAGTTAACGATGAACTATTTTTATAAGTTAAAAGTTTATCCATTTAATTATCAAGATTATTAGTTTTCACTAGTATTATATGTTAAGTCAAAATGACTTTACTTAGATATATTTTTGATGTATAACAAAGAGCAAAATAAAAGAAGAAATAAACAGACGCAGACGCAGACGCACAATAAGACATAGACGAAGAACATAAAAGAGAAATACAGACGCAGACGGAGACACAGTAGTAAAACAGACGAAGAAGCGAATAGTATAACAGACAAAGCAACACAGACGAAGCAACACAGACGAAGCAATACAGACGAAGCAACACAGACAAAGTAACACAGACGAAGCAACGCAGAAGCACAATAAGACGCAGACGAAGACGCAATAATGAAAAAGACGAAGACGCGAATAGAAAAGCAGACGCAGAAGAAGAATTGAGAAGCAGACGCAAGAGTCAGTTCGGGTTAGTTACAGAACTCAACTGATTAACCGTTTCTGTTAAAGAAACAAGATTCAAGAAGTAGTTAGAGACGAAGGCTATAAATACAAGTCGAAGTCGAAGATTGCAAAGTTAGTTGAAATTTTGCATAATTGAAAATTAGCTGAATTACATCTACGTTATTGTAAAAGCATTATGTGTAAAATAGCCGAGAGCTATTTTTACTGTAACAAGTATTCAAACACTTATCTGTGAGAAAGTAGTGCAGAAAGCCTGCAGAGGCTAAGCGTGAAAGAATACTGATTGTAGAGACCTGAAGAGACTCGTAAAGAATACTTGTAAAAGTTGAAGAGATAGTGAAATCTCAGAAAGAACTCTGAGAACTGGACGTAGCCACGGTTTGGGGTGAACCAGGATAAATAACTGTGTCAATTACTCTTACTCTATCTCTTTCTTAGATTCAAGTTTTATCATTACTTAGTTCGTAAACAAAGTTTTTCAAAGTTTTGATTAATTATAATCTATCGGAAGTTCTGTAAAAGAATATTATTTCTAACAAACATTTTTTTTAAAGATTACCAAAAAGGGGAATACACAATTCAACCCCCCCTTCTCGTGCATTCTTATATCTTTTTCTCAGCATTTGTATTAACATGTGATTCACTTCAATTGGTATCAGAGCGAGGTATCCAAGGATCACTTTAGCAAAGTGTGGATCAAAGATAATGGTAGAATCACATGTATACATCGCAGAAGGAGCATCAGTCACGAGACCTCCAGCATTCAACGGAGAAGATTATCATTACTGGAAAGATAGGATGCGGCTATTCATAGAATATACTCATGTCGACCTTTGGGACGTGATAGAGAACGGACCTTATACACCAGTAGATGAAGATGGCAATTCTATTCCACAAATCAGATGGACGGCTGATCAAAAGGCAAGAATATAGCTGAACTCAAAGGCGAAGTTCTTCTTTACCTGTGCCCTAAGCAGGAGCGAGTATGACAAAGTCCACGGATGCAACACCGCGAAGGAGATGTGGGACACATTGTCCATTGCTCACGAAGGCACAAGCCAAGTTAAAGAATCCAAGATAAGTATTCTTGTGCACCAGTACGAACTTTTCAGGATGAAAGATGAAGAATCTATTGATCAAATGTTTGGAAGATTTCAAACAATTGTCAATGGATTGAAAGCTCTTGGAAAAACGTACAACAATCAAGACCATGTTCGAAAGATCTTAAGAAGTCTTCCAAAGAGGTAGAGACCTAAAGTTCTGCGATGCAAAGCCAAAGATTTGGCGTGCTAAAGCAGCGAGTTGATTGGATCCTTGAAGATTCATGAAGTTGAACTCGATGCTGAAGACAAGCCCAAACGGGACAAGACAATAGCGCTGAAGGCCGGACAAAAGAATCACAAGACTCAAAGAAGGAGGAAGTCATCAAAAGCGTTAAAGATTGAAGAATCAAAGAATGACGACTCCAGCCAATCAGAACAAGAGTCAAGTGATAAAGATGATGAATTATCTTTCATCTCTAGAAAGATAAGACGCATGTGGAAGAAGAAGTCCAAAGGAAATCAAACTTTCAAGAAGAATGGAAAAGATGAAGCTAAACCATAGAAGTCATCTGTCATTTGCTACGAGTGCAATCAGCCTGGACACTACAAGTCTGAATGTCCTACTTTAAAGAAGAAACCAAAGAAGAGTAGAGAAGGCAAGAAAAACATGATGGCAACGTGGGAGGACCTAGATTCATCGAAATCGAATCTGAGTTCGAGTCATCTGAACATGCAAACATCTGCCTGGTAGCCGAGGAAGATAGTGATGAGGAGGTAAAATCTGATTACGATAACTTGCATGATGCCTACTCAGAATTGTTAGAAGATTCTCATGCTATTCTGAAACAATACAAACTGTTAAAGAAAAAGTATGTAGATAACATTAGATATATGGAAGTAATGGAGAGAGAAAATATCTGTCTGAAGAAGCAATTAGAGGAGAAAAAGAAAGTCGTAGATAGATCAGAAGAGATCAATCAGCTGAAACTAAGAATTAAGAATCTATCAGCTGATTTAGCTACTTTCACCAAAAGCACAACTAAAATGAATGAGATGCTTGAAAAATGTAGACATTCGAGTGATAAAACCGGATTAGGGTTTACAGACAATAAGTCTCATCCTCATAAGAACCCTTTCTCTCAAAAGAGAAACTATAATAAATCTCATGTTAATCAACGATCTAGTAATATGCATCAAAAAACTCATTATGTGCATGCTACTAACCATAAAGGACCCAAGAAAATATAGGTACCAAAAAATAAAATAGTTTCTCCTGCAGATATCCTTCCTTGGAAGATGCGGCAAACACCGTTGGTATTTAGACAGTGGATGCTCACGACATATGACGGGAAGAAGATCTATGTTCCTAGATCTTCAGTATAAGAAGGGAGGATTGGTAACTTTCAGAGACAACCAGCAGGGAAAGATTATTGAAATCGGTAAAATAGGTAAAGATTCCTTTGCATGCATAAATAATGTACTGCTTGTTGATGGTCTGAAATATAATTTGATCAGCGTCAGTCAATTGTGTGATTATGGTTTCATAGTCACATTCAATCAAAATCTTTGTAAAGTCATAAACAAAGATGGGTCTATACTTTTTTTTACCAAGAGAAGAAATAATCTTTACAAAATTGATTTAGAAGATTTTCAAAGTCAAAATGTTTCATGTTTTCTATCTTCCGAAGAAAAAAGACTAGTCTGGCATAAAAAGCTAGGTCATGTCTCTTTTAAACACATTTCAAAGCTGGCAAAACATGATTTGGTAAGAGGTTTACCAAAAATAAGTTTTGACAAAGAGTTTTTCTGTGAAAATTGTTTGAAAAGAAAACAAGTTAAAACTTCATTTTCTTCTAAAAATTTTGTAACATCATCTAGACCTTTAGAGTTGTTACATATGGATTTATTTGGTCCAACACGGACAATAAGTCTTGGCGGAAAGAAATATGGACTCGTTATTGTTGATGACTTTACTCGATTTTGTTGGATATTGTTTTTATCACACAAAGATGAATCTTTTAAGTGTTTTAGGACCTTATCCAGAAAGTTACAGAATGAAAAAGGAATGTCTATAGCTAGTATCAGGAGTGACCATGGTGGAGAGTTTGAGAACGAGAAGTTTAGATTATTCTGTGAGGAGAATGGAATTTTTCACAATTTTTCTACTCCCAGGACTCCACAACAGAATAGAGTTGTTGAAAGGAAGAACATGACGATTCAAGAAATGGTTAGGACTATGCTTTGTGAGATGAATCTTCCTAAGTACTTCTGGGCAGAAGTTGTGAATACAACATGTTATATTCAGAATAGAATTCTGTTGCGACCCATGTTGAAGAAGACTCCTTATGAGTTATGGAATGGAAGAAGACCAAACATATCTTACTTTCATCCATTCGGGTGCAAGTGCTCTATTCTGAATACAAAGGAGCTGTTGGATAAATTCGATTCAAAGACCTATCCAGGAATCTTTCTAGGCTACTCATCATCGTCTAAGACATTCTGGGTGTACAACCTTATTTCAAAGAAAATTGAGGAGACCATCCATGTCAAGTTTGATGATAGTTCCCAACCCCATAAGGAAGATGACATGGAGAGTGAAGGTCCTTCAAAGAACTTAGACGACACAACAAACACTCCAGCACCAGGTACTCAAGAAGACAAAGTTGAAGATATTCCAGAAACTATTAGACTGAAAAGAGGCTGGAAATATAAAAGTTCTCATCCAGAAGAGTTGATTATCGAAGAGACCTCAGAAGGTTTTAGGACAAGGTCCAGATTCAGAAGAGAAGCTAATGTGGCTTTTATATCTGAAATAGAGCCTAAGAAGGTTGAGGAAGCCCTTCGAGACGAAGCTTGGGTGTTAGCCATGCAAGAGGAGCTGAATCAATTTACTAGAAATAATATGTGGTCCTTAGTTTCGAAACCTCCTAAGAAATCCATTATAGGAACGAGATGGGTCTTTAAGAATAAGTTAGATGAATAAGGAAGAGTGAGTTGAAATAAGGCTAGATTAGTAGCACAAGGCTATAATCAGCAAGAAGGAATAGACTATAATGAGACATATGCTCCAATAACAAGACTTGAAGCCATTAGGATATTGCTGGCATATGCGGTCTGTCATAATATAAAGCTATTTCAGATGGATGTGAAGAGTGCCTTTCTGAACGGTTTTATAGACGAAGAGGTGTATGTTAAGCAACCACCTGGTTTCGAGGATGTTAAGAATACAGACCATGTCTATAGACTTCATAAAGCCTTATACGACTTGGTATGATCGTCTGAGTACTTTTCTCCTAGATATTGATTTTAATAGAGGTCAAGTTGATAAGAGACTCTTTAGGAAGAATTATGAAAATGAATTTATAATTGTACAGATCTATGTTGATGATATTATTTTTGGTGCTACTTCAAAGAAATTATGCATAAGTTTGAGAATCTAATGAAAAATGAATTTGAAATGAGCATGATGGGTGAGTTAAAGTTCTTTCTTGGGTTGCAAGTAAAGCAAACCGAAGAGAAAATCTTTATCCATCAATAAAAATATGTGAAAGAATTGTTGAATAAGTTTGATATGCAAAATGTGAAGACAATGACTACTCCGATGCATCCTTCAAACCTTTTGTCGAAAAATGAACTTGGTATGAAGGTGGATCAAACCCTGTATAGAGGGATAATCGGTTCTTTACTCTATCTTACAGCAAGTAGACCTGATATATTGTTCAGTGTATGCTTGTGTGCAAGGTTTCAGGCCGATCCTAGAGAGTCTCATTATATTGATGTTAAGAGGATTATGTGATATCTCGCAGGTATTACTGATATTTGCTTAATGTTTGAGAAAGGTAAAGATTTCAGGTTAATCGGATATTGCGACGCGGACTATGCCAGAGATAGAATCGAAAGGAAAAGCACAAGTGGAGGATGTCGCTTTATTGGCTCAAACTTAGTTTCATGGTCAAGCAAGAGACAAAGCTCAATTGCTCTATCAACTGCCGAAGCAGAGTATATGTCTGCCGCAAGCTGTTGTTCACAAACGTTGTGGATCAAATATCAACTTGAAGATTATTCAGTTCAAGAAGAGGAGATTTCAATTTATTGCGACAACACCAGTGCAATCAATCTGTCAAAGAATCCGATCTAACATTCGAGAGTGAAACACATCAAAGTCAGACATCACTTCTTAAGAGACTATATTCAGAGGAAGGTGGTTAAACTACAGTTCATTGAAACAGAGTATCAGTGGGCAGACATCTTCACCAAACCATTGAGTGAAGAACGATTCCAGAAGATCAGACGTAACCTTAACATGGTTATGTTAAGCGAACAGTCAGGCTAAAGGGACATCAAAATTAACGGCATCAGAAACAGTGAGTTACAGCTGGTAACTTCTCTGACAAGAAAGTTTTGGAGGGAAACGCTTCACGATCTTTAGAATCCCGATGATTCTAGGGCACGCGTGATAAGAATCTTCAAGTAGCCTGAAGTTGATATCATTGCGGTTACTCTCATCACTAGACAGTTCATCTTGTTTTCCAAATTCTCTCAATCATCCTACCCTAGAAGAAAAGCTTACCAGAGACAGTTTTCGTTCTGAAACAATGGAGGCAGCTATGATATTCAGAAGGCATGTGGATTTTGAGTCACTAAGGAAGGATGGTATGGACGTAGAACCTGAGATTAAAAGAGCTGGTTGGAGGAATTTCTTCTAGGTACGGGAACCAGTCTATACTGACGAGGTGTATGATTTTTGGAAGAACGCTCAACTTGTAGACAACACTATTGTATCCTCAGTAGACGGTATATCTTTTGTCGTGACTAAGGAGCTAATAAGGAAGGTGACCGATTGTCCATCAGTTGGTGAGACTCTGTCAACCAAGGCTAAGTGGATGACAATGGTCAATATGAAGGAAGAAGATGTTAGCAAATAGTTGTATGGAGTGAATGACCCTTCGGAGACGAAGACTTCAAGTCTGGTCCCAAAAGCTAGGGTTCTTCATGCAATTTTGTTTAATTGCATCTTACCCAGAGCAGGTTCAAGACATTTGGTGACCACCATGGATGAACAATGTCTGTTCTACCTGCTGAATCGCAATCCTATTGACTTACCCTTCTTAATCTTCCATTATATGATTAAGGGGATGAAGGATACAAACAGCTATCCTTACGGCATGCTTCTTACAAGGATTTTTAAGGAATCCGAAGTCCTTCTACACAGAGGAAATAGAAGGATTGTACCTGTGAAGAGTAAAATTGACTCAGTCATGATACGACGAATGGGTCTGAGGACAGTGAGTCAAGAAGAAGCAGATTCTTCAAGGAGAACTAGAAATGAGGGGGAGCGTTTATTAAAGAATTCCCCAACAACAAGTTCTAGATCTCATGGAAGTGTGAGTATGCCAATAGAAGAAAGGAGAAGATTAAATAAAAGGCCTTTGATAAAACTGGCATGTCCTAGAAAAGAGTATGATATTGCTCGAAGGACAGACGATGGTGCGACAAAAACGAAAGGAGAGAGTCTTTTGGGTGAAATCACTAAGAAAGCAAGGAGATCACCTATGATTCGAACCTTAAGGCAACAAGAAGAGAGAAGAACCAGAGAGCAGGAACAAGAAGAAGCCTCTGGATCCAGCACACAAGGGCAAAGGTGACAAGATATCTCGTCTCAATTTTGGAGGAACACCAGAGAGCAGGAACAAGAAGAAGCCTCTGGATCCAGCACACAAGGGCAAAGGTGACAAGATATCTCGTCTCAATTTTGGAGGAACAATCAGCCAAATAGAGCAAGGAGACCGAGAATAAGAGAAAATTGGAGTCTGAGACACAGAAGTCTCAAGTGAAGAAAACTCCAAGAATAAAGAATAAAGTGGTTAGTCGAAGGAGGAGTTTGTCTACTCCTGTGGAAGCTAATCAAGAGAAGAATACTCCCATTGTTGAGCAACCGGAGGAACTAGTGGAGCCTAACCTGGTTCAGCCTACTCCTGATGATAATCAACAAGAAGTCACAGTAGATTTGAGTTCAGTGCAGGTACCATTGAAGAAATATGATGAACCTAGTCTGGTTATTCATAACTATTCCAAATTTTTGAGAAAGGATAAGTTTGAAGTCAGACTGGTTGAAGTGGTGACAAGGAGGAGTACTACAATTGCTATCTGCAGTCAACCTACAAGGCAAATAAAGGTTGTCTTACAACCTATTCTGATAAATAGTGAGACATGGCACATATTGAATGAAGACGAAAGAAACTTCTATGATACCTTAAGGTATGATGCTACAAGGCCATACCCTACAAAAATGTCTTCTCGTCCTTGCACTATTTATCCAGTCACAGAACAGTCGATAATAAAGGTTGTACCAGACATTCAGCCAAGATATCCCTTGGATTTGAATAAGGGGAAATCGAAACTTTTTCCTGAAGAAGAAGTTTGTGATGATCTGTCCGCAGATCAGATTGAAGAAGAAGTGCAGAAAATTAATGAGGCATGCGCTTCTAAAGAGAATAATGGTGGAGCTAGTTGTAGCTATACTGATAAGAAAGAAGACTGTCCAGTAAGGGGAAGATTGACAACAGGGACTTTAATTGAATTCCTTGTCCAGACAGTGTTGCGTATTAGACCCTTATCTAATACATTGTCTATTGAAGCTGAAGGCATACCCTTGCAAGGAAGACAGTTGTTGATGCTACCTGTTCCCTATGACTTGGATATTCCAGAGTCAAGAGTATTCATTCATCCACTCACATTTGCGATTAATGAAGACTATGTTCCATCCTCGGACGCATATGTTACAACAATTGCGTTCACTTAACCCTCCGAACATAATGATCAATCCTCCTCAACGTTTGCATCCCAAGCAGAAATCAGTCAATTACGTGGAGAAGTAAACGAGATAAAGGAGACGATGAATGATCTGAAGAAAATGATGACAGAACTGTTGAAAAGTCGTCGTCATTAATCATTTTTTATTATAACAAATAGGGGGAGAAGAGAATAAGCAGAAGAGGAATTGAAATTGTCAAAACTTAAGGGTGTGATTGAAGGAGCTGAAGAAGAAGGCAGAAGAAGAAGATTTTTGAAGATAAGTTTTTTTTCTTCTTATACATTGTATTTTGTTTTCTTGATTGTATATAATTTGTTATCATAAAAAAGGGGGAGATTGTTAAGTCAAAATGACTTTACTTAGATATAATTTTGATGTATAACAAAGAGCAAAATAAAAGAAGAACTAAACAGACGCAGACGCACAATAAGACGTAGATGAAGAACGCAAAAGAGAAATACAGACGCAGACGGAGACACAGTAGTAAAATAGACAAAGAAGTGAATAGAATAACAGACAAAGCAACACAGATGAAGCAACACAGACGAAGCAATACAGATGAAGCAACATAGACAAAGCAACACAGACGAAGCAATGCAGACGCACAATAAGACGCAGACGAAGACGCAATAATGAAATAGACAAAGACACGAATAGAAAAGCAGACGCAGAAGAAGAAGAAGAATTGAGAAGCAGACGCAAGAGTCAGTTCGGGTTAGTTACAGAACTCAACTGATTAACTGTTTCTATTAAAGAAACAAGATTCAAGAAGCAGTTGGAGACGAAGGCTATAAATACAAGTTGAAGTCGAAGATTGCAAAGTTAGTTGAAAAATTGCATAATTGAAAATTAGCTGAATTACATCTACGTGA
The DNA here is from genome assembly GCA_029891385.1 of Erythroxylum novogranatense. Taxonomy (NCBI): domain Eukaryota; kingdom Viridiplantae; phylum Streptophyta; class Magnoliopsida; order Malpighiales; family Erythroxylaceae; genus Erythroxylum; species Erythroxylum novogranatense. Next base: position 47,076,883 of record CM057234.1, on the reverse strand, counting down.
TTGTAAAGCATTCTGTGTAAAATGGCCGAGAGTTATTTTTACTGTAACAAGTGTTCAAACACTTATCTGTGAGAAAATAGTGCAGAAAGCTTGCAGAGGCTAAGCGTGAAAGAATACTGATTGTAGAGACCTGAAGAGGCTCGTAAAGAATACTTGTAAAAGTTAAAGAGATAGTGAAATCTCAGAAAGAACTCTGAGGACTGGACGTAGCCCACGGTTTGGGGTGAACCAGGATAAATAGCTGTGTCAATTACTCTTACTCTATCTCTTTCTTAGATTCAAGTTTTATCATTACTTAGTTCATAAACAAAGTTTTTCAATGTTTTGATTAATTAGAATCTATCGGAAGTTCTGTAAAAGAATATTATTTCTAACAAAATTTTTTTAAAAGATTACCAAAAAGGGGAATACACAATTCAACCCCCCCTTCTCGTGCATTCTTATATCTTTTTCTCAGCATTGTATTAACGTGTGATTCACTTCGTTATAAAATTAGTCAAAGTTTGAAATTTATAAAAGGTAAGAAGGAGAGCAATATGATTCTTTCTCTAGGTCGCCCACTTACTGAACCTTTCTTCATACTTTTTCATTGATCTTCTATGTACTAACTCCATAATTGTCAATTAGTGAAGGTTTTGATGCATCTATAAGATAGGCATAAAGTTTGTATACATTTAAAGATTAAATTTCATAGAGGTAAAATAAAATAGAGCAAATAATAAATAATAAGAGAAAATAATCTCCAGTTCAAGCTCATAAATTCCTCATTCTCTAAAAGAACTCCTTAATTATTACAACTTAAAAATCATAACATATATTAGAGAAATTTGTTTTAAATTGTTTTATTGGCAAACCATTCTCATATGGTGCAAAACAAAATCTCAACAACTATAATGCAAGTGAAAAACATGAATAAAAAACTAGTCAACTTTATCTTATCTTTTTAAATTGTTTAAAACAAGCAATTAACAATTACTCTAAACTTTTCAAACTTTCCAAACTTTATCTAAAAGGGAGCACTATTCCACTTAAGCAAAAGGAGAACTAGCTACTATAGCTGTGTCACTATTTGAAGAGGGAGCTGTTGAGCGAAGAAGTTGGGCACTAAAGTAGAGGGAGCACACCAAAGTAAGGACAAAGACTAAATTAGAGGTCAGAGTATATTAGTTTTAGTAAATCTACATTGCTTATCAAAACTTGAAGATAACCAAAGAGAAGCTATTAAAATGACGTCATTTTATCTAACGTAAAACGACATCATTTCAAATTAAAACAGGTGTTATATTGGGCTTCAAAACTGGGCCAGACAGTTCAAAGCTTGACATCTAAAGGTCAATTCGAACTAGGTCTATTGACTTCAAGTCAGATTGGGTCAATTTTAGGCAAACATGCCAATACTAGCCAAAGTTACTTTTAAAGAATGTAAGACATACATATGATATCCATTTTAATTTGTTTTCTACCAGTATTGTTAATGATGATGGTTATTTTAGTAGTTTTGGTAACAATCACTGTAAGATAACTAATGGTTTTTTAGTTATGACGTGAAAAAAGTCTTTAGGTTTATACTAAAATAAAACTTCGTTTTTCATTAATACTGTTAATGTAGTTAATAGTGATAACTCTTTAAAGTTATGGCACAAAATACTTAACCACCTTAGTGAGAAAGGACTTTTCTTTAACCAAGAAGAATGTACTTTTTAACTTAATATGGGTTAGATGGCAAAAGTGTGCATACTACTTTACTAATAAATAGAATACACTTCAAGAGCCATCCTCCTTCTAAAATATCAAAATTACATAAGTTGATGCATTAAGATCTCTTTGGTCCAATGAAAACAAGGAAAATTTTTTATGAACTTATATTTTATAACATTTATTGATGACCATTGAAAAGAATTTTAGGTTTAAATCTTAAAGTCAAAAGATCAAGTATTTAATGTTTTTAAGTAGTTTTAGGCTTTGTTTGAAAGAGAATCTAGAAAGAAGTTGAAATATATTCATATTGATAATAATGATGAATATTATGGACTTTGATAAGTATTACAGAAAATAAGGTATTAGACATCAAAAGTCACCTTCTAATACTCCTCATTTGATTGGCCTAATAAAGAGGATGAACAAGAAATTAGTAGAGATAGTCAAATGTTTGCTTTCAGAAGTAAATTTATTTAAATCTTTTTTGGGGGGAGGCTTTATATACTATAGTATATATTATCAATTTATCTCCTGCTATTACTTTGTAGGGTAAAGTTCTTGATTGTTTATAGTATGGTAACAAAGTTGCCTACAACTATATGCATATGTTTGGTTGTAAAGTATTTGCATATAAGTCAAAAATGAGAGGTCTAAATTAGATGTCAAGACAAGGCATTATATCTTCATTGGTTATAGCCAAAATGAGTTTGATTACATGCTATATGATCCATTTTAAAAGAAGCTTGTTAGAAGTTGTAATGCTATTTTCATAGAGGAACATACTGTTTAAGATATTGATAAGGTATAAAAGTCAAAGCATCAAAATTTTGATGGCTTAACTATCCTAATCTGGTTCCAGAGACATATATGCCTAATATAGCTAAGCATGGCAATCAAAACGATTTGCATAATCATATTCATGATTATCAAGTTACTACAACAAAGAAAAAATTGGGTACCAAAAAACATAGCCCATTGTTCTAAAATGGTTCCTTTGCCAATTTTTCATAGCTGAAAATTATAGGCGACGTTTCCAAAAATAATTAAAATAAATTAGCTACATACATTTTTCATAGCTAAACAATTACGAAAACATAATTAAAATCGAGTGTTGGTAGGGAAAAACTTGGCATCAAATGATAAAAAATGAATAAAATGGATTTGGTACATTGATGGCAAACCTATGAGGATTTTTAAACGAACTCCTAATTTTCATGTTGATCGCAAATCCTTGATTGTTCTAATTTGGTTTACTTCACCCAAGTTACCATTCAATTTATGAATCAAGAAACCCTGTTTAATATTGCAAAAACTATTGATTAGCCCTTTTGTTTGGATTCAGCGACTGCAAACTTCAAAAGACCAAACATTGCTTGAATGTAGGTTGAAATAGATTTAGTTAAATCAACCCGAAGAAATTATGGATACAGATGAAAGAATTGATTGGTTTTTGGCAAAAAAAATTGATCCAGATGAGGAAATACAATCATATTGTCCACGTTGTTGGTATGTTAGACACTTCGAGGAATTTTTCCATGTGAAACACCTTGAATTAAAAGTTATTCCAAAACTAGTAAAAGGGAAACTTCCAAAAAGGTTTACCAGCTAAAGTTGACACAGTTTAAACTTGATCAAAACCTTACTTCAAATCCAACTGTTTGGATGATAGATGAAACTAACATGCCTGCATCACATGATTAACAAATAGAAACTTGCTAGGTCAAGCCATTGCTTCTGTAGACACATGATCCACTTATTCCCACTCTACAACCTAGCAATTTACAAAACAAAACAGGTTTGATTGAAAAACAATAATTTTCCCTAAAACTACAAAGCAATAATTTCACTGGACAAAAAATTCTAGAGATGCCATGTTTAATGTTATTTGGTTGAAACTCATATCACTCATATAGAAAACACGTCAAAATCTATATTCCTAGAACTTTAAAATATAGATTGGAATCAATGTTTTTGTTTGCAACATCACCATGATTCCCCTATTTTGACTAGTACACAGCAACTAATGACTCACAAAGGATGAGTTGATTCAAAGGATGAGTTGATTCAACTTCTCAATTAATTTAGTCATGAATATGGTGAAACACTATTAAAGTGTGATGCACAAAAAAATGGAATCAAGGATTCCTTGTAACACCCCACTCCCGCATGGCCCGAATCTGATATCGATGGGTGATATCCAAGTCCGTGCCCCGCGAGGGTGGCGTGCTATATCATCAAAAGTCGGTATAAATTTTTTTTCTCTTACGAATACGCACAAATCAATAATCACAAATTGGGGCTCACTTTTATTCAGAAACATTTCGTTTACAAGAGTTGCCATTTTTTTAAAATACCAGAATTTCGATTAGCCCAATCCGAAAACAAAACATATTACACTTTGATCATTTTATTTTGCAAAACTTTTTCCCAATCGGTAAGTTATACACAACAAATATACTCAAATACACAAAATACAATAATTTGCAAAAAATGCAATTCAGTGAGAAAATAAAGAGACACAATCCAGACGCGAACTGATCCCATCTTCTATCTTTCCCTTGCATGCAGTAATTATACTCCCATTTACCTAACGGGGTTATTCTTCAAAGCCTGAAAAATAATTGCAAATTTTGGGTGAGTTTTGCGAACTCAGTGAGTGACCATCATCGATGGCTCACCAAGTCACATAACACATAATTCACACATCTCACTTTATTTCACATTTCACATTATTTCACATTCACATTATTTCACATTCGATACACTTATCATTCATATTATGCACATACAATGCATATGAGACTCACTTTTCATTTGTTATTTTGTTGTGACCGAGTGCCTAAACTGTCCCATGTAGGGCTCATTAATAACTGTCCCTTATCCATTTAGAGATTATAGGGCTCATTAAATGTTGAGCCTGAGGCTCTGATTCACTTTTGAGCTCGAAGTTCATTTCAACTCGTTAAGCTTTAAGCTCTGATCGGTGGCTACTCTGGTCACAACAGCTATTATATTTCATACACTTATGCAATGAAATGCATTGATCCCATTACTCACTTTCACATGTCATCACACTGTAGTCCGGCATTCAACAGTAAAGTTGAGATACGTATCTCATACATATGCAATACACGTTTAAAAGACATTTGTCATCAGACCGTGGTCCGTCACTTATCAATCATACAATGCACACTCAAAACACATTTTTCAATCACATTAAATACACATAGTTCATCCAATTCACATTCAAGTAGCACTTTAATATCACAACTCCCCCAATACACAACCATCGGACCTTCTGTCCGGAATCCACAATCAAATCACAATCCATCACCATTTATATGAACATTCAGCAATTAATCAATACAAATTCAAACAGAACACATAATGAAATGAGACCATCTCGGTCTACTCACAGTACACTCCAGATTAGCATTTGCTTCCAAATTCTGGAAACGCCTAACTGCGAATTTTTAACCTGCACAACCCATTTATGCAATACGTTGCACACACATTAATAATTTTGCATAATTATAAGCATTCATTTATGCACATATGTGTATATGGAATATGTACGATGCATGTTCATGAAAATCCCGATATCATTCCATAAATTTAATCAAAAACCCATTTCTATATCAAACTCATCTTATGCCTCACTAAAACCATTAAACTCACAATTTATTACTTATTGACTTAATTCAGTTTTTCCCAAAACACACACTTTCGGGTCTACTACTCCCGATCAATGAGATAATCAATGTAAAGTAACCTAGGCAACCTATCTTTCATAAAAATATCCCTTATGTTTTAGGAATCCATAGACACCAAAAGTACTCACTTTGGATTTCTATAGGTCCAAATATTGCCAAAACACTGAAGTATGTCCAGAAAACTAACCAATTCATATTCCCTTAATCGATCCTCTCACTTTGATTTAATCCATCACTTTCAATTAAATCTCAAAATTAAAAAATTCTCATGAAGAGGTAGATAAATGTATCATGAATCCGAAGCTTCAAAAATCAGATCAATCGGAGGTCGGATGGTCAAGTTATAAGCAAAAGAGTGGAGGAAGGGAGGGTAAGCCAGCAGGCGTGGCTCGGCTCGCTGGCCGGCTCGTGAGTTGGCTCGCGAGCCGGTTAGCCCAAAAGGGCCGACTCACGATAGTGAGTCGGTTCAAAATGAGCCACTCGCGATCGCAAGCCATCATGATCGTGAGATTGAGCCACCTCGCGACGCGACATCGTCGCGACCGCGAGGCTTCGAATTCCCAATTCACTTGATTTATTTATTTATTTTATTCCACTCATTTCCTCTCTTTTTCCAATATGCATAACTTTTCACTTAGGAGTCAAAATTTGACAAATTTGGTATCCCTGGAAGGATCAAAGAAGGCTCTACAAGTCCCATGAAGGACTTGAAAACCAATTCCATCTCGAAGGGAGTCAAAATCTCAATCAATGTACTACCCATTAGATGTTATCCTAAACAGTACCACAATCTTCTAAAAATCATAACTTCCTATCCCATTGTCCAAAAATTCTATACTTTATATCAATGAAAAGATCATAACACATTCTAAAACGTACATAAAGAAATTAAAAACAAATTCGACCTGTAACTAGGTCAAATTCCCACATGATTGTGGTTGCCCTGTTTTCCTTCACCTAAACCATAAGCAAAGTTCAATCACTCTTAACTGGCAACTCCAATGTTGCAAAATGACACATTTTATGGCAATAGAAAGCTCTCAAGTAGAGCTACAACTGTAACATCCCACCCCCTCCTCGAAGGGTAAAATAGTAAAGTTGGCATAGGATGAGATTAATTAGGAATAATTATTACTGTTCATGCATAATAGGATTGATACACAGTATCAATTGTGTATACGGAATTACGGTAAATGCATTCATGACATTCCCGGTAATTGGGCCTAACGGCATTTTATTGTGATTAACGTGGTTATAGGATTTGAAAATTATTACGAGTCTTGTTGTTAGCGTTTTCGATTTAAAGAGATTTTCAGAATTTTTCTGGAATTTTCGGAGAAAATTCTGGACCGCAAAATCACCGGTGACTGGCCTAAACATGTTTTGGGGTAGAAAAGGTGATTTTCGTGATTGAAAAATTATTTGGAGTGCACTGTTTCATGTTTTATAGTTTTAGGGAATTTCAGTAATTCTCAGAAAAATAATTCGGGGAAATTCTCGGACAGGATAAATCGTCAATTAGCGAACAAATTCGTTTCTCGATAACAAAAATCGCTACCCACCGTACTGTACTATTGGGTATTTTATTGTGGGAGTGTAATTAGGGTCATTGGAGTTGATTGGGTTAGTTTTTGATCTGGACTGGATTAAAGAATTATTACTTTGATTTTTCAAATAAAAAGAGACCAATCCCATCTTGCCATTTAAAAGGTCTCATTAAATGCATTCCCTATCAAGTCTCGGACGTGTATGTTTTAAAGGAAGGAAGGGTGAGATTTGAAGGCTTTTGATTTATGTTCATCCAAACTTAACCCTTCTCCATCAAACCATCGCAAGTTTGGCTCTTCTTTCTCCATTTCCTCCATAACTTTATGCTACCATCTCTTACTCCCATCAAAGCTAGATGATGATGAGGTTGGTACATGTTTGAGAAGGAAAAGAGGTTAGTACTTTGGTGTAAAAGTTAGAAAGTGATTGTTGAAGGTTTGAAGGAGGTTTTGATTTGGTAAGTTTTCATTAAGTGTTGATCTTTAAATGGTGTATTTACATGAAATTAAATGTCATGATAGTATGGGGTAGTTAATAAAAGGATTTAAAGCATGTATTAGGTTCATGTAGACATTAAAGGGATGATTATTGTGATTTGAAGAAAAGGGTATGAGGCTAGGTGAAGATGCAGTAAAATTTCTGATATGGTTTGATTTTGAATTGATTATGGATAATTATTTGAGTCTTTGAATTGAGGAATTTAAGGCTTCCAATTTTTCAGTATTAACCCTAGTATATGTATGACTGGAGTAATATTTAATTTGTATTTATTTTGATGTCTAGTGATGTGAAAAAGGCATTGGAAGTGGTTGAACTAAGGTTAACCTGAAATCTGGAAAGTTGGAATTATAATTGATGTTACTGTTTTGTTAATAATTTATTGTGTAGAAATGCAAACGAGGTAAGGTTAGTGGCCACTGAAACTTTGGGATGTTGGCTTCAATTTAGTGTGAAATAGGTGTTGTTGAATTTCAATGATAGAAGGGTGAAAGTTTGCATGGAAAGTTACTGTTCCATTGCCTGTGAACAGTAACCGCAACCATGACATCTGAGTTTTGTTGATTTTTATGAATTAATTGAGATGGAATTATGGAGAATGGTCTTCATGGAAGTTGTAGCATATTTGATTATCTTTCCATTGCTACTGATCTTGCTATTTTTGGAATTTTTTATTGGGAGATATGAATTGATTACTAATGACTGGTTTTGAGCATTTTGAATGAAACCTAGCTTAAGTGTGATTTTGTGAGTTTACTGATTGGAGGCAATTTTAACATTTTATGTGGACTGAATTGGTGTGAGTGAGCTTCTGAAAAGTTGTATAGGAAAAGATTACCTTGAAAATGACATATGGTTTGTAATTTTTAGAAGTCAGAATTGGGAGTTATGATTTTTCAAAAGTGAACCCTACATTAGGTTATGAGTGGCTGAGCATAACAGAAACTTCCTTAACAGTTTTGAAATTGTTAGAGATTGAATTGGATGTTGAGTGCTTCATGAAAATTGAAGTTTGAGATGTTATCTTTTCAGGGATATAAAGTTCTGAATTTACTGACTTGTATATAGGGAGTTATGCTTGTTGTAAGGTTACTGCCCATATTGAAGGATTTCAGGGACAGTGACATTGAATGAATTAATTGACTGGTTTAGAAATAGAATTTGATTTTGGATTGTTCATGAAAGTTGTAGAGGACATTGTGAACTTATTGACCATATTTTTTTGGTAATTTATTACTAAGGAATCAGTGAGTTATGAAATTGTAAATGTACTGCCCTGTGTTGAGGGAAATTGTGAAGGCAGAAGGTTTGATGGCTTATTTGATACCCTTAGGGTTGGAATTGATTTTTATGGTCTTCTTGAGAATTGTAGAGCTTTTCATAAGCTTTCCAATGAGGTATAGTGGATATTTTCTGATTTGTGTGTTAAAAGTTAGCATAATTGGAAATTGGGATTTAAATCGGAAAGAAAGGGAAAGGCGGGCGAGACAAACTCGCCGTCTCATGAGGGCGACATCTCGCCTCATGAGGCGAGATTAAGGGCTGGTCGCGAGGCGGCGCCTCGCCCTCATGACGAAGCAGGATGATTCAGCCTCGCGAGGCGGCGCCTCGCCCATGAGGCGAGCTTATGAATATATATATATATATTACTGTTTTGATTATTATTTGGCATTAATTGATCCGACTGTTCATTTGTCAATTTCTTTCTCGTCCGACGTCCGATTGACCTGATTCCAGAGGCATCGGATTCGTTGAATATTTAATTTCATATTATGAGAAAACGGAATTTTAGGCGGAATTTGGCGTAACCCCATTGTGGAACATGTAAACCTTTGTTTTATTTAATTGAGGACCTATAGAGGTCCGAATTGCGCACCGTCAGCGCCTATGGATTTCTAATTTTTCATAGAATTTTATTATGGGAAAATATTGAATTAGGACCGGGAATTCATGAACATGCATATTTCATCAACATGAGCACAAATTTCATATTTAGTGACTCGTACTTTTTCTGATTCATATAGAGGCCCAATTGGAGCGTCGATTGACCGACGTCACAGAGGCTTTCCGGCATTAGCTCGGAAGTAATAGGTGAGTAACCTAGTTGGTTTCTCAAATTTCTGATTGCTTACATGCTCAACGTGAATTACGTGTAAAAGTGAATTGAATGATCACTGTATGAATACTGACATGTAATGTATGGGATTGACTGATACACTGGGCTTTATAGCCATATTGTGGATTGACTGATACACTGGGCTTTATAGCCATATTGTGGATTGACTGATACACTGGGCTTTATAGCCATATTGTGGATTTACTGATACACTGGGCTTTATAGCCAAATACTGCATATTTACTAACTCTTCGCATTGCATGCATAATTGCATGATCGGATAATGGGCGTGCCCCAGTTGCTATTTTTCTTGATAAGAGCTTGAGCTCTCATCTTTGTCTTGGCCGACCGCCACGAGCCCGAGGGGAAAATCACAGCGTCCCCCACCTGAACACCGACCGAGCACTTGGGCACAATCTTGAATAAGCTGGAAAGAGTCACATATGCATTGCATTCGTATAAATGACCGCTTTTGTGATAAATCTTGCTTCGTGATGGTATGTATTCTTTATTAATGGTTTCTTTATTCTTGGATATGGTTAATGATTGCTTATTGGTAATTGATGATTCTTGATTTTGTCTTTGCACGCCATGGGCGTAATGCATGATCTGAGTGAACCATCGATGATGGTTTCTCACCGAGTTCATAAAACTCACCCAAAATTTGCATTTATTTTTCAGGTCCTGAAGAATACCCGGTCGACACGGGAGTATGTCTCTCGTAGATGAGTAAAGGTTAGAGATCGGGATCGTTTCGTATCTGCATTAGTGTCTTAGTAAAGCGTATTCATAATCACCGTATAACAAGGCTTTATATTTTCTTGAGCCATTGTGGTATTAATGTTTCTTGCATTGGTGATTGTAATTATTCTTTGGATGACCGTAATAATAAGCAAAAGCTGGTTTGTATTGAACACGGATTTTATTTACTTACTTGTGTTTGCCGTGTGAGCGCGGAGTTAATGGCTCGAAAAAAAAAAAAGTGTGTCTTGAATTTTAAATCGACGATGTAGTACGCCACTCTCGTGGGACACGGACTCGGATATCACCAACGATATCGGGTTCGGGTCTTACGGGTGTGGGGTGTTACATTTAGGTGGTATCAGAGCCCAGTAGTACGTAATGTATCTGGGCACAGTTTGGAACATAGGTTTCATGCATTTCGATCGCGTCGTTGCAGAGACGTGGTAATCGATCCCTAGTCGAGTCGCACGAGGATAAATCCTAAGGTGCGTAAGTGTCAGTGATTAAGTGAGAGAAGAGTGAGGCTGGATTGGGTGAAAATCCCTAAAAGGGGATAATCAATTAGGAAAGGATAAAGGAAAAATGGATAAGAAGGTTGATGTTGTACTGGGTTAGAAACCCTCATATGTGATAACAGAATGACTGTGTTGGCCTTGACTAATTAAGAATTTCCAAATTAAATTGACAATGTTATGGTGACAGAAAAATGATGATGTTGAGAACTGGGAGAGATCCATTAGAGATATGGGAAGCATATTGGTTATAGTAGATCTAAGTGAGATTAAATGCCCGGGATGGTTAGGTAATTACAGTTCTGACTGTATATGACATGAAAGGGGGAAATATTGGAATTGAGTAAAATGTAGATGCCAATCGGGCATATTTTGATTCACTGTATTCAAGTTAGAGATTAGTAGATTTTATAGGCAGATGATAATAGCGAAATGGAAAGAAGCTCAATAAAATCTTATAACGGTTTATTGAGAACCAAAGAATCAAAAGGAAAGATGTTCGGTGCCTATTTGAGTGAGATAAAAGTGTCTGAGATAAATGAAGAATTTGTGAAATGGTTAGGATTTGGACCGCATAAGTTTGGGACTGAAATTGTTAGGTGATTATGGTGCTTCGAGGTTGGAAATTCGTATGATAAAATCATAAAGGAAAAAAAAAAAGACAGACAGATGATTTCTACTGATGGTGTATCGGGAAATACTGAATTAGGTGTATATGGACATGGAAATGGTAAATGGATAGGTATATAGATAGAGATAAAATGGAGTAGTATCAACGACTTTGTCGGATATTGGGGACTGTGAACACCCGATCATAGACTGTTGGAGGAAATAGAAGATAAGTAGCAGAAAACAGAATGAAAAAAAATAGGAATAATGATCATAAGCTGATAAGCCAAATTGATATGACCTTACAGGGTCAAGTTGCACGTAACGGATATGGGAATGAGACATACAGTTTAATGATTCGGGGAGAATGAAATAAAGATCTTGAAAAAAAAATTGAAACCACAATAGTGGTATATGAAAAGAATTGTTGCATTTAAATCGATTTACTGTTGATAATATCTATTGGACAGTAATGTTGAATTGTGACTAATGAAATGTATGTTACAGATATATGGAAACCATAGAGGAAATGAGCGGTAAATGTTTAGAGTGATTATAAGTGTGAAGTTTTTAATGGATTAAAGTAAGACACAAGTAGATTAAGTGTGCCTATATGAGTGGAAATGAAAAATGATTCTGGTATCAGTCATTTAGTTGAGGATGAGTATAAACGGAAAGGAGTCTTAAGGAAATTTGAATTGTATGGGTTACAAATTGGTTTAGGATAAAATGTTGTGGTATAGATTCTGAATAAGTGTGAAAGAAAGTGTTTAAGTGGATCGTACAAGGAACCGTTATGAAAGGAATGTTTTGATCTGTTAAAGGATGGCATAAAAGTGTTCTGATTGAGATAGTACGTATAGTGATGAATGATTGAAAAGCAATTAGGATAATAATTGGTTGATGAAACTTTCGTGAACCGTATAAAGATGGTAGTAAGACTAATGGTCAAATGGACAGAAGTATGGACAAAAATTAAAAGTGAAATTGGGTCATAGCTCATACTGCTGAGATTATCTGCATTGTATGTACAGAAATGTAAAGAATTCCATATGAGTGAGATTTTAATTTGAGGTGATTCTATTGCAATGTGAAGTGAATCGATCTCCGTTTATGATGCAAAACTGTTGAGGAATCTAGATTTGAAACAAAAAATAAAAGAGTCCCGTACTGAGAAGAGAGATACTAAAATAAAATGGAAAATTTTGGAGGTTTAAATATAGATGACAAGGTATTAACATATGTTGATAGGAATGATATGAAAACAAATGAGAAGAGAAATGAAAAGAGTAATGGCGAATAGAGACAAGAGGGTCAAAAGGAAAACCGACAATGAGGTGATGTAGTGACACCTTCATAAAGAAATTGTAGATACATTCATTGTAGACTCAATGGAAAGGGTAAAAGATGTACAGAACGTCAATAAGACCCTAATAGGGAATTATGCAAGGTAAGCAAATGGTAGTAATCGTGATTAGAGATGAATGTGTTTAGAAGTGTTGAGCAGTGAAAAGTGAAAAGAGCGATAGGATTAATTGAGGAATCGATCGATGATATACATACATTGGAAAGAGTGGGCGCGAGTATTGAGCTGTGACAATATGTTGAGCAGTATGAAATAAATTGAACGATTGTGATAAATGGTATTAGTGCCATTCTCATTATTGAAAGCCTTGGAGACCGTAGATTCCTATAAGGATACCTTTGGGTTAATTTGAGGAAAGAGACCGGTGTAAATACGATAATGCTTCAATGAATGGATCAATTCTGAGATATTGGGGTTTTCAATCAATGTCAGCGAGATATTGGGTAATAGTGAAGTGTTTTTGGAAAATTGAAGTTGTAAAAAAATAGTGATACGAAAGGTTAAGAGTGCAGAAAGTAAAGGGGGAAAAGTTTTATGATGAGTTTTAATATACAAATGGAATTGGAAAACTATAGTGAACAAAAATTCAAAGAAGAAGTAAGTGTACCCGATAAAAAGGTATTAGAACAAGGAAGTGAACTGTCAAAGTTACTAGTAAGCATATTTGAAAAATGAAATTGAGTAATTGTAGGTATAGAATGAAGTGATTCTCGGCTCAAGAGTTTATAGATTGAATGTCTAATAAGAAAAAGGTTTGATTATGTTCTTGTTATAGAGTTTTGATTCACTGGAGAATATATACTGTTACACTGCATAGTGCCTACTGAGAGTTAAAGACCGTAATGGGTTTGAGACTAAAATGTGTGAGAAAAAGGAAAGTGACTTAGGAAGCCTGCATGGTTAGCTAAAGTGGAATCGGATCGGACAAATGAGATAGAGTAAACTGTATATCCGGATGAAGTGTGTGAACACTATAGAACAGTGAAATTGTCTTACGAGAATCGAATTTAAATATAAAGTGAATGGCATATAAAAATGACCGCATTAGGTACATTATTCTTGATTATAGTGAAGTGGAATTAAATGTTCTTGTATTGGTACCAAGGAATGTAAATCGTCCCGCGTGATTAAGGAGGTACCAAAGACATGGAGATGTCCTCAATGGAATACGAATTGGACTATATGGCACTATGGGAAAAAGGTATTGGAAGGATAAAATGTGATCAATGAATAGATTCGAAAATACTGAACTGAGTTATATATATCGGAACCAAAGGAGGTGACTATTCTAGAAATGGCAAGTGAGATAGCTAAGAAATGAGATCGCCAACTAATAGTATTGTCAAATCCGTTTACTGTCCTAAGTGATAAAGAGTTAGCCAAATTAGTAACTGAACCACGGACTGAGAATGGTTACTGTGATCACTCCAAAAGTGAATCATTAAGTGGAAAAGTGTATAGGATATATAGACTCATATGATTATTGTCATAGTGAATCGTTGACTGAGAATTTCGAGGACGAAATTCTTTTAAGGAGGGGAGAATTGTAACATCCCACCCCCTCCTCGAAGGGTAAAATAGTAAAGTTGGCATAGGATGAGATTAATTAGGAATAATTATTACTATTCATGCATAATAGGATTGATACACAGTATCAATTGTGTATACGGAATTACGGTAAATGCATTCATGACATTCCCGATAATTGGGCCTAACGGCATTTTATTGTGATTAACGTGGTTATGGGATTTGAAAAATTATTCTGAGTGCGCTGTTAAGCGTTTTCGATTTTAAGGGATTTTCAGGAATTTTTCTGAAATTTTTCGGAGAAAATTCCCGGACCGGCAAAATCACCGGTGACTGGCCTAAACATGTTTTGGGGTAGAAAAGGTGATTTTCGTGATTGAAAAATTATTTGGAGTGCACTGTTTCATGTTTTATAGTTTTAGGAATTTCATTAATTCTCGGAAAAATAATTGGGAAATTCTCGATTTGGATAAATCGCCAATTAGCGAACCGTCGCTTCTCAGTAGCAAAAATCGCTACCCACTGATGCTGTACTATTGGGTATTTTATTGTGGGAGTGCAATTAGGGTCATTGGAGTTGATTGGGTTAGTTTTGATCCGGACTGGATTAAAGAATTATTACTTTGATTTTCAAATAAAAGAGACCAATCCCATCTTGCCATTTAAAAGGTCTCATTAAATGCATTCCCTATCAAGTCTCGGACGTGTATGTTTTAAAGGAAGGAAGGGTGAGATTTGAAGGCTTTTGATTTATGTTCATCCAAAACTTAACCCTTCTCCATCAAACCATCGCAAGTTTGGCTCTTCTTTTCTCCATTTCCTCCATAACTTTATGCTACCATCTCTTACTCCCATCAAAGCTAGATGATGATAAGGTTGGTACATGTTTGAGAAGGAAAAGAGGTTAGTACTTTGGTGTAAAAGTTAGAAAGTGATTGTTGAAGGTTTGAAGGAGGTTTTGATTTGGTAAGTTTTCATTAAGTGTTGATCTTTAAATGGTGTATTTACATGAAATTACATGTCATGATAGTATGGGGTAGTTAATAAAAGGATTTAAAGCATGTATTAGGTTCATGTAGACATTAAAGGGATGATTATTGTGATTTGAAGAAAAGGGTATGAGGCTAGGTGAAGATGCAGTAAAATTTCTGATATGGTTTGATTTTGAATTGATTATGGATAATTATTTGAGTCTTTGAATTGAGGAATTTAAGGCTTCCAATTTTTCAGTATTAACCCTAGTATATGTATGACTGGAGTAATATTTAATTTGTATTTATTTTGATGTCTAGTGATGTGAAAAAGGCATTGGAAGTGGTTGAACTAAGGTTAACCTGAAATCTGGAAAGTTGGAATTATAATTGATGTTACTGTTTTGTTAATAATTTATTTTGTAGAAATGCAAATGAGGTAAGGTTAGTGGCCACTGAAACTTTGGGATGTTGGCTTCAATTTAGTGTGAAATAGGTGTTGTTGAATTTCAATGATAGAAGGGTGAAATTTTGCATGGAAAGTTACTGTTCCATTGCCTGTGAACAGTAACCGCAACCATGACATCTGAGTTTTGTTGATTTTTATGAATTAATTGAGATGGAATTAGGGAGAATGGTCTTCATGGAAGTTGTAGCATATTTGATTATCTTTCCATTGCTACTGATCTTGCTATTTTTGGAATTTTTTATTGGGAGATATGAATTGATTACTAATGACTGGTTTTGAGCATTTTGAATGAAACCTAGCTTAAGTGTGATTTTGTGAGTTTACTGATTGGAGGCAATTTTAACATTTTATGTGGACTGAATGGGTGTGAGTGAGCTTCTGAAAAGTTGTAGAGGAAAAGATTACCTTGAAAATGACATATGGTTTGTAATTTTTAGAAGTCAGAATTGGGAGTTATGATTTTTCAAAAGTGAACCCTACATTAGGTTATGAGTGGCTGAGCATAACAGAAACTTCCTTAACAGTTTTGAAATTGTTAGAGATTGAATTGGATGTTGAGTGCTCCATTAAAATTGAAGTTTGAGATGTTATCTTTTCAGGGATATAAAGTTCTGAATTTACTGACTTGTATATAGGGAGTTATGCTTGTTGTAAGGTTACTGCCCATATTGAAGGATTTCAGGGACAGTGACATTGAATGAAATAATTGAATGGTTTAGAAATAGAATTTGATTTTGGATTGTTCATGAAAGTTGTAGAGGACATTGTGAACTTATTGACCATATTTTTGTGGTAATTTATTACTAAGGAATCAGTGAGTTATGAAATTGCAAATGTACTGCCCTGTGTTGAGGGAAATTGTGAAGGCAGAAGGTTTGATGGCTTATTTGATACCCTTAGGGTTGGAATTGATTTTTATGGTCTTCTTGAGAATTGTAGAGCTTTTCATAAGCTTTCCAATGAGGTATAGTGGGTATTTTTCTGTTTTGTGTGTTAAAAGTTAGCATAATTGGAAATTGGGATTTAAATCTGGAAAGAAAGGGAAAGGCAGAGGCGAGACAAACTCGCCGTCTCATGAGCGACATCTCGCCTCATGGCGAGATTAGGGGCTGGTCGCGAGGCGCGCCTCCTCATGACGAAGCAGGATGATTCAGCCTCGCGAGGGCAGCGTCTCGCCCCCGCGAGGCAGGCTTATGAATATATATATATATATTACTGTTTTGATTATTATTTGGCATTAATTGATCCGACTGTTCATTTGTCAATTTCTTTCCCGTCCGACGTCCGATTGACCTGATTCCAGAGGCATCGGATTCGTTGAATATTTAATTTCATATTATGAGAAAACGGGAATTTTTAGACGGGAATTTGACGTAACCCCTATTGACGGAACATGTAAACACTGTTTTATTTAATTGAGGACCTATAGAGGTCCGAATTGCGCACCGTCAGCGCCTATGGATTTCTAATTTTTCATAGAATTTTATTATGGGAAAATATTGAATTAGGACCGGGAATTCATGAACATGCATATTTCATCAACATGAGCACAAATTTCATATTTAGTGACTCGTACTTTTTCTGATTCATATAGAGGCCCAATTGGAGCGTCGATTGACCGACGTCACAGAGGCTTTCCGGCATTAGCTCGGAAGTAATAGGTGAGTAACCTAGTTGGTTTCTCAAATTTCTGATTGCTTACATGCTCAACGTGAATTACGTGCAAAAGTGAATTGAATGATCACTGTATAAATACTGGCATATAATGTATGGGATTGACTGATACACTGGGCTTTATAGCCATATTGTGGATTGATGATACCGGGCTTTATAGCCATATTGTGGATTGATGATACCTTTGGGCTTTATAGCCATATTGTGGATTGATGATACACCGGGCTTTATAGCCATATTGTGGATTCTTGATACACCGGGCTTTATAGCCAAATCGCATATTTACTAACTCTCGCACTGCATGCATAATTGCATGATCGGATAATGGGCGTGCCCAAGTTGCTATTTTACCGATAAGAGCTTGAGCTCTCATCTTTGTCTTGACCGCCACGAGCCCGAGGGGAGAAATCACGACGCGTCCCCACCGAACACCGACCGAGCACTTGGGCACAATCTTGAATAATCGGAAAGAGTCACATATGCATTGCATTCGCATAAATGACCGCTTTGTGATAAATCTTGCGCTTCGTGATGGTATGTATTCTTGTTAATGGTTTCTTATTCTCGGATATGGTTAATGATTGCTTATTGGTAATTGATGATTCTCAGATTGCATCAGACGCCACGGGCGTAATGCATGATTTGAGTGAACCATCGATGATGGTTTCTCACTGAGTTCGCAAAACTCACCCAAAATTTGCATTTATTTTTCAGGTCCTGAAGAATACCCCGGTCGACATGGGAGTATGTCTACTGTAGATGAGTAAAGGTTAGAGATCGGGATCAGTTCGTATCTGCATTAGTGTCTTAGTAAACTGTATTCCGCAATCACTGTATAACAAGGCTTTATATTTTTACTGAGCCATTGTGGTATTAATGTTTTACTGCATTGACTGATTGTAATTATTACTGGATGACTGTAATAACTGAAACTGGTTTGTATTGAACACGGATTTTATTTACTTACTGTGTTTGCCGTGTGAACGCGGAGTTAATGGCTCCAAAAAGAAAAAAAAAGTGTGTACTGAATTTTAAATCGACTGATGTAGTACGCCACTCTCGTGGGACACGGACTCGGATATCACCAACGATATCGGGTTCGGGTCTTACGGGTGTGGGGTGTTACAACAACTTTCATGAAGACCAATTTAGCAAAATCAGCCTCATTCAACCCAGAAAAAATCCCAAAGTTTCAGATCACAATTTCAACTTTAGTGTCACTAAAGGTGCACTATTCATCCCTACACACATTGACGTATTCAAGTCAACATTTGGAATTCTTCAAGCCAAAATTAAACATCACTTCCTTCACAAGAAATATAGCCAAACACCTATAGTTTGATTCAAGCCAAAAATCATCTCAATTGGACAATTATAGAAGAATTTATGGCCAAATCATTGACACATACACAAATCCAATTTCCAACTTTTCAACCTAGCTCAACTTCTATCACTTTCATACCAATTCTACACCAATAATCACTCAATTTATTTAATATAGCAACCACCATCAAAGCAAGACCTCCACTTGAATCCACAAAACGGAAGCAACATACACTCCGTCATCCATTATTTTCTTACACTTTTAGAAACATGATTTCACTTCCAAAACATCTAAAACATCTCTAATTTACATTCCTCAAATTCTACTTCATCAATCATCAATCAAACAAGCAAGTTACATACCCATATACACCAAACACAATTTCCATGCAATTTATTTAAATAACATCACAAATAACTAATTTAACTACAAAGCCATCATTTATAACCTATTCTTACCTAATCAAGCTTCCAAATTTTCTACTCTTCAAAATCTCACAAACTCTCAAACTCTCTCCACGATACACGATCATCATCATCAACTTGAGGGGCGTGAGGTTTGGATTTTTAATGACCAAAAAAAAAGCAAGCAAAGTGAAAGAGTGGAAAAGATGGTCACTAAGTCAAGAAGAACAAGGAAGAGAAGAAGCTACGAGAATGAGAGAAAATTCTAACTTTAATCACCAATAACCCTTATAAACGAAGAAACATCGAGAAATAGATCAAAAAGGGAGGGGGTGGGTTTTAATGAAAGAATACATGGTGGCATGTTAGGCAAGTGACAAGTGTCACTTGCCACATGTCACATTTTTACAAGGTCACCTAGTTTCTCTCCAATTCAATTCTAATTTCTACTCCAATTTTCCCCAAATTTCAATGGCTCAAATTAATAAATCCTAAAATCATGTATCTAAATTTCCAGTGCCATTGAACAGTAATTTTTTTTACTACCAGTCAATAAATAGTTTGTCACTTGGCATTTTTCCTAGTCCGAAAAGTACCCCAAAATTTTAGAAAAAATTTCTAAAATTCTCTAAAAATTTAAAAATCACAAAGCCCCTCTCCAACTCAATTTTTCATACACACAAATCACATTTTCAAAAACAATCACATTTCTTAACAATTATACCGAGAAATGTCATGAATGCATGTACAGTCATTTTCATGTGCAAAATGTATTGTTCACGTGTATGTGTATGTGTATGTTATATAATGCATGAGCAAGAGATGTGTTTTCCTAATTTCTCTTATTGATCTCACATGTACCAATTTCTAGGGTTCAAACCCTTTGTATGGAAACGGGATGTTACATTCCTGAAAGAGACGACCTTGAAAAAATTATTTTGATATGCCCAGAACTATTTTAACTAGATCAATTGCTCCCACCCATTTTGTTGAACTAGATGATACTGTTACTGTTGACTGTACCAAAGTCAAGAAAGAAGGCAACTGACTACACAAAGTTAGGAATAGTAGGAAGAAAAAAAGGATGCCCCCTGTTAGACCCCTAAGTTCTGGAGCACTTCTCAGCTACCTTCATGAGGAGTCTTAGGCAAGAGGTTAGCTAGATTCACGCATGAGGGAGGCATGAGGAAAGATGTCGAAAGAGTTGCCAAAAACTCTTCCCCCTCGTCGAGAGGTAGATCATAAGATCGAGTTGGTTCCTTGAGTGATCCCACCTGCACATGCCCCATATAGGATGTCCCCAATGTAATTGATTGAACTTCAGAAACAACTTGGTGAATTGTTGGAGGCAGGGTTCATCCAACCATCAAAAGCTCCGTACGACGCCCGGTATTGTTTCAGAAGAAGCAAGACGATACACTGAGGATGTGTATAGACTATCGAGCATTAAACAAGGTAACGATCAAGAAAAAGTATCCGATACCTTTGATTCAAGATTTGATGGATAGGTTGTCGAGGGCTGAGGTGTTCACAAAGTTGGATCTTCGAAGTGGGTATTGGCAAGTGCGGATAGCCGAGGGCTATGAACAAAAGACAACATGCATAACAAAATATAGATCCTACGAAGTTTTAGTTATGTCATTTGGATTAATTGACGCCCCTGCTACATTTTTTAATCTAATGAATGACGTGTTGTACGATTTTCTAAATGAGTTTGTTGTGATCTATCTAGACGACATCGTGGTATATAGCACGAATATGGCAGAACATATGGAACACTTGAGGAGAGTGTTCGAAAGACTAAGGCAGCACAAGCTCTATGTGAAGATGGAAAAGTATGAGTTCGCTTAGTTGGAGATCAGATTCTTGGGTCACGTGGTAAGCAAGGGTCAAGTTAGGATGAATCCTAAGAAAGTGAAGGCAATAGTTGAATCGCAGGCTCCTACGACAGTACGAGAATTGTGGAGTTTTCTCAGCCTGGTGAACTATTACAGGTGGTTCATAGTAGGATACTCCAAGAAAGCGGCGCCATTAACGGACTTGCTAAAGAAGAAGCAAGAGTGGTGTTGGTCGAGTGCATGTGAGGAGGCATTCGAAAAATTTAAAGTTTCGATCTCAACCGAACTAATGTTGAAGTTGCCCGAGTTCGATCTTCCATTTGAGGTACATACTGACGCTTCGGACAAAGCCATTAGTGGAGTCCTTATACAGGAAGGTCATTCGATTGCATTTGAGAGCCGAAAGCTCAAAGATGCGGAGCAGCGGTACTTAACCCACAAGAAGGAGATGCTTGCAATGGAAACGTGGCAAGAATATTTGTTGGAAAATAGGTTCGTTGTTCGGACAAACAATATTGCTAACATATTTTTTAGGACCCAAAAGAAGTTGTCCACAAAATAAGCCCGGTGGTAGGAGTTCCTTGCCGAATATGACTTCGTATGGGAGCATAAACTGGGGAGGCATAATAACGTGGCAGATTCCTTGAGTAGGAAGGAGGTATTTGTAGCCCTTATTCGATCACGAGGGTGGAGTCCAACCTGTTGGAGCATATCAAAACGGCAGCTCCGCTAGACACCATGTACTGTAAGTTAATTACTTAAGTTAAGGAGGGTGTTGTACACAGGTTTTGGCTCGATGATGATGGGCTGTTGATGACTAAGAATAGTCAAGTTTATGTGCCGAGCTTTGGAGGATTGCAGAAAAAATTGTTGAAGAAGACATATAACTCACAGCGGGCTGGTCACCAAGGAGTCCAACAGATGTTAACGCTCCTATCGCGTTCTTATTTTTGTCCAAAGATGGAGGATGATGTGGAATGTTATGTCAAGACGTGCCTTGTGTGTCAGTTGGATAAACTGGAGAGGAAGAAGGAAACCAGTTTGTTATAACCCTTATCCATCCCCGAGAGACCTTGGATGTCGGTCTTAATAGATTTCATTAGTGGGTTTCCAAAGGTGGACAACATGGCATCAATCATGGTGGTGGTTGATAGATCTCCAAGTATGCGATCCTCATGCCAACTCCTGTAACTTGTCCCTCGGATGTTACGGTCGAGTTGTTCTACAAGAACGTGGTCAAATATTTCAGAGTACCAGCGGATATTGTGAGCGATCAAGATGCCAAATTTACGGGTCGATTCTGGACATTTCTTTTTAATTTGATGGGTTGTGAGTTAAAGTTCTCAACAACAAATCACCCACAAATGAATGGCCAAATAGAAAGAATCAATGGTTTGTTTAAGGAGTATCTTAGGCATTACATAAGTGTAAGTCAACGTAATTGGTTGAATTTACTTGATATTACACAGTTTTGTTATAACTTGCACAGATCTTTGGCTATAGAGAAGAGTCCCTTTGAGATTGTGTTGGGACAACAGCCTCTCACTCCATTGGATATTACTTAGTGTTGGGACCCGATCTGAGAACCGGATCCCAACCGAAAAGCAGAAACGGATACGAAGAACGAGGCAAATTCAAATTGGATAAATTGAATTCGATAAGGACAAACAAAGCGGAAGCGGAAGCAAAGCAGAAGCAAAGCGAATGCGGGATCGAAAGAAACAAATCAGAACGGTTACATTCAAAGTCTACAAATGAAGGCAAATCGAATCGCATAATAAATGTCCGACATCCGTGAATAAAATACAAAAACAATAACGACCGCGCTGGAAACCCTAAGACATTTCTTAATCCGGTATATTTTTTTTCTCTCTTTTCTTTTTCTTATAACCACCATATTCAAACTCATGCCAATCAAATACAAATAATTCCCACTTTTGGAAATGCATCCATATACAAATCTCAAAATTTTCATACTCTTATACTACTCACATCCATATAATTTCCTATAGTAAATTCATTCATAAATCCAAAACTCAACAATCATCCATATCACGTCAATCATTTTAATAAACTTTTATTCTTTCTTTTTCCAAAATTTCGGCAGCATAACGGCTGCCTTTGACCTAACCCAAAACCTGCAAATGGTTCAAAAATACACTTCTAAAAGCCCAATCAATCATACAATCATCAAAATCAGCCGGACCCTCCGTCCGGGATCTCAGCAGAAACAAACGCAATCTTAGTTCTAAACACTTCAATCATTCTTATCCATAACCATAACTCATCATCACACACAAACTTTGAACCGCAACTTAACATATAATTCCATAATTTACTTACACCAACACAATATACACAATTTCATATTCTCATACATCAATTCGTAAACCTCATACATTCTGAAATACATGCTCAAAATACATCATAATCACTTACTTAACGGAAATTCAAGCCATAAACAATATTAATATCCAAGCTCAATTCACATAAAAATACAGACGATGCAAAATCGGACCAAACATCTTTACATTCTTTCATCCGATCTCCTGCTCGAAACCTGGAGATGGGGATGAAAGGGGAAGTGAGCTCGAAAGCTCGTGAATAACACATTTATAAATTAACAAATAAGCGGAAATCAATTTTTTTCTTCATAAACTTTTTGCCAAAGGGCTTATTTTTCAAACTTTATAACTTTTCAAACACTTTCCTCAAATCTTTCCATATTTTTCAAACTTTTCATAATAAATTTCACTTTTTCATTTCTCAATTTAAACATGAATGCAGCACACAGCACAAAATCAAAAACACATAATATATCAAAATGGTCTGTTCGGTTAGGATAGCGTCTTCGCACATTCCCAGCATAGCGGTCATATGCGGTACAGAACAAACGTATTACACTTTCCGCATAGCGGTCCAAAGAAATGCCGTGAAGGAGTCCAAATCGAGTCCGTGTCACTAACGAAAGCACTGAACAAGGCTATAAACGAATAGAGACAGTGCACTGACTCACTAAGGACCTGACCAAACCCACTTAATCACATAATTCAAAACTGAAACTTTCAGATTGCCCGAAGGCACAAATCGAAAACTTGATTTTCATATGTGTCATACTACATACATTCACAGTTCTACATGATTCATACAATTCAATCAAATCAAGCAATTCCATAAATTCAACAATTTGCATAATTTATCAATGCACTCATAACATATGAATTTTCAGAAATTTCTATCGCTTTATCAAATCATTTAAAACAATGAATTTAAGCTTGTAATAATTTTCCAAAAATCATTCGGAAACGAATAAAGTACGAAAATCTTTTCTTTCACTTTCTAGAATTTTCAAAAAGTCATATATAGCTTACAAATCAAAATATAAATATGCTACCCACCTCGAATTAATGCCCGAAACTTGATTTCAAGCTCCAATTGATCCTTGCTTCTTTCCTTCTTTCAATTAAAATTGACCTAAGCCATAATCATTCAAATTCCACATCATAATTTGCATAATTCTCAAAATTAACTATAGAGAACCCAAATTTATCATTTTTCCAAGCTTTCTAAAACCAGAATTTCTAAAATCCCCAAATTTTAAATTTGACCTAAACCAATTCACTCAAATTCAATCTCATAAATAACTTAATTTTCAAAATTGATGTCATAATTTATCAATTCATACTACTTTCAAGATATCTAAACCACCAATTTCGAAAATTCTCAAATCTCAAAATTGGCCTAAACCAATTTATCTAAATTCAATATCATAATTCACAAATTCTTCAAAATTGATTTCATATTTCACAAACCCATATTCTCATCTATAATTCTACACCAAAATTTCACAAAATTCTTAATCACAAAATTAAGCCTAAACCTTAATTAATTTTTCATCCAAAATTAAACATAACCTAAGGCATATACATCAAAATTGACTTCATATATCACATACCCGTATCATTTTCCATGTTTCTCAACCAAAAATTCATCAAAATCTCAAAGCTCAAAATTTTCTCTTACCTCTTTTCTTCTTCAAATTTCGGATTTCTTGGTTCCCAAAGCAAGCTTCCTTCACTTTCCATCTTTTTCCTTTCAAACTAACTTAAAACTCTTGCTAAAAGCTTCAAAAATTCGAAAAATAGAATGCTCTCTCTTCTTTCTCCATATGCGAAGCTTCTCTCTTCTCTTCTCCTTATTCTTCTTTCATTTTCTTCTGATTTTCCAGCCACCTTCGTGGCTTTATTTGGCTAAAAACGACATCCCCTCTTGTATTAAGAGGCCATGTCATTAAATGATAGTTAAAGGACCAAAATGCCCCTAATACTTGCTTTATGCCATTCTCACTTGCGGGTCTGATTCGCACTATCAAGATGAAGGAATTTGTTAAAACTTCCTTATAGAGAAATGCTCCCCTATGTCTTAATTTCATAATGCCACAAGAATCATCCAATTCAGAGCACTACATCAAAAGTTATGTGCAAAACATTTCGGGTATATCCATATTCTAACACATTTTCCATGTATGATTATTTCCTTCCAGAAATTTATATTCTTAATCCTAGAATTGAAACTCGATGTCTTCATAAAAATTGTAACCTTATGTCTTTTGTTTAATTCAAAATAAGAATCGCCTCATTTCGATTCCCAAATCAAAAGTTATGCTCAAAATACTCTCAGATGTTCCTAATCCAAAAACTGCACTCTAATCCGAACTTAAATTAGGAAATGGAAAATCTTAGGGGCAAAATTGACATTTCATTTCTTCATATGATTTGTAGCCCCTTGTCTTAAATTTATTTCGCCTTAAGAATCACTTAAATTAGATCTCTGTAGATCCCGAATTTCTCAAAATACTGAACTATATTCAGAAAATTTCCCAACTCACTTTGATTAAATTAATCACCATTAATTTAATCCCATAAAATTACAAATTTCCCATGACAATGTAGGAAATTGTCTTAGGAATCCAACGCCGCAAGAATCAACTCAATCGGATGTCAGACGGGAAAGATATAAGCAAAATAGTGAACAAAGGTCGGATTTGAAAAAGGAAAGTCAAGAAAACCAAAAGAACAAAACGGTGTCGTGCAAGGGCGGAACGCCCGCGTTTGGGCGAGGCTAGGGCAAGCTCGCCCTGGCGATGCGTTGCCCTAACGACGCAAGCTGGACGCCCGCCCTCGCGAGGGCGATGCGTCGCCCTAGCGACGACGATACGTTATTTTTCATTTTCCTTTTTTTTCCACATGAAAAATCCAAAATTTCCAAAATTTATAACTCTTAATCCCGAACTCCAATTTTGACAAACTTAGTCTCTATATAAAGCTTGAGGGAAGCTCTACATCTTCCACGAAGGACATAAAACTCAATTCGACTCCTAAGGGAGTCCATTTTCTGGTCAAAGGTTCTGTCCTCTAATATTCATGCTAAAACCATAACATAAACTAGTAAAAATCATAACTTATTATTCCTTGATCGAAAAATTGCATACTTTATGTCAAATTGAAGATTAAATCAAATCCTTCAACTTTCATGAAGAACATCAAAGCTCAATTAACCTCTAACTAAGTTAATTTCTCAGTCAAAGTTTCAGTCATAATTAAAGTCAACAGTTAACCCTATCACACATAAACTTTGACTGGTTATAACTTCCACTCCCGATATCAAAAAATTGCAAACTTTATGGCTACAGAAAGCTCTTAATATAAACTACAAGTTTCTAGAAGACCATTTTATCAAATTTTGCCTAAATCAAAAATTAACCCTCAAAGACCAAAAAGTCAAACTTTTTACAATTTTTCATATTTTCACACTTTCTCTTTTTAATTCTTGCCATTTAACTTAATTTTAATCAATTCATTCACTTTTGAATATTTCTTATTTTTACTTCAAAATCGGGGTCCAACACTCAGCAAAGGACAAATGGCATATGTCCTGCACCACATAAGTTTGCAGTGGAGAAGCAAGAGTTGTTGGATGAGGCGAGGGACAGTCCTCGTAAAGCTTCTCGACGGATGAAGAAGCAAGCAGATCTTCGAAGGAGATCGTTGGAGTTTGATGTGGGAGATAAGGTTTTGTTGAAACTAACCCCGTAGATTTGGAAGAAGATATCAAGGAAACAAGTACATAGGGGATTCGTGCCGAAGTACGATGGACTGTTTGAAGTGCTACAAAAAGTGAAGAACGTTACGTACCGATTAAAGTTACCCGAGTGATTAAATGCACACCCTACTTTTCATGTTAGTTTTCTCAAGGCTTATTATGAAGATGCATCAGATCCGAATAGGAGTCAGGTGAAGCGTGCACCATCGGTTGTGAGAAAACAGTTTGAGGATCAAGTGGAGAAGATCCTAAACCACCGAACCATGGGTCAACATAGAAGAACCGACAGACTGAGTTTTTAATCCAGTGAAAGGGTAAACCTATAGCGGAAGCTACGTAGGAGAAAGATACAATCTTGTGGCGGTTCGAGGATCAGGTGAACGCCTACCTTCAAGCTAATTCGACGAGGGTGTTGAATCCATATGGTGGGGGTGGTTTGTTAGACCCCTAAGTTCCGAAACACTTCTCAGCTACCTTCATGAGGAGCCTTAGGCAAGAGGTTAGCTGGATTCACGCATAAGGGAGGCATGCAAAAACACTAAAGTAAATGTGTGCGAGTGAGATTGGACTTAGTGCGAATTTTGGTAGAGCATCGGACCTTGTGGAGATTGACTTGACCCAGGCTAAAGTCTTGACGGACTAAGGACTTATCCATGCTCGGATGAATGGACCATGACTAATGGACTTATTGTGGGAGCATTGGATCAGGCCAATGTGCTAGTGGGCTTCGAAGAGATCACATTGCATCATCAACGGATAGAGATCGTGGGGAGATCTTGGATGATGTGGCGACAACTGGGAGTTAGAGTTGCAGTGAAACCGAACTGTTGGACCCCGATCTTTCAGTGGAAATTAGAAATATGAAAATGAAAATTTGATAAGAGTTTTTATATATGAATGGAGTTATAGATATTTTGCCTTAAGGAAATTGATGAGAAAAGATTTGTTTGATTGGATAACTTTGGGTTTCAAATAGATTTGTATGGATTATGAAAGTTCAAGTGGATTGAAATGGAAGTTGAAATTAAGAAATAGAAAGTGAAAGTGTAAAATTTTGAAGAAATTAGAAAGCAAAGACAATTTGGTTGGTTATGCATGTGGTGTTTTAAGTTAGATTATTGCAAGAATAAGATTTCAGTCATATGTGGAGAATGATGGAGTTTTGTATCTTTTGTACTTGGACTTGAATACTGATGTTGTAATATAGCTTAGAATGCCATTTAATTTTATAAACATTTATCTTATGATGTTAATGAGATCTAGATTTATATATGGATATGAAAGATCAATTATGTATGAATATCAATTGTGTATAGATTTGTGTGTATTGTGTTTGAGAGGAATTAGTTGAAGAGTTTGTGGTGATGTGTTGATATGTGAAGTTGATGTGTTGGAATGGTGTTAGAAACTTCAATGGCAAATCTGTACTGATCTAGATATATTTGGCCAAAGTGGTCTTAATGAAAGTTGTAGTTCATGTTTCCAGCTTTCTAACGCCATAAAGTATGCAATTTTTCGATATCGGGGCAAGAAGTTATGATAAATTGAAGTTTGGATATTGCTTAGGTGATTGTTAAGCGGGCAGAAACTTTGATTGAAAAATTGACTTATCTAGAGGGTGAAGTTACTTTGGAGTTCTTTATGAACATTGTAGAGGTTGTTTTATCTTTCCATTGATATAAAGCATGAAAATATTGGATAAGAGAGTAGAAAGAGTGATCTTGGTATGAGTTGTGATAAGGAAAGACTTGGAGACAAGATTGGTAGTGATATGAAAAATGTTCACTGAATATGTTTCAGTATTTTAGCCATAACGTTTTCTCTAGTAATCCAAACGAGATGATTCTTGATTTGGATTAAACTAGAGATATATGGCCACATTTTGTAAGAAGACATCGAATTTCAATTATGTGCCTAAGAGTCTCAAATATTGTCATGAAGTTAAGAATTGGGTGCAGTGTTGGTGCAGGTACGAAAGTCTTATCTTCTAACTTTAGGGGAAATTCTTGGATTGATAAAGATAGATTTTGGCAAAATTTCCTTCTAGAAAGTTGTAGATTTTTCTCTTAGCTTTCTAACTAATCAAACCGTGTCTAATTTGGAGTTCTGAATAGAAAGTTATGATCTTTCTAAGTGGGGATGTTCTGAAGAAAGGGGTCAAACGAAGTTAGTCTTCATTTTCGCCCGCGATGATAGCGTCATCTTAAATCTGTGATGACGTCATCACGAACA
The DNA here is from genome assembly GCA_029891385.1 of Erythroxylum novogranatense. Classification (NCBI taxonomy): domain Eukaryota; kingdom Viridiplantae; phylum Streptophyta; class Magnoliopsida; order Malpighiales; family Erythroxylaceae; genus Erythroxylum; species Erythroxylum novogranatense. The sequence goes on along the minus strand of CM057234.1, from coordinate 47,047,538 downwards.
ATTAATTTTGTCTGTGCTGACGTCATCACAGACAATTTTTGCGTCTGTGCTGGCGTAACCACAGGCAATTTTTGCGTCTGTGCTGGCGTTACCACGCATTTAATTTTTGCGTCGTCTCGACGTCATCACGCATTTAATTTAAGTCTGTCTTGACATCATCGTCTGCTTTTGTGTTTTTGACCCCTCTTCCTTCTTTTGGCCATAACTTTTTGTGTAGACCTCCAATTAAGTCGATTTTTGAAGCGTTGAATTCCTAAGACATTTTTCTATCTTTTCATACTATATAGATCAGTTTTGGAATTAAATGGAGAAAGATAGCTTGGATTTTCGTGAACTGATCGGTTATAAAAGTTTGGACAGTGTTCAGTATTTTAGAGATATCTTGATCGGTAGAACTCCGATCGATTTGATTCTTTTTGCAAATGAAAATAGAGACATGGGGCTAAAAATGTTATGAAGGAGCCGATCGACAATGTAGCCTCTAAGACTTCCAATTTCGGGTCGGAAGTTAGGTGTAGTGTTCAGCCTCGGGTCTGAAGAATAGACTTCAGTATTTTGGAGATATCTTGAGTTATAGAGCTCGGATCGATCCGATTCTTGAAGCATTGGATTCGTAAGACATAGAGGAACATTTCTCTAGAAGAAAGTTTTGTCAAATGGCTTCATTTACCTGATCAAAATAATCAGACAAAATGTCAGTTTTAAAGACCAATGAAGGGGCAATTTTGGATGTTTACTTAAAGGGTTAAGTTTATAGGCTTAAATGGAGGGGCTTATGGGTCATTCCCCATTCATTAAATGACATGACACTATAAAAAGGATTGAGCTGTTGTTTCTTTAAGTGAGGCACGACACTTGAACAAAAGGAAAGAAAATAAGAGAGAAGAGAGAAGGGAGAGCAAGCTTCAGTGGAGAAAAAGGAGAGAAAGCTAGGGCTCGATTTTTCTACCACTTGAAGAGTGATTTTGATGTCATTCTAAGAGAGAAAGGTGGAGGATGAAGAGCTTCATCTTGAACCAAGAAAATCCAAAATGGAGGAGAAATGAGGTAAGAGCAGTTTTTAAGATTTGAGTTTCTCTTGAAGTTTTGGTTTAGAATCATGGAAAATGGAATGGGTTTGTGGAGTATGAAGTTAATTTTGTTGATTGCTAAGTATTATGGGTTTAATTTTGGATGGAAATTAATTAGGGTTTATGCCCAAATTTAGAATTTGGGGATTTTGGAAATTTGTGATTTAGAAAGCTTGAATATATGAGGAATTTATGTTTTCTAAGTTCAATTTGAGGATTAAGTTATTTATGATGTTGAATTTGGGTGAAATTGCTTTAGGTGAAGTTAAATTGGAAGAAAGAAGGAATCAATGGACAAATTGGAGCAAGGAACACGTTTCTAGCATCGATTTGAGGTGGGTACCTGTTTATAATAAAATTTATAAGCCACTAATGCTTTCTTTAAATAAAGCGATTTTCTGATTTCAATTGCATCGTAAATGTTGCACCATTATGTGAATGATTTGAAAAATCATTATTGATTCCATACATAAACGTTTGATGAAATGCAAAATACATTTGTGTTATGCCTCGAAAGATCTATGGCATTTCAGATATTTGGAAAAGAGCATTCGATAAAGTGATTGAGCATGAGTATGTGCTTTTGTTTGGGCGAGAGAGAGCGTTGTGTTAGTCACGTGCGTCGGCGTTTAAACCTGCTCCCGGCTGCCCATTAGAGGCCACGAGATCCTGAGAAATCGGACTCGTTGTGTTTACGATAAACTTCGGTTTATTCGTTATGTTCCACGGAACTCTCGAGCCATGTGTTGTGCATTGCATATGTGAATTGCCATTGCATCTATGAATTGCCGAGTTGATGCATTCATGTTTTATAAATTTATGGGTTTATGGTGAAAGCCTAAAAATCATATGTTTTGCAAATGGCGATTTTGGCTACAACGAGAAAAGTACTTTTGAAAATGTGCTTTATGGATTTCAAAGAAATATTTTCCAAGACCGAAAAAAAAAGAATTTCAAGGATTTTGCTTATATATATTCGTTATAAACTGTTACCCACGGGTAGAAGCTCACCCCCTTCATTCCCATCCACGGTGATGAGAAGAAGATCGGGTGCAAGAAAATGAAGATTTCTGTTTACATGTGTTTTATTGTATTATTGTTAAGTGAGATGGTTCTTTGAAGTCCGGAATTGTTGTGTATTCGTACTTTGGTTTAGGGTTATGGGTAATGTATAAGGCTTGAAAATGCCACTATGATTTGTATAAAGCTTTGATTTATGAAATGGTGTATAAATCGTAATTGTATTTATGAAGTTTGGATGAGGCTATTGAGTTATGGTATTGCACATGGGTATGTTATATAACTTGTTTATGTTCAACTGAGATATAAGCATGATTTGTATATGGAGAAATGTGAATAAACGGGTATTGGACGTTGGATAGTGCGATTGTATAGCTTGTGACTGTGATCCTATAGCTTGGATGAGATCAGAAAGATGAGACCTAAAATCCCTCATTAAAATATGAAAACTAACGCCTTCCATTAATATGGTAAGAACCAGAGTTCTTATAGGGTTGGGTTGTTGAGCTAACCTCAATCTCACTCTATGCGAATATGTTCAAACCATGAAAATGTGATTTTCGAATTAATGGGTCGGTTTTCCTAGAAGCGTTGATTTGTTGAGCTAACCTCAAGGTCAACGTGGACAGAGGCGACATTGGGTAGTGTACATCAGATGTACACGCATCAAGTGTTGATAACCCAATGTATGTGCATACATCAACTGTTGATAGCATCGAAGCGATAGTTGCATTAGTGATGCAATTGGTATGACCGATACCTACCGATTGACCTAAGGTGGCTTGTTGGGCTAACCTCAAGGTCATTCTTAGCAATGTCGGATATCGACCCACTAGGTCATTGTGCCATTTTGTTTCTTGGATTCATGATGAGGGTTATGGATTCTATTGAAACTAGTGGGAGCCATATGTATGTCATTTAAATCCTTATGATTATACATTTAATTATATTCTAACTTTCTTTCTCTCTCTATGTTTAGGTTGGTTGAAGATGTCGACCAGTGTGAATCTTCGCGCCCTAATGGACTCAAACAAATTAACTGGACCAAATTTTCTTGATTGGCTGCGAAATCTAAGAATTGTTCTCAGATCGAGGATCTAGGATATATCCTTGATTTTCCGCTTCGGATCCACTTGTCTGAAGGAGCTTGATGATGATCGGAAGGCATATCGTAAGCATCTAAAAGACGATGACATAGCCACGCATTATGCTTGCATCGATGTCACTGAGCCGCGAAGCGACGAGTCTATGGATGCTCACACGATAGTGTTTCATCTACGAGTTGTTTGATAAGCAAGCTCGGTCTGAGCAGTTCGAGACCTCGAGGTTGCTCTTTACAACGAAGATGACTCTTGGTTCATCTGCGGTCAATATGCATTGAAGATGAATGGCTATATTGAGAGGTTGGTGTCTTAGGTTTTGTGATGGATTGTGAGTTAAGTATAGACTTGATTCTTGTTGGCTTGTCGATAGTTATTCACGGTTTGTGTTGAACTATCGGATGAACCAAATATCCACCACAATTCGAGTGATCAATCTGCTTAAGATAGCGAGAAAATTCGTCAAGCAAGATAGCAAGGCGTTCTTATTGGTGGATTCTTCTTCCTCTGGTTCCAAGAAAAAGAAATAGAAGAAGAAGAAGGGTAAGAAACCCAAGGAAAATCCAAAAGGAAGCATAGCCAAAGGCAAGAAGAAGATCAAAGAGACTGCACCAAAAGGTACCTGCTTCCATTGCGGTAAGACTGGTCATTAGAGGCGTAACTGCAAAGTATATCTAGAAGAACTGAAGCAGAAGAAGGCATCAGATGCCTCGACTTCTTCAGTATGTTTGTCATTGAGGTTAATCTTGTTTACGATCATAACATATGGGTATTAGATACGGTTGTGGCTCACACATATGCAATGATATCACGGGCCTCGAGGACGATGGCTGACTCATAAAGGGAGAAATGGACATGCGTGTTGGTAATGGAGCAAGAGTTCTGCATTAGCCGTAGGGACTTATGTTTTGACACTCCCAGTGGGCTTGTACTTAACTTGGATGATTGTTATTTTGTACCGTGTTAACAAAGAACATATTATCATTTCTTGTTTAAATAGATTTGGTTTCCATTTGTCTTTTGGTAACAATGGTTGTTCTATTAGCTCAAATGGAATGCTTTATGGTCTTGGTACATTATCCAACGGTATTTACATATTAGATATGTCACATCCGGTTATGAATGTCAATGGCAAAAAGACATAAAAGAGATAATTTAAAATCAACTTATTTATGGCATTGTCGCATTGGCCATATAAATGAGAGACGATTGCTAAGCTCCATAAGAATGGAAGTTTAGGGTCATTCGATTATGAATCTTATGACACATGTGAATCTTATTTATTAGGCAAGATGACTAAGTTACCTTTAAGGAAAGGGTGAGCGAGCGATTGGATTATTAGATCTAATACATTCGGATGTATGTGGTCCGATGTCCATCCATGCGAAATGGTTGTTGTTACTTCATTACCTTTATCGATGATTATTCTCGATATGGGTATCTCATATCTAATGAGATACAAATCAAGCGTTTGAAAAGTTCAAACAATTCAGAAATGAAGTAGAAAAACAACTTGGTAAAAGTATCAAAACATTACGATCCGATCGTGGTGGTGAATACTTAGACCAAGAGTTTTGGATTATCTCGAGATAATGGGATTTTATCTCGATGGACTCCTCCTTACACACCACAAAGATAATGATGTGGCGAAAGGAGAAATCGAACCTTGTTGGACATGGTACGATCTATGATGGGCTTTACGATTACCAAAATCCTTTTGGGGTATGCACTTGAGACATTTGTTTACTTGTTAAGCGAGTTCCATCAAAGACAGTTGATGTTACTCCATATGAGATGTGGACTAATAAAAACCTTATCTTTCTTATTTGAAAGTATGGGGTTGTCCTACTTATGTGAACGGACAAAGTCGAGATAAGCTTGAAGCAAAATCGACAAGTGTTTGTTAAATAGGATATCCTAAAGAAATAAGAGGATATCAATTCTACCTTGCGAGGAACAAAAGGTGTTTGTTTCAACGCATCTGTCTTTTTAGAAAGAGTTTCTTTTAAAAGAGGACAAGTGGGAGCAAAGTTGAACTTGAAGAAGTTCAAGATGCTCGGACGACGCAGATCAATCGCTGAACACAAATCTGTAACTCATATGAGATGAGGTAATATTCAACCTTCTACTTCACACGAAATTCGTAGGTCAAGTAGGATACGCACTGTTCCCGAGAGATATGGATTTCTCGTAAGTGAACAGAATGACGTATTGTTCATAGAGGATGATGAGCCTACCACCTATGAAGAGGTTCTGAAGAGTTCAAAGTCTGAAAAATGGCTTCGTGCCATGAAATCTGAAATGGATTCCATGTATGAAAACCAGGTATGGACTTTGGTTGATGCACCTGAAGGGATAAAATCTATAGGGTGCAAATAGGTTTTCAAGAAGAAAACCGACATGGATGGTAATGTGATTACCTATAAAGCGAGGCTTGTGGCTAAAGGCTTTCGTCAAAGACAAGGAGTTGACTATGGCGAGACCTTGATCGATGTAATGCTTAAATCCATTAGGATACTCCTAGCCATTGCCGCTCATTATGATTATGAGATATGGCAAATGGATGTGAAGACAGCTTTCCTGAATGAAAATCTAGCTGAGGATGTGTACATGACACAACCTGAGGGCTTCATTTCCGCTAATGGCGAAAAGGTATGCAAGCTTCAGAAATCCATTTATGGATTGAAGCAAGCATCTAGGAGTTGGAATATCCGTTTTGATGAGACAATCAAAGAGTTTGGTTTCTCACAAAATTCGGATGAACACTGTGTGTACAAGAAGGTTAATGGAACTGCAATTGTATTCCTTGTGTTATATGTAGATGACATATTGTTACTAGGAAACGATGTCTCTATGCTGCAGTCTATAAAAATTTGGTTGTCCAAACAATTTGCCATGAAAGACCTTGGAGAAGCAACTTATATCCTTAGGATAAAGATTTATAGAGATAGATCGAAGAGGTTGCTTGGTCTTTCACAGTCAACGTACATAGACAAGGTGCTAAAGAGGTTTAGCATGGAGCAATCCAAGAGAGGGTTTCTTCCCATTGCTCATAGGATAACACTCTTGAAGTCTATGTGTCCTCGTACACAGGACGAGAGGATGCGTATGAATATGATCCCGTATGCGTCTGCAGTAGGATCTATTATGTATGCAATGCTATGTACGAGACCCGATGTATCATATGCTCTAAATGTTACGAGCGTATACCAATCGGATCTGGTGAAGGTCCTTTGGGTGGTATCAAGAATATCTAAAATACTTGCGAAGAACTAAGGATGTTTTCTTGATATATGGAGATGGAAATTTCAAGTGGCGGGCATACGGATGCAGTTTTCAATCGATAAGGATGATTCCAAGTCCCAATCAGGTTATGTTTTCACATTTGAGCGGCGGAGCGATCGGTTGGAAGAGTTCAAGCAGAGACGATCACGATTCAACGATCCAAAGCGAGTATATTGCCGCATCGACGCAAAGAAAAGAAGCCGTTTGGATCGAAGTTCATTCTTGAACTTGGTGTGGTTCCTAAACGTGATGGATCCATACAGTGTATTGTGACAATAATGGAGCTATTCATGGAACAAAGGAACCAAGGTCTCATCACGATCCAAACACGTACTCAGCCGATACCATTTGATTCGGGAGATCATTGCTCGAGGTGATGTCTTGATAGAGAGAATTCCCACAGAGTAGAATATTGCTGATCCGTTGACAAAGCCATTGTCACAGAAGAATTTTGATTCTCATGTACTCGCTTATGGTAATAGATACCAAGGCGATTGGCTTTAGGTCAAGTGGGAGATTTGTAAGTGTAAGTCGACTTGTACCATGTGTAAGGCGACTTGTGGTTCTTCGATCGATAAGTCGACTTGTCCACTCGTGTAAGTCGACTTATATGTCTGATACCATAAGATTGTTAGACTAGTGCCCTAAAGGCAATCCCTTTAGCGCGTTTTGTTCATAGTCATGTATGCAGACTTTATGAATAAATAAAGCAAGGCATATTTCATTTATTTAATGTTCATTTTATTATGAATTGATTGTGATCTTTAATCAAATTTATGAAGTCCATGATATATGACATAGCATGAAGGAAATTATGATGCGATCATACTACTGAGATTCCTATCATGTGCAATTATGTCAAGATCTAAATTATCCTAGTCATAGGATTAATGAGGCCGGACATCGTTAATCCGGATAGACTAGCATATGTCAAACTCCTTGATTGGATCAGCGGTGGATCTCGAAAACCGTAAATATTGAGATATTTAGATTTGACATGTGGATGCTTACTAGTGGTAGTAAGTACATTGGATGACCTGCCATGAGATCATCACATGGATGTCCTATACAAATGTCGGTGATAATCTCATCATAGCAATGGTGCAAGTATCCTTGACTTGAGGTACTCGAGGATATCTTGAGTACTAATTACGTACTTTGACTCCATTCCTTGTTGCCTTTCGAGGTCACTCATAGGGTGGTGATTGGAGTGCAGTTTGAGGTATTCAAGGTAATTGAGTAGCCAATAGAGGATTCACCACTACGTGATAGCGGAAGAGATACCCATAGCCTCTTATCGGGATCATTACTTGGAAGTCTCTGGCGCCGAACACATATGTGTCATGAAGAGGTCTTCATGGACATATAAAGTAATGAGTCCTAGGGCGAGAACTGATTACACTTGGACTAGATTTGATCTAATCACCTCTAGTAAGAGTTGACACATTGCCCATACTCAAACCAAGTGGGGTATAGCATGGTGAAAGGACGAATTGCACGATAATTATCTATGGAAGGGTTAGTGATATGGTTTCATTAGTCAAACCAATTACTTTCCGGTCAATTGGGGGTCATGATGTGTTGCTAGATACCACTCATGACTTGCTTAGATTAAGTGTTAATCTAAGTGGCCAACATAACCGGGAACCTAATGGGTCACACGCATAAGAGTGACTCGGAGAATCTGTAAAATAGTTTTAGATAGTGATCCAATATTTGGAGAGCAATAGGATTAAATGGATCCCGATGAGATTGGGATATGTCCCGATGAGATCCCGACATCGACATTGCTGAAAACCGTCTCCGGCAATTTTTTTTTTGGCGGGGCTGATAGGTAGGTGAGGACCGACCCAGTTTGATGGACCTCTTGACAAATATATATATATTAATTAATTAATTGAGAATTAATTAATTATATATATATATATGTGAGTGTTCGGTGGAGTAAAGCAAATGGAGAAGAAAATGAGTTTGAAAAGTCAAACTTAATGATTAAGTTAATTTTTCAATGCTTTTTAAGCCACCAACGTGGCTAGTCTCCTAACCATGCCTTCATATGTTTTAATTAGTTAAATATACATATAAGAAGGTTAGAGAAGCAAGCTTATTCGGTGGTTTTTGGAGGAGAGGGCCGAATGCTTAATAGTTAAGCTTTGAAATGTGATTTTCATCTTCTTCCTCTCTTACTCTCACGATAGCTTCTACTCTCCAAGACTCCACCTAGGTTCAATCTCTTGCTCTCCAAGATCAAGGTTAGTGGTAGCACACTCTTTACCTTGTTCTAGCTATTCCCGGGTCAAAGGGGTTTACCCCGGTTAGGTTTTTCGACCTCTGCGTGGATACCGTTAGAGACGGTCTCCTTTGGTCGTTATAGTTTGACTAGTTATACATACACTTGGATCCTGGCTTTCGGGAATGTCCCGGGATTCAAAATTTTAAATTCCGCACTGTGTTCATGTGATGAACACCCCAGGATTTTCCAACAATTTGGCCAAAGTGGTCTTAATGAAAGTTGTAGTTCATGTTTCCAGTTTTCTAACGCCATAAAGTATGCAATTTTTCGATATCGGGGCAAGAAGTTATGATAAATTGAAGTTTGGATATTGCTTAGGTGATTGCTAAGCGGTCAGAAACTTTGATTGAAAAATTGACTTATCTAGAGGGTGAAGTTACTTTGGAGTTCTTTATGAACATTGTAGAGGTTGTTTTATCTTTCCATTGATATAACGCATGAAAATATTGGACAAGAGAGTAGAAAGAGTGATCTTGGTATGAGTTATGATAAGGAAAGACTTGGAGACAAGATTGGTAGTGATCTGAAAAATGTTCACTGAATATGTTTCAGTATTTTAGCCATAACATTTTCTCTAGTAATCCAAACGAGATGATTCTTGATTTGGATTAAACTAGAGATATATGGCTACATTTTATAAGAAGACATCGAATTTCAATTATGTGCCTAAGAGTCTCAAATATTGTCATGAAGTTAAGAATTGGGTGCAGTGTTGGTGCAGGTATGAAAGTCTTATCTTCTAACTTTAGGGGCAATTCTGGGATTGATAAAAATAGATTTTGGCAAAATTTTCTTCTGGAAAGTTGTAGATTTTTCTCTTAGTTTTTCAACGAATCAAACCGTGTTTAATTTGGAGTTTTGAGTAGAAAGTTATGATCTTTCTAACTGGGAATGTTCTGGAGAAAGGGGTCAGACGAAGTTAGTCTTCATTTTTCGTCTGTGATGACGTCATCTTCGTCTGTGATGACGTCATCACAGACGAATTTTTACGTCTGTGCTGACGTCACCACAGATGAATTTTTGCGTCTATGCTGACGTCACCACAGACGAATTTTTGCGTCTGTGCTGACATCATCGTCTGCTTTTGTGTTTTTGACCCCTCTTCCTTCTTTTGGCCATAACTTTTTGTGTAGACCTCCGATTGAGTCGATTTTCGAAGCGTTGGATTCCTAAGACATTTTTCTATCTTTTCATACTATATAGATCAGTTTTGGAATTAAATGGAGAAAGATAGCTCAGATTTTCGTGAACTGATCGGTTATAAAAGTTTGGACAGTGTTCAGTATTTTAGAGATATCTCGATCGGTAGAACTCCGATCGATTTGATTCTTTTTGCAAATAAAAATAGAGACATGGGGCTAAACATGTTATGAAGGAGCCGATTGACAATGTAGCCTCTAAGACTTCCAAATTCGGGTCAGAAGTTAGGTGTAGTGTTCAGCCTCGGATCTGAAGAATAGACTTCAGTATTTTTGAGATATCTTGAGCTATAGAGCTCGGATCGATCCGATTATTGAAGCATTGGATTCGTAAGACATAGAGGAACATTTCTCTAGAAGAAAGTTTTATCAAATGGCTTCATTTACCTGATCGAAATAATCAGACAAGATGTCAGTTTTAAAGACCAATGAAGGGGCAATTTTGGATGTTTACTTAAAGGGTTAAGTTTATAGGCTTAAATGGAGGGGCTTATGGGTCATTCCCCATTCATTAAATGACATGACACTATAAAAAGGATTGAGCTGTTGTTTATTTAAGTGAGGCACGACACTTGAACAAAAGGAAAGAAAATAAGAGAGAAGAGAGAAGGGAGAGCAAGCTTCAGTGGAGAAAAAGGGGAGAAAGCTAGGGCTCGATTTTTCTACCACTTGAAGAGTGATTTTGATGTCATTCTAAGAGAGAGAAAGGTGGAGGATGAAGAGAGCTTCATCTTGAACCAAGAAAATCCAAAAATGGAGGAGAAATGAGGTAAGAGCAGTTTTTAAGATTTGAGTTTCTCTTGAAGTTTTGGTTTAGAATCATGGAAAATGGAATGGGTTTGTGGAATATGAAGTTAATTTTGTTGATTGCTAAGTATTATGTGTTTAATTTTGGATGGAGATTAATTAGAGTTTATGCCCAAATTTGGAATTTGGGGATTTTAAAATTTTGTGATTTAGAAAGCTTGAATATATGAGAGATTTATGTTTTCTAAGTTCAATTTGAGGATTAAGTTATTTATGATGTTGAATTTAGGTGAAATTGCTTTAGGTGAAGTTAAATTGGAAGAAAGAAGGAATCAATGGACAAATTGGAGCAAGGAACAAGTTTCTAGCATCGATTTGAGGTGGGTACCTGTTTATAATAAAATTTATAAGCCACTAATGCTTTCTTTAAATAAAGAGATTTTCTGATTTCAATTGCATCGTAAATGTTGCACCATTATGTGAATGATTTGAAAAATCATTATTGATTCCATACATAAACGTTTGATGAAATGCAAAATACATTTGTGTTATGCCTCGAAAGATCCCATGGCATTTCGTATATTTGGAAAAGAGCATTCGATAAAGTGATTGAGCATGAGTATGTGCTTTTGTTTGGGCGAGAGAGGAACGTTGTGTTAGTCACGTGCACGTCGACGTTTAAACCTGCTCCCGGCTGCCCGTTAGAGGCCACGAGATCCTGAGAAATCGGACTCGTTGTGTTTACGATAAACTTCGGTTTATTCGTTGTGTTCCACGAAACTCTCGAGCCATGTGTTGTGCATTGCATATGTGAATTGCCATTGCATCTATGAATTGCCGAGTTGATGCATTCATGTTTTATAAATTTATGGGTTTATGGCTGAAAGCCTAAAAATTATATGTTTTGCAAATGGCGATTTTGGCTACAATGAGAAAAGTACTTTTTGAAAATGTGCTTTATGGATTTCAAAGAAATATTTTCCAAGACCAGAAAAGAAAAAGAATTTCAAGGATTTTGCTTATATATATTCGTTATAAACTGTTACCCACGGGCTGTAAAGCTCACCTCCCCCCTTCATTCCCATCCACAGGTGATGAGAAGAAGATCGGGTGAAAGAAAATGAAGATTTCTGTTTACATGTGTTTTATTGTATTATTGTTAAGTGAGATGGTTGCTGAGAAGTCTGGAAATGTTGTGTATTCTGTACTTTGGTTTAGGGTTATGGGTAATGTATAAGGCTTGAAAATGCCACTATGATTTGTATAAAGCTTTGATTTATGAAATGGTGTATAAATCGTAATTGTATTTATGAAGTTTGGATGAGGCTATTGAGTTATGGTATTGCACATGTGTATGTTATATAACTTGTTTATGTTCAACTGAGATATAAGCATGATTTGTATATGGAGAAATGTGAATAAACGGGTATTGGACGTTGGATAGTGCGATTGTATGTGAATGTTATTGGATTGAGGATATTGAAGTCACTTGCAAGAGATGGAATGAAAATGAAAGAAAGAAAGAAAAAAAAAGTACACGGATTGGATTAGTTTTGACTGATAGTCTTAAGGTTTCCAATGCAAACGCTTTCCTTGATACTTGTTCACGGATGTCGGCTCCGTTTTGTTATGTATCAGAAATTGGTTTCTATTCGATTTGCTTTCGATTCGTTAATGATTTGTTTCGCTTTGTGATCTGAAGTTTGCTTCGTATCTGATTTGATTTCGCCTTATGTTTCGTTTCCTTGCTTTGATTCGATTCATATTGGTTCGTATTCGTATTCATTTTCTGTTTTTGGGTTGGGGCGTCGGTCTCCGGATCGAGTCCCAACACGAACGTTCGAAGATAACAAAGTTCTTCAAGGAAAAGGATGTTAGTTTCCAAGTTGAATGTAAACTCTATCTTGTTGTTATCTTATCTTATCAGTTAGAGTCCTATTTAGACGGGGGTGTTGTCTAATTGGTCCATGTGATGTAATCTGATAAGGATAGACGTGATCTAGTATGATCTTAGGTAGTTTAGATTGAGTAGGGTTTTGAATGTAACTTGGAAGGCAAGTTAGGATGCCTATATATAGCTCATTCGAGCTTTGCTTTTCTCATTCAATTAGAGAGAGCATTCTTTGTATTCTTTTGAGGGAAAGTATATAAAGTTGGTTTTATACCGTATCTCTGTGCGTTCTTGTTGCCTTTGTTCTTATTGTTCTTATAAGTATTGTTTTTTTTAGTGTGTGTGAGGTAAACACTTCGAGGGTTGGGAAAGGATGAGTCCTCGATTTAACGGATCTAAACGAGACTGTCGTGCAAAGGGTGTGAGTGAGAAACTTCAGTGAAAGTTTGAGCTCCTAAAATACCTTTGTAATAACAGTATTGTTTCTTCGTGTGTATGCGAGGTAAACACTTCGAGGGTTGGAAAAGACTGAGTCTTTACTTTAACGTATCTAAACAAGACTGCCGTGTAAAAGGTGTGAGCGAGAAACGTCAGTGAAAGTTTGAGTTCCTAGAATACCTTTGTAACAACACCTGTAAATAGTCTACTCATAACTGGGTGTACACGTATGGAAGGCCTATAAATAGGCCTTTATCAGTTTTCTAATATTCTAGAAAATATCTTCTACTATTAAACCCTCATAAAAGTTTAGAGAGTGTTTTTCCTATTTAGTGAGAGAGTTAGTGTTTCTCTTTGTAAAATAGAGAGAGGTTGTACTCCTAAATTTTATAGTGAATTTTCTTTTTCTTGCCCGTGGTTTTTACCCTAGTTAAGATTTTTTATATAAAATCTATCTTTTCATTACTATTCCTTCAATCTTATTTAGCTGTGAACCTGCTCTAATTTGGTCAATTTTACAACAAATGGTATCAGAGTGAGGTGAGAAAATTACAATAAATTTTTTTGGCGTAATTAGTTCGGAGTTTGAGTGAGTACAGTGAAAGTTGGTGAATCGTAACTATAAAGGGTGACAACTATTCATGCATTTATTATTGCTTTAAAATGTGCAGTTATTGTAATTCAAGTATGCAACACTATTCACGTGTATGGTCCTATTCATGCATACACATACAGTACGATTCACATATACGAAAATATTCATATGTATGACTACTATTCACGTAAAATAGTGGGAGCTAAATTTTGTTCGTTATAGAAGCAACGACAGCAAAATTTTAGATTAAAAAGTTCAATGTGAGTAATTTCTTATTGTAAAAGTTGAAGATGAAGGCTATCTTGAGAAAAGATAACTATTTAGTAGTCATCAGCGAAAGGCCGATAACATTCATAGATGATAATAAGTGGAATGAGATAGACGGGCATGCTATTGCAAATCTTCATTTGGCACTAACAGATGGGGTGTTGTCATGTATAGAGGAGAAGAAGACGAAAAAAGAGATTTAGGATTATCTCACAAAATTATACAAGGCTAAATCACTCCACAACAACAAAATTTTGAAGAGAAAACTATATACTTTATGCATGGTGGAATCCACTTCAGTGATAGAGCACTTAAATAATTTAAATACTATCATAACTCACATCATTGGGGCACAAAATAGAGATAAGTGAACATGCAGAACTTTTACTCTAAATTCTACTAGATTCGTATGATCAACTTGTCATCAATTTAACAAACAACACAGACAATCTAGTATTTGACAACATTGGAACTATTCTGGAAGAAGAGAGTCGGCACAAAAGTAAGGAAAATAGGTTGGCAAATTCACAAAAAGCAAAGGCCTTGGCAATAATAAGAGGAAGATCAATGGAACGTGACCCAAGTGGGAGTCATTGTCATAGTAGATCAAAATCAAAGAGTAAGAAGAATTTCAAGTACTAAAATTATGGCAAGAAAGGGCACCTGAAGAAGGATTGTTAGAATTGAATAAGAAAGATTATGTTCCTTAAGGAAATGCAGCAAATACTTTAGATGATGGAGGTGCAATGGTCTATGAAACGACAACGACTATTGGAGGTAAGAGAACATTTGTTGATGTATAGCTTCTCAATTCAGCAACTACTTTTCATATAACCTCTCGAAGAAAATGGTTCCATTAGTATGAATTTGTCTTTGGGGGCTTTGTGTATAGCTGTAATGATCAAGATCTGAAGATCATTGGTAATGACACCATCAAGTTAAAGATGTACAATAGGATAACTTAGACCATTGAAAAAGTGTGACATATGGAAGGCCTAAAGAATAATTTATTATCTATAGGACAACTGGATGATCTCGGTTTCATATTTGAGATTCAAAACAAGATCTAGGGATGTAAATTCACAGAAAAAAATAATAGGAAGAATTAGCTTTCTTAGAAGAATTATTTGAAGAAGATCTTGCAACAATTAACATGCAAGATTGTAAGTCAATTTATACCCCTCTTCCTGTTAATTTCAAGTTATCCTTAAGTATGAGTCCTAGCAATGAAGAAGAGAGGATGGAGATGTCGTGAGTATCGTATGCAACAGTAGTAGGAAACTTAATGTTCGTTAAGATTTGTATAAGACTAGACATTGCACATACAGTGGGAGTAGGTAATCGATACTTGGCGAATCCTGGTCAAGAGCATTAGAATACTGTTAAGAGGATTCTTAGATATATCAAGGGAGCCTCAGATGTTGTATTATGTTATGGAGGATCAGATTTTACTATCAAGGGATTTGTTGATGTTGATTATGCAGGTGATCTTGATAAAAGTAAATCCACTACAGGATATATGTTTACATTAGCTAAAGGAACTGTGAGTTGGGTTTCAAAACTATAGTTAGTTATGGCTATGTCAACAACAGAAGCAGAATATGTAATAGCTACATATGTTAGTAAAGAAGGAGTGTGGTTGAAGTTGATGTTGGAAGAACTCAAATGAAAACAAGATAACATTATTTTGTTTTGTGATAACCAAAGTGCTTTGCATCTTGCAAGGAATCCAGTATTTCATTGAAAGATAAAAAACATTCGAGTTCAATATCACTTCGTTCATGAGAAAGTGGAAAAAGGAACGGTGGACATGTAGAAAATTCATACAACAGATAATTGGAAGATAAAAGCAATCAATGGTGACAAGTTTAAGTGGTGTCGATCCTCGTGTGGTCTGACAAATATGTAAGCAACATGTAGCAGCAAGGTAGAAAGAATAGCGTGAAGATCTAATTGACTCTTAATCAAATTTTCAAGTGGGAGATTGTTGCTACCGATTGCACCAAAGTCAAGAAAGAAGGCAGTCGACTGCATAAAGCCAAGAATAGTAGGAAGTTGCATGTGTATGGGAGGCCTATAAATAGGCCTTCCAATATCAATTTTCTAATATCCAAGAAAATCTCCTCTTCTATTAAATACTCATAAAAGTTTAAAGAGTGTTTTTCCTATTTAGTGAGAGAGCTAGTGTTTCTCTTTATAAAATAGAGAGAGATTGTACTCCTAAATTTCATAGCGAAATTTCTTTTTCTATTTAGGGGTTTTCTCCCTTATTTAGGAGTTTCCCATGTAAAATCTGTATGTTCATTATTATTATTTCAATCTTATTTAGCTGCAAATCTGCTATAATCCAGTTGATTTTTACAACAAACACTACCAACAACGATGTTATTCTGGAACATTAGAGGAGCAAGCTCATAAAAATCACTACATGGATAGAAAAAATTACAAAAGCTTCATTAACATGCTTTTCTTGCCATTATGGAACCAATGATTCCTCCTGATAAATTGAATTCTATACAAGTTTCATTGAGCTATCATGAAGCTTTCTTTAATGTCAATAAAAAAATCTAGATCATGCAGAAGTCTTCTTATACTGCTAAGATTATTCATAATCATGAATAATTTATTCATGTTGAATTGATTGATACAACATATTTGGAGTACATATATATAATAGCAATATAAACCAAATGTAATGGAAGAGATAGACTAAACCTTTGGTCATCTTTAGAAAACAATTTTGAGGATTTGAATGATAAATTATGGCTATTTGGTGGTGATTTTAATGTTATATCTACTGCTACAAAATATCGTGGCAATTCAGTGTAGCAACCCTCTCCCGCAAGACCCGAACCCGATATCGTGGCTGATATCCGAGTCCGTGCTTCACGAGAGTGGTATGCTAGAGTACTCGAATACCGTCAAACATTCAGCATAAATTTTTTTAAAACATTTTAGGTCATCATAATACAATCACAGTATTTAGCCATCGAATGTACAAAAATCCATAATCACATTGGGCCCAATTTTATTCATAAACATTTCAGTGATCACATTACAATCAATAAAATTACAATAGCCCATTTGGGGCCCACTAGAACGACAACACTATTTTCCAGAAAAATGCGGAATCCATAATTGTATAAAAGTAAGATGACACTAATGCAGACGCAAACTGATCCTGACTCCTATCTTTTCCTGGCATGTAGTAGGCATACTCCCGTGTCTAATGGAGTACTCTTCAAGGCCTGAAAAATAGTTGCAAATTTTGGGTGAGTTTTGCGAACTCAGTGAGGAACCATCGTCGATAGTTCGCCCAATTCATGCATCACTCAAGCAATTCACAGTTCAGTTCACAATAACAAAGTCAGAAGCACCATATCATTATACAAAGGAAATTCACAATTGTAGAAGGCACTCTTACCTTGCTCCCATTTACAGTATTCAATCAACTATGAATGCAATGCTTATGTGACACTTTCCCATTTTATTTCAGTGTTGTGACCGAGCGCTTAAACAGTAAATAGTAGACAGTATACGCGTCTGGAGAGTAGGAGAGCCCTCTGGGTATACACTATCTCCCTTCGAGCTCAAGGCTCTTTTTCAGTATCAATGGCGACTCTGGTCACAACTATCATTATCCGTTCATGTATTTGTGTATGCAATGTAATATCCCCAATATATCACAGTCACTATATACCCAGTCTGTCACAGTAGAGGCAACACAATGAAGCACAGTAAACAGTTTGTCACAGTAGAAGCAAGGCAATGAAGCACAGTAAACAGTTTGTCACAGTAGAAGCAACGCAATGAAGCGCAGTAAACAGTTTGTCACAGTAGAAGCAACGCAATGAAGCACAGTAAACAGTAAGCAATTTGACAATCAGCACATAAAGGCACTTCTATGTCAAATCTTCCAATTCATCGGACCATCCGTGTCCGGAGCCCAGTCATAAACAAACACAATCACATAAGCCCACCATTATTCTCCTCAGAGTTATAAGTACAAAATTTTAAACAATTTAAATATTGAGAAACCATCTAGGTTACTCACCTGTACTTACAAGCTGATACCTGGAAGTCTCAGTAACGTCGGTGGATCGACGCTCCAAATGTGCCTCTATAACAGTGCAATTGCATACACATTACCGAATGTACAGGCAGAACTATTTAAAGATGCACATGTATCAATGAAAATGTGTACAATGCATGTTCGTGACATTCCCGGTATCATTCCATAAATCATACTGTAAAAATGTTCCCATATGTCCAAAGAAACCATAGACACTAAAATTGCTCAATTCGGATGTCAAAAGGTCCAAAAATCGCTACCCGATCCCCTCACTTTCACCTAACCAATTTCTGTCAATTTCGCCTTTAAAAATTCCCACTTTCACATAGAAATGAAATTAAATGATTTACAAATCCGATGCCTCGAGAATCACGTCAATCGGAGGTCGGATGGACAAGTTATAAGCAAAAGAAGGAAAATATATGATCCTAGTCAACTTGCCTGAGAATCCTAATCGACTTATGCTACTGTGTATGTTCTAGTTGACTTGTCTGAGGATGCAAGTCGACTTATGCTACTACAATGGCAGTTCTGGACAAACGTCCACCGACATTCCAACTTTCACAATTCATAACTCCTTGCTGCAAATTCCAAAGTGGACAAAATTAGTGTCTATTTTATAGAGAAAAGAGATCTCTACAAGTTTCATGAAGGACACAAAAACTAATTTCACCTCTAAAGGTGTCAAAAATACACTCAAAGTTACTACCTTCACAATGCCTCTCAAAACAGTGCAACATTTTGTCAAAACAGTGTAACATTTTATAAAATCCATAACTTCTCATTCCCTTTGGTAAAAATTACAAGATTTATGCTAAAAGAAAGATCAGAATGTGACCTACAACTTTCATGACCAATATGAAATCAAATTCAATTTCTAAGTAGGTCAAACAATTCAATGAATGATTCTGCCCACTGAAATCACCTGAACTGAACAGTAATTTTATAAAAAGCACAACTCCTTGTACAAACGTCAAAAATTTACATACTTTATACCCATGGAAAGCTCAAACAGAATAATACACTTCTCATGAAGGTCTTAAAAGCCAATTCCATCTCTAACAAACTCAGAGCTGTCATGCAAGTGGCTGCCCTGATCACTAGTCAATGACCTAACTTAAGTCCAATCTTTGAAAATTAATAAATCCCAATTCTGATATCCAAAAATAATATAGTATATCTCATTTTTAATATAATTACTTCCTCTATAACTTTCCAGAAGATCACTGGAGCCAATTTGTTAAGTCAAAATGACTTTACATAAAAATGATTTTGATGTATAACAAAGAGAGATCATATACAAGATAAACAAAATGCAGACGCATTTAACTCGCATACGTGACGCATACGTATTTAAGTCCGAGATGCATTTAAGTTGCAAGAAAACAAATGGATACGAGCGAAGTTGATAAAAGTCAAACACAAACGGTTGATAAAAGTCAAACATGGCATTTGTTGATAAAAGTCGGAACCACGCACGAAGTTGATAAAAGTCAAACATGCACGGTTGAAAAAAATAGACCGGGACGCAGTATACAAAAGCAAAGCGACGCAGACGCAGACGCAAAAGCAAAGCAGACGCAGACGCAGACGCAAAAGCAAAGCAGACGCAGACGCAGACGCAAAAGCAAAGTAGACGTAGAAAAGCAGGCGCAAGAGTCGGTTCGAGTTAGTTACATAACTCAACTGATTAACCGCTTTTTAAAGATTAAAGATTAAAGATTCAAGAATCAAAGAAGCGAGCAGAGACGAAGGCTATAAATACAAGTCAAGTCGAAAATCAAGAGTGGTGATGTTAGAAAAATTACACATAGTGAAAAGCGATCAAGTGCGAATTTGCTTGAGCGCTATCTTCTCAGAATAAAGTGTTCAAATATTTTTCTAAGAAGAAAAGTTGTACAGATAGCCTGCAGAGGTTAAGTGTGAAAGAATACTGGTTATAGAGACCTGAAGAGGCTCGTGAAAGAATACTGTAACGCTTGAAGAGATAGTGAAATCTCGGAAGAAACTCGAGGATCGGAAGCCCACGGTTTGGGGTGAACCAGGATAAATCCGCGTGTCTACTATTCTTACTCTTTATCTTTATCTTGCCTCAAAGTTGATCATTACTTACTATTCATATACTTAGCATTGAAAAGTTTGATCAATCAGGATTAATAAAGATTCTGTAAAGAATTTTATTTCTAACAAGTAATTCGAAAAGATATTAAAAAGGGAATACACAATTCAACCCCCTTCTCGTGCATTCTCTCGTATTTCTAAGTCTTTGATTAACGTGTGATTCACTTCAATTGGTATCGATCCTCGGTATCCAAGAATCACTTTGGCGAAGTGTGGATTAAAGATAATGGCGAGTCACATGTATACATCATTGAAGGTGCCTCACCACTAGACCTCCAAAGATTCAACGGAGAAGACTATCATTATTTGGAAAGATAGGATGTGGTTATTCATTGAATCTACACATGTAGACCTTTGGGACGTAATAGAGAACGGACCCTATATACCGTAGATGAAGAAGGCGCCTATTCCACGAAATAGATGGACGGCTGATCAGAAAGAAAGAATACAACTGAATTCAAAGGCAAAATTTTTCTTAACGTGTGCCCTAAGCAGAAGCGGGTACGACAAAGTGCATGGTTGCGACACTGCAAAAGAGATGTGGGACACATTGTCCATTGCTCATGAAGGCACAAGTCAAGTTAAGGAATCCAAGATAAGTATTCTTGTACATCAATATGAACTTTTCATGATGGAAGATGAAGAATCTATTAATCAAATGTTTGGAAGATTTCAAACAATTGTCAATGGATTAAAAGCTCTTGGAAGGACATACAATAACCAAGACCATGTTCGAAAGATCCTAAGAAGTCTTCCTAAGAGATGGAGACCTAAAGTTACTGCAGTACAAGAAGCCAAAGACTTGAGCGTGTTGAAGCTAGATGAGTTGCTGGGATCCTTGAAGATTCATGAAGTAGAAGTCAACGCTGAAGACAAGCCCAAGCGAGACAAGTCAATAGCACTGAAGGCCGGACAGAAGAATCATAAGACTCAGAGAAGGAGGAAGTCATCGAAAGCATTGAAGATTGAAGAATCAAAGGATGATAACTCAAATCAATCAAAATCAGAGTCAAGTGATGAAGATGACGAATTATCTTTCATTTCCAGAAAGATAAGACGTATGTGGAAGAAGAAGCCCAGAGGTAACCGACATTCGTAAAGAATGGAAAAGATGAAGCTAAGCCGGAGAAGTCTTCATCATTTGCTACTGAGTGCAACCATCCGACACTACAAGTCCAATGCCCTACTCTCAAGAAGAAACCCAATAAGAGTAGAGAAGGCAAGAAAAACATGATGGCAACATGGGAGGACCTAGATTCATCTGAATCAGATACAGGCTCCGAGTCATCAGAACATGCAAACGTTTGCCTAATGGCTGAGGAAGATAGTGATGAGGAGGTAAAATCAGATTATGATAATTTGCATGATGCTTATTCAGAATTGTTAGAAGATTCTTATGGTATTCTGAAACAGTACAAGCTGTTAAAGAAAAAGTATGTAGAAAATATTAAACATACTGAGATAATAGAGAGAGAAAATAGTTGTTTAAAGAAACAATTAGAAGACGAAAGAAAGATTGTAGACAGATCAGAAGAAATTAATCAGCTTAAGCTAAAGATCAAGAATTTATCAGCTGATTTAGCTACTTTCACAGAAAGTACAAAGAAAATGAATGAAATGCTTGGAAAATGTAGACATCCGAGTGATAAGACTGGATTAGGGTTTACTAGAAACAATACTCATTCTAGTAGCAAATCATCATTCAAAAGAAAGATATAGGATAACACATTTTAATCAACGCTCGAGTAATATGCATTATAGATCATATCATAAGCATACTACTAACCATAAAGGACCCAAGAAAATTTGGGTACCAAGAAATAAAATGGTTTCTCCCGCAGATATCCTTCCTTGAAGATACGGCAAGCACCATTGGTATTTAGGCAAAGGATGCTCACGACACATGATGGGAAGAAGGTCTATGTTCCTAGATCTTCAAGATAAGAAGGAGGATCAAGAACTTCGAGACAACCAGCGAGGCAAAATTATTGGAATCGGAAAATAGGTAAAGATTCCTTTGCATGCATAAATAATGTAACGCTTGTTGATGGTCTAAAGCATAACTTGATTAGTGTGAGTCACCAGTGATTCGGTTTCACAGCTACATTCAATCAAAATCTTTGCGAAGTCGTAAACAAAGATGGGTCTATACTTTTCTCTCGCCAAGAGAAGAAACAACCTTTACAAAATCAATTTAGAAGATTTTCAAAATCAAAATATTTCATGTCTTCTATCTTCCTCAAGAAGAAAGACTAATCTGCATAAAAAGCTAGGTCATGTCTCTTTGAAACATATTTCAAAATTAGTAAAACATGATTTAGTAAGAGGTTTGCCAAAATAAGTTTTGACAAAGAACTTTTACGTGAAAATTGCTTGAAAGGAAAACAAGTTAAAACCTCTTTCCTTCTAAAAATTTTGTAACCTCATCAAGACCTTTAGAAGCTGTTACATATGGATTTGTTTGGTCCTACAAGGACATTAAGTCTTAGCGAGAAGAAATATGGACTTGTCATTGTTGATGACTTTACTCGATTTTGTTGGATATTATTCTTATCACACAAAGACGAAGTCTTTTAAGTGCTTTAGAACTCTATTCGAAAGTTACTGAATCGAAAAGGAATGTCCATTACTAGTATTCGGAGTGATCATGGTGGAGAGTTTGAAAATGAGAAGTTTAGAGTATTCTGTGAAGAGAATGAAATTTCCCACAACTTCTCAGCCCCTAGAACTCCTTAACAAAATGGAGTTGTTGAAAGAAAGAATAGGACGATTCAAGAAATGACAAGGACCATGCTATGTGATACGAATCTTTCTAAGTATTTACAAGGAAGTCGTGAATACACATGTTATATTCGTAATGTGATCTTGTTGCGACCTATGTTGAAGAAGACTCCTTATGAGTTATGAAATGGAAGAAGACCAAGTATATCATACTTTCATCCATTTGGGTGCAAATGTTCCATTCTGAATACGAAAGAGCTGTTGGATAAATTCGATTCGAAGACCTATCCAGGAATTTTTCTAGGCTACTCATCATCGTCTAAGGCTTTTCAAGTTTACAACTTGATTTCAAAGACTGTTGAAGAGACGATCCATGTCAAGTTTGATGATAGTTCTCAACCCCATAAGGAAAATGACATGGAGAATGAAGGTCCTTTAAAGAACTTAGATGATACCTCAGAAACTCCCTCGTCAGACACTCATGAGAACAAAGCAAGATATTCCGAAACTATAGAACTAAGACGAGATTGGAAGTACAAAAGTTCTCATCCGAAGAGTTAATTATCTGTGAGACCTCGAAGGAGTTAGGACTAGGTCCAGATTCGACGAGAAGCTAATGTAGCTTTTATCTCTAAAGTAGAGCCTAAGAAGGTTGAGGAAGCTCTTCAGACTAAGCTTGGGTGTTAGCCATGCAAGAAGAGTGAATCAATTCACGAGGAATAACGTCTCGTCCTTAGTTCCAAAACCTCCTAAGAAATCCATTATAGGAACCAGATGGGTTTTAAGAATAAGTTAGACAAATCAGAAGAGTAAGTCGTAATAAGGCGGATTAGTAGCACAAGGCTACAATCGCAAGAAGGAATAGACTACAATGAAACATATGCTCCAATGAGCGAGACTTGAAGCTATAAGGATTTTGTTAGCATATGCAATCTGTCATGATATAAAGTTGTTTCAGATGGACGAAAGAGTGCATTTCTGAATGGCTTTATAGACGAAGAAGTGTATGTAAAACAACCACCTGGCTTCGAAGATGTTAAAAACCCAGATTATGTCTATAGACTTCACAAAGCCTTATACGGCCTGAAGCAAGCTCCTAGAGCTTGGTATGATCGTCTGAGTACCTTCTTGATAGAAAATGGCTTCAGTAGAGGTCAAGTTGATAAGACACTCTTTAGGAAGGGTTTACAAAATGATTTTATCTTAGTACAGATTTACATTGATGATATCATATTTGGTGCTACTTCAAAAAAGTTATGCTTGAAGTTTGAGAGTCTAATGAAAAGAGAATTTGAAATGAGTATGATGGGTGAATTAAAGTTCTTTCTTGGGTTGCAAGTTAAGCAGACCGAAGAAAAGATCTTCATTCATCAACAAAAGTATGTGAAAGAATTGCTGAATAAGTTTGACATGAATAATGTGAAGCCTATGGCAACTCCGATGCATCCTTCAAATCTTTTGTCGAAAGACAAACTTGGTAAGAAGGTGGATCAAACCCTATATAGAGGGATGATCGGTTCTTTACTGTATCTTACAGCAAGTAGACCTGATATTCTGTTCAGTGTATGCTTGTGTGCAAGATTTCAAGCCGATCCTAGAGAGTCTCATCTTATTGCTGTTAAAAATTTTTTGAGATATCTCGCAGGTACTACTGATCTTTGCTTAATGTTTGAGAAAGGTAAAGATTTCAGGTTAATTGGATATTGCGATGCGGACTATGCTGGAGATAGAATTGAAAGGAAGAGCACAAGTGGAGGATGTCACTTTCTTGGAGGAAATCTTGTCTCCTGGTCAAGCAAGAGACAAAGCTCAATTGCCCTATCAATCGCTGAAGTAGAATATATGTCTTCCGCAAGTTGCTGCTCACAGACGCTGTGGATCAAATACCAGCTTGAAGACTATTCAGTCAAAAAGGAGGAGATTCCAATTTGTTGCGACAACACCAGTGCGATAAATCTATCAAAGAATCCAATTCAACATTCCAGAGTGAAGCATATAGAAGTCAGACATCATTTCACGAGAGATTATGTTCGAGGAAAGTGGTGATTCTACGCTTTGTTGAAACAGAACTTCAATGGGCGATATCTTCACTAAACCACTAAGTGAAGTACGTTTTAAGATAAGACGCAATCTTAACATGGTGATGCTAAATGAGCAACAAAGCTAAAATAACGTGAGAAACTAACGGCGTTATATACAGAGAGTTACAGCTGGTAACTTTTCTCACAAGGAAGATTTTTAGAGGGAAAAATCTGATAAACTCGAGGTTCTTAATGATTCGAGAACCCATCAGTCCATAACCCTATAAGTAGACTGAAGATGAGATTATAGCAGTCTTTTCATCATCTCCTGACGGTTCATTTCTACTTTACCAATTCTCTCAAAATCTTCTCACTCAAAAAGTTCTTCAGAAGATAATTTTTCGCTCTATACAATGGAAGCAGCCATGGTTTATGGAATACTTGTGGACTTTGAGTCACTAAGGAGTGAAGGCATGGATGTAGAACCAGAGATCACAAGAGCTGGCTGAAAGAACTTCTTTCAGATACGAGAACTTGTCTATACAGATGAGGTATATGAGTTCTGGAAGAACGCTCGTCTGGTAGAAGACACTATTGTATCCTCTGTGGAAAGAATATATGTTCTTGTCACAAAGGATTTAATAAGGAAGGTGTTGGACCCCGAACTTTTCTCAGGTTTTGGGTGAACAATACTAGTTTGGACAAATTAAGGTGATATTTTGAGGTTAGTACATGAAATGAGTTTGATATGAGGTTTGAGTAAATTTGGTTGTATTATGAAAATTGTTAGAAAAGTTAAAGTGAATGAGTTGATAGAAATGGAGTTGACGAATATGAAATAAATAAATAGTGAAAGAATGAGAATTTGAAGAACTGAGAAAGTTGACTTTTTGGAGTAGAAAGAGTTGACTTTTGATTTAAGCAGATTTTGAGAAAATGATCTTAAGGAAAATTGTAGCTTTTGTTGAGAGCTCTTTGTAGCCATAAAGTATGATATGTTTCGATATCGGGAGTGGAAGTTATGATCAGTCAAAGTTGCGAACATTTGACTTTGCTTTTGTAAATGTTCTTATTGTAGAATTGTATATGCGGCGTTTTGAGACAAGTTAAGTATGTGTGAAACTGTTCATAAGTGTACACTTAGGTGTGTAATGTGATTTGAGGCAAATTATAGATACATATGTTTTGAATTAAGTTCAGTGATCTATATGAAAGATATAGAAGAGTATCCCAATTTGTCAATGATGTAGAATATGTTATTTCTGGTTATGAAATTTGGGAGAAATGAAATGTTATAAGTTTGAATGAAGTATAGGATGAGACATTTCTAGACAGAAGTTTCGATCGACGAACTGACCTAATTAGAGGTTGCTATTGCTTTTGAATTCCTCATGAACATTTTTGATTATATTCTGATCTTTTCATTGTTATAAGTATGCCAATTTGGACCTTGGCATGTACAGATAGAAATTTCAAAAATTTCATTATTGTCAGGGTAATTAGCCCTCTTTCTTTTTGTTGCTTTACATTTTCTGAACGACATCCGATTAATCTGAGTTTTGAAGCGTTGGATTCCTAAGACAATTACCTACCTCATGATGGGAAATTATGATTGTTTAGAGATTGTTTGAGTCGAAGTGAGTTAGATATCTTCTGATCACGGTTCAGTATTGTGATGATATCTTGATCGGTAGAGACCTAATCAAGTTGATTACTGTTTCTAAATAAGTTAGAGGCATGGGACTGCAATTATTTGAAGGAATCAAAATTTACTTCAGTTCCGAAGATTTTGAATTTATGAAATTGAGGTATTAAGGTTATAAGAATATATAAGGGTAATTTAGGCATGGTACTTAAGTCTAAGAGTATTAAGGCTTATGTGGGATGGCAAAATGGACATTTCCCACCCATAAGAGTATGAAATATAAGAGGAAAAAAGAAAAGAGAATAGAAAGAAGAAGAGAAAAGGAGAAGATAGTCGTAGGGAGAGAGGAGAAGAAGAAGAAAAGAGGAAGCTAGGTTTCGACGTTTTCTGAAGGATTTGAAGCATTCATCAGGTATGTTAGCTCTTCTACTCTTGTTTGGGTTGAATGAAACCCTAATATGGTTTAGAATGAGTAGGAAACGATGGTTTAGGGTTTATGGGAAAAATAGGTGAAATCTTTTAGGGTTGATGATCATGTTGTTGTTATGAATGATTTTGAGGTTAGGAATGAAGTTTAGGAGGTGTTTTAATGTTTAGATATGTTTATAATTGAAAGAGGGGAGGATTATGGTTGAGAAAAGTGAAAAAAATAAGTTTCGGAGCTTTCTCGCCGTCGCACGTCGCGATCTGCAGATGAGCTCGTCACGGTACGCGCGCTCGTCGCGGCGCGCTCCATTTTCTCGTCGCGGCTAACGGCCATTTTTCTACTGCGACATGCTTTAGTATTTTGAGCATAACTTCTGATGTAGATGTCCAAATGAGGTGATTCTCTTTTCGTTGTAAACTAGAGACATAGGGCTACAAGTTTCATGAAGAAATGAAGTTCTGAATCAGTCTCTAAGAATCTTCAAATTTGGATGGAAGTTGAGCATGAAATTCTTGTTTCAGTTTTGGTTGTAGTTTGAATGGTTAAAGTTTGATTTTCCGATTTCTACCCCAAATTGATTGGAATTTTGGTTATTTGGTTAAGGAAACCAAGTGAGGCAAGAGGAACAAGAGGAGAGGCATACCTAAACAAGTTTATAAGCAAGGAACGCAAGGTAGGTTTCATGTTTATAATTTAGTAATGAGCCACTAAAGTGTTCTCCCAAATCAAGAATGATTTCAACTACTTCATAAATATTGTTTTGTTTCTTGTGAATGATTTACAAAATAAAGATGATAATGCATTGAAACATTTATGTCATATCATTAAGACATTTATGTCATGCCTTGTGAAATTCATGGCATTATGTATATTCGAAAAAGAAAGAAAAGAGCACGAAAGAGTATGATTATGTGCTTTTTTTTGGGCGAAAGTGGAACCATTTCGATCGTCACGTGCACGTCGACAAGAGCCTTCTCCCGGCTGCCCGCTTGTGGCCTATGAGATCCGAATGGACTCATTTTGTTCAGGGTGTAAACTTCGGTTTCTCCCTTTTGTTTCCATGGAACCCTCGAGCCATGTGTTTGTGCATTGCATCTTTGAATTGCCAATTATGTGCATAAATTGAGTGTTTTGCGTTGATGGTTAAAAGCATATATGTGTTGATGTGATGGCATTTTTTCAACTATGAATTTTGAACTCAAACTTCGAATTTGACTGAGATTTGGGAACAAATGTTTGATGAACTTATTATGACTTTAATTCGACAAAAGAACTTTTCAACGGTTTTGCTTGTTCTTTGTTATAAACCTGTTACCCACGAACTATAAGCTCACCCCCCCTTTCATCCCCATCTCCAGGTATTTGAGTGGGAGATCGAATGAAAGATTGTCAAGGCTGTTTGTTCGATTGTGTAAAGCATGTGTTCTATGATGAAATTGATTTATGGATTTGTATATAGAATGGAAAGTGAATTACGGTTGTGTAATGAATTATGTACATGTATATTGAATTGAGAAATGGGAATGATTTGGGTGTGTATGAATGTATTTTGGATACTGGATAGTATGATTTAGCTTCCGGACGGGGTGTCCGATGATTCTGATTATTGTTTGGGTATTATAGAAGTGTGTTTTGAACACTTTGTAGGTATGAGTTAGTTGTAGTGCAGCTGTTATGCTGCCAGATTTGTGTATGATAAAAGAAAAATAAGAGTGAGATTATGATTTTGTTAACAAGAATGAGATATAGCATGAATACGAGGAATTTTATGATTTGAGTTTTGGTTAAGGATGTGATTTGTATAAGATTGAATTGCTTAATAAGTAAAAAAAGAAAAGTTTATACTTGGTTTCAATTTGGTTTAGTCTAAAGGTATTCCAACGCTAGTTCTTCTCGCCACACGTTCTCGGATGTCAAAATTTTGTTTCAGTTCGATCGAACCATTTGTTGTTTTAGAATCGCTCGAATCGATTATGTTTCGTTCCTACGATTCGATTTGCTTTCGATTCCTTCGCTTTTGATATGATTGGATTTCATAGATTTCGTTTCCATTTCCCTTCGCTTTTGACCCGATGTGATTAGTTGTCGATCGGAAATTTGTTATTCGTTCGCCTTCGAATTCAAATTCTCCAATTTGAATCTGTTTTGATTTCGGCAACTTCCGTTCATTTTTCGGTTGGGATCCACTCTCCGGATCGGGTGCCAATAGTTGTGGTATCAAAGCCCAGTAATATGATCTTACTTGGGCATATGAGTATGAGTAAGAAATGGATAAGAGTTTGTGAGGATAAGATTAATCTTGTGAGAATGTGTGCATGATGTGTTTGTCTCATCATGAATTATTCGATTTAATCTAGATGACTGCTTGATGAAGGTGATGAGTTATATGATTGAATTAGTAAGAATGAGATATTGATGTGAATAAGTTTCATGAATTATTCGAGGAATTAAAGTGACTGTTGATTTAAGTGTCAAGAGGATGATTGCTTTTAAGATTATATGTATGGAAATTAAGATTAGAAGGGCATGATGAATTTGAATGATTTGACTTGAAAATATATATATGAGATGTAATAGCGAATACTTGAAAGATGAGATGAATGAGAGAGATATGTATGTACAGAAGTTTACAAGGGTGATCTTGAATGATAATGGGTCCATATTAAGGTTATTAAGAATTGACTATTGACTCAGGTAACATTGATTTGTGGATATAGTAATGTTGACATGGTATTGTTGGTATTCGATACAAGAAGTGAAAGATTGTGAATAAATTGAGATATATGTATGATGAGGAATTAGATAAGAAAGTAAGTGACTACGATCTTTGGAAGAAATTATTTGAGAGAATAAGTTACTTGATGATTACTCATGTAGGAATTTCGAGGACGAAATTCTTTTAAGAGGGGGAGAAATGTTGGACCCCGAACTTTTCTCAGGTTTGTGAATTGTAATTTTACATTTAACAAGGACATTGAGGTGACTTAGTCATGTGTAAAGGAAGAGAAAGTATGAATTTGAATGGTTATGTTTAAGGTTTTGGGTGAACAATGCTAGTTTGGACAAATTAAGGTGATATTTTGAGGTTAGTACATGAAATAAGTTTGATATGAGGTTTGAGTAAATTTGGTTGTATTATGAAAATTGTTAGAAAAGTTAAAGTGAATGAGTTGATAGAAATGGAGTTGATTTAATATGAAATAAATAAATAGTGAAAGAATGAGAATTTGAAGAACCGAGAAAGTTGACTTTTGGAGTAGAAAGAGTTGACTTTTGATTTAAGCGATTTTGAGAAAATGATCTTAAGGAAAATTGTAGCTTTGTTGAGAGCTCTTTGTAGCCATAAAGTATGATATGTTTCGATATCGGAGTGGAAGTTATGATCACCAAAGTCATGTAACATTTGACTTTGCTTTTGTAAATGTTCTTAGTGTAGAATTGTATATGCGGCGTTTTGAGACAAGTTAAGTATGTGTGAAACTGTTCATAAGTGTACACTTAGGTGTGTAATGTGATTTGAGGCAAATTATAGATACATATGTTTTGAATTAAGTTCAGTGATCTATATGAAAGATATAGAAGAGTATCCTAGTTTGTCAATGATGTAGAATATGTTATTTCTGGTTATGAAATTTGGGAGATATGAAATGTTATAAGTTTGAATGAAGTATAGGATGAGACATTTCTAGACAGAAGTTTCGATCGACGAACTGACCTAATTAGAGGTTGCTATTGCTTTTGAATTCCTCATGAACATTTTTTATTATATTCTGATCTTTTCATTGTTATAAGTATGCCAATTTGGACCTTGGCATGTACAGATAGAAATTTCAGAAATTTCTTTACTGTCAGGGTAATTAGCCCTCTTTCTTTTTGTTGCTTTACATTTTCTGAACGACATCCGATTAATCTGAGTTTTGAAGCGTTGGATTCCTAAGACAATTACCTACCTCATGATGGGAAATTATGATTGTTTAGAGATTGTTTGAGTCGAAGTGAGTTAGATATCTTCTGATCACGGTTCAGTATTATGATGATATCTTGATCGGTAGAGACCTAATCAAGTTGATTACTGTTTCTAAATAAGTTAGAGGCATGGGACTGCAATTATTTGAAGGAATCAAAATTTACTTCAGTTTCGAAGATTTTGAATTTATGAAATTGAGGTATTAAGGTTATAAGAATATATATGGGTAATTTGGGCATGGTACTTAAGTCTAAGAGTATTAAGTCTTATGTGGGAGGGCAAAATGGACATTTCCCACCCATAAGAGTATGAAATATAAGAGGAAAAAAGAAAAGAGAATAGAAAGAAGAAGAGAAAAGGAGAAGATAGTCGTAAGGAGAGAGGAGAAGAAGAAGAAAAGAGGAAGCTAGGTTTCAACATTTTCCGAAGGATTTGAAGCATTCATCAGGTATGTTAGCTCTTCTACTCTTGTTTGGGTTGAATGAAACCCTAATATGGTTTAGAATGAGTAGGAAACGATGGTTTAGGGTTTATGGGAAAAATAGGTGAAATCTTTTAGGGTTGATGATCATGTTGTTATTATGAATGATTTTGAGGTTAGGAATGAAGTTTAGGAGGTTTTTTAATGTTTACATATGTTTATAATTGAAAGAGGGGAGGATTATGGTTGAAAAAAGTGAAAAATGAGTTTGAGCTTTCTACGCCGTCAGACGTCATGACTGCAGATGAGCTCGTCAAAGTGCGTCATGCTTACGGCCATTTTTCTGCTGCGATATGCTTTAGTATTTTGGGCATAACTTTTGATGTAGATGTCCAAATGAGGTGATTCATTTTGTCTTGTAAACTAGAGACATAGGGATACAAGTTTCATGAAGAAATTAAGTTCTGAATCAGTCTCTAAGAATCTTAAAATTTGGATGGAAGTTGAACATGAAATTCTTGTTTCAGTTTTGGTTGTAGTTTGAATGGTTAAAGTTTGATTTTTCGATTTCTACCCCAAATTGATTGGAATTTTGGTTATTTGGTTAAGGAAACCAAGTGAGGCAAGAGGAACAAGAGGAGAGGCATACCTAAACAAGTTTATAAGCAAGGAACGCAAGGTGGGTTTCATGTTTATAATTTAGTAATGAGCCACTAAAGTGTTCTCCCAAATCAAGAATGATTTCAACTACTTCATAAATATTGTTTTGTTTCTTGTGAATGATTTGCAAAATAAAGATGATAATGCATTGAAACATTTATGTCATATCATTAAGACATTTATGTCATGCCTTGTGAAATTCATGGCATTATGTATATTCGAAAAAGAAAGAAAAGAGCACGAAAGAGTATGATTATGTGCTTTTGTTTGGGCGAGTGGAACCATTTCGCTCAATCACGCACGTCGACAAGAGCCTTCTCCCGGCTGCCCGCTTGTGGCCTATGAGATCTGAATGGACTCATTTTGTTCAGGGTGTAAACTTCGGTTTCTCCCTTTTGTTTCCATGGAACCCTCGAGTCATGTGTTTGTGCATTGCATCTTTGAATTGCCAATTATGTGCATAAATTGAGTGTTTTGCATTGATGGTTAAAAGCATATATGTGTTGATGTGATGGCATTTTTTTCAACTATGAATTTTGAACTCAAACTTTGAATTTGACTGAGATTTGGGAACAAATGTTTTATGAACTTATTATGACTTTAATTCGACAAAAGAACTTTTCAACGGTTTTGCTTGTTCTTTGTTATAAACCTGTTACCCACGAGCTATAAGCTCACCCCCCTTTCATCCCCATCTCCAAGTATTTGAGCGGGAGATCGGATGAAAGATTGTCAAGACCGTTTGTTCGATTGTGTAAAGCATGTGTTCTATGATGAAATTGATTTATGGATTTGTATATAGAATGGAAAGTGAATTACGGTTGTGTAATGAATTATGTACATGTATATTGAATTGAGAAATGGGAATGATTTGGGTGTGTATGAATGTATTTTGGATACTGGATAGTGTGATTTTGCTTCCGGACGGGGTGTCCGATGATTCTGATTATTGTTTGGGTATTATAGAAGTGTGTTTTGAACACTTTGTAGGTATGAGTTAGTTGTAGTGCAGCTGTTATGCTGCCAGATTTGTGTATGATAAAAGAAAAATAAGAGTGAGATTATGATTTTGTTAACAAGAATGAGATATAGCATGAATATGAGGAATTTTATGATTTGAGTTTTTGGTTAAGGATGTGATTTGTATAAGATTGAATTAAGCGAATAAGTAAGAAAAAGAAAAGTTTATACTGGTTTCGAATTTGGTTTAGTCTAAAGGTATTCCAACGCTAGTTCTTCTCAGTTACACGTTCTCGGATGTCGAAAATTTGTTTCAGTTCGATCGAACCATTTGTTGTTTTAGACCGTTCAAATCGATTATGTTTCTGTTCCTACGATTCGATTTGCTTTCGATTCCTTCGCTTTTGATATGATTGGATTTCATAGATTTCGTTTCCGTTTCCCTTCGCTTTTGACCCGATGTGATTAGTTGTCGATCGGAAATTTATTATTCGTTCGCCTTCGAATTCAAATTCTCCAATTTGAATCTGTTTTGATTTCGGCAACTTCCGTTCATTTTCCGGTTGGGATCCGGTCTCCGGATCGGGTGCCAACAGAAGGTGACTGATTGCCCATCGATTGGTGAGAAACTGTCTACCAAGGCTGGATGGATGTCCTCAGTTGGAATGAAAGAAGAAGATGTCAAGAGACACTCTATGGCACAAATGATTCCGTGGAGAGGAAGACATCAAATCGATTCCAAAGGCTCGGGTTCTTCATGCAATCTGCTTAATTGCATTCTTCCCAGAGTTGGTTCAAGGCATTTGGTGACTACTCTAGATGAACAATGCCTGTTCTTTCTTCTGAATAGAAATCCCATAGATCTATCATTCTTAATCTTTCACTATATGGTTAAGGGGTTAAAGGAAACTACAAGTTATCCTTATGGTATGATTTTGACGAGGATCTTTATGGAATCAAAGATTCGCTAAATGCACTGCGGTATCGATTTAACTATTCTGTGAAGAGCAAAATCGATGCACATACGATTCGGCGAATGGGTCTGAACATAGTAGAAAGAGACCAAGCCGACTCTTCAAGGAAGCCAAGAACTGAGGGGGAGCGTGTATTGAAGAAGACTCCTTTCTGAAGTTCTCAATCGCCAGTAAGTATCAAATCGCCTACTTCCGAACTAAGGAGAGTGCTAGGGAGACCTCTCATGAAAATGGCGAGTGCTCTTTTCGGAGAAAGCCAATCTCAGAGGGCAAAGCAAAGTGCCCCAAAGAGACAAGGAGAAAGTCTTTTGAGCAAGGTTGTGAAGAAAGCCAAGAGATCTCCAAGAATCAGGACTCTGAGGCAACAGGAAGAGAAGATTGCCAGAGAACAAAGGCGAGAAGAAACTTCTAAATCTTGTGCACCCAAAGCCACAAGATCCTTAGTCTCTATTCTGGAAAAGGATACGGCCAGAAAATCCAAAGAGACTGAGAGGAAGAGAAAAGCAACATCTGATAAAAGAAAATCTCCTGCAAAGAAATCAGTGAAACTAACTGAAGCAGAGAAAAAGACTAAAAAGGTTAGTCGAAAGAAGAACATCTCAACTGCTGAGGACGTTAGTCAACAGAAAGACATCACTGATGCTGTTCAAGTAGAAACAGAAGCTGAGCAATATACAGTTCAGGAAACCCCTGTGGTTCAACAAGAAGAACCAGTTGAAGAAAACATGGTTAAGGAAACACCTAATGATCAAGAAAAGGAGCTAGTAGAGGAACCAACACTGGAAACACTTTTTGGTCTAAAGAAGGGGCCAGAAGATGGAAGTCTAGTTTAGATGACATCTACTGCAGCACATCAAGGAGCAACAGTAGTTTCAGACTCGGATGTTGGACCAGGTCTGAAGGTATACAACTACCATAGATTTATGAGGAAACAGAAGCTGAAAATCAAAATGGTGGAAGTTGTTACCAGACAAAGGACTGCTATTGCAATTGGTGTTCAACCAGTGAAGAAAATAGTGGAACCTATGGTGATTAATCACAACACATGCCAGTTACTCAAAGAAGACGAAAGGATCTTCTATGACTCCTTGAGATTTGCTGCTACAATGCCATATCCTACAAATCGTCCACGCCATCCATGTACCATTTTCCCAAATACAAAGAACACGAAATCATGGTTGCACTGCACATACAACCAAGATTTCCAAAAGATTTCACAAGGGGAAAAGCAAAGTTGTATCCTGAAGATGATGCTAGTGATGATCTGTCTGCAGATCAAATTGCAGAAGAAGTGCGAAAAATTGATGAAGCATGCACTCGCATGTAATCCGATCAAGCGAGCTGCAGCTACACTAATCGGAGGAACACCGCCCGATGGGGAAATATAAGAACAGAACATTTACAGAGTTCCTCGTTCGAGCAGTTCTTCGATAGGCCTCGACTAGTACATCGCCTATAAAGCACAAGCCTTACCCTGCATGGAAGACAGCTTGTCGATGCCGCCAGCCCGCTTGATTTAGATCTTCGTTGAAACGCTTATTCGCCCACCGACTTTTGAGATCAATGAAGACTACACTCCATCCTCGATGCCTACACTACTTCAATTCCTTTCGCTCCTCCATCGCCAGAAGCAAATCAAGCCTCTTCGCCGCTTGATCCACCAGATGAAGTCGATGAGATTACGTGGTGAACTCAATGACATGAAGGAGACGGTGAATGATCCGAGAAAGATGATAGCGAATCTGCTGAAGTGCCATAATCGTTAAATCATTTTTGATTATAACAAATATGGGGAGAGCAGGAAAAGAAGATAATCAATAGAAGAGGAGAGGATGTTCAGATGAAGAAGGTGTGACCACAACAGACAAAGAAAGGAAGAAGATAAGTTTTTATTTTATTTTTGCAACATCTCAGAATTTTTGTTTTGTTTTCTTTTCTTGTATGTAATTTGTTATATTCAAAAAGGGGGAGATTGTTAAGTCAGAATGACTTTACATAAAAGTGATTTTGATGTATAACAAAGAGAGATCATATACAAGATAAGCAAAATGTATACGTATTTAACTCGATACGTACGCATACGATGAAGTCCGAGATGCATTTAAGTTGCAAGAAAACAAATGTATACGTATGAAGTTGATAAAAGTCAAACACAGACGAAGTTGATAAAAGTCAAACACAGACGAAGTTGATAAAAGTCAAACACAGACGAAGTTGATAAAAGTCAAACACAGACGAAGTTGAAAAAAAACAGACGCAGACGCAGACGCAGACACAAAACCAAAGAAGACGCAGACGCAGACGCAAAAACAAAGCAGACGCAGACGCAGACGTAGACGCAAAAGCAAAACAGATGCAGAAAAGAAATAGACGCAAGAGTTAGTTCGAGTTAGTTACAGAACTCAAATGATTAACCGTTTCTTTAAAGATTAAAGATTAAAGATTCAAGAATCAAAGAAGCAGTTAGAGACGAAGGCTATAAATACAAGTCAAGTCAAAAAGCCAAGAGTCGGTGATGTTAGAAAAATTACACAAAGTGAAAAAACGATCAAGTGCGAATTTGCTGAGCGCTATCTTACTGTAACAAAGTGTTCAAATATTTTTCTAAGAAGAAAAGTTGTACAGATAGCCTGCAGAGGCTAAGTGTGAAAGAATACTGGTTGTAGAGACCTGAAGAGGCTCGTGAAAGAATACTGTAACGTTTGAAGAGATAGTGAAATCTCAGAAGAAACTCTGAGGACTGGATGTAGCCCACGGTTTGGGGTGAATCAGGATAAATCCGCGTGTCTACTATTCTTACTCTTTATCTTTATCTTGCCTCAAAGTTGATCATTACTTACTATTCATATACTTAGCATTGAAAAGTTTGATCAATCAGGATTAATAAAGATTCTGTAAAGAATTTTATTTCTAACAAGTAATTCTGAAAAAGATATTAAAAAAGGGGAATACACAATTCAACCCCCCCTTCTCGTGCATTCTACTGTATTTCTAAGTGCTATATTAACGTGTGATTCACTTCACAATTCAAATCACAGAAATCTCTAAATTTGCTTCCAATCACAATACTCACAAAACTTACACTTATAGCTAGGTTTCACCCAAAATGCACATAACCAGTCAATAGTTAACAATT
Organism: Erythroxylum novogranatense; assembly: GCA_029891385.1. NCBI lineage: Eukaryota > Viridiplantae > Streptophyta > Magnoliopsida > Malpighiales > Erythroxylaceae > Erythroxylum > Erythroxylum novogranatense. Next base: position 47,010,508 of record CM057234.1, on the reverse strand, counting down.
CATAACTCCCAACGTACATATCGAAAAATTGCAAAATTAGTAAAAATGGAAAGCTAACAAGATAGGCTTCAACTTTCATTAAGACCAATTTCACCAATTCAACCTCAAGCAATCTAGAAAAATTCATCAAAAGTTCAGTTCATACTGTACTTATACTTCACTTTCAAAGCAAGATTCAACACTCTTCTAATCAAAATTGGACAGTGCTTCCTTCACAAAGACTGTAGCCAAATGACCCAATTTTAATCATGACAAACCTCACCTCGTTTCTTTAACCACACAAATAGTTATGGCAAAAACATTAGAACATGTTCAAGGTACATTTTCCAGCTTTACTACTCACTCCAATTCCTATCATTCAAATTCTAATTCTATACTCATAAGCATCCAATTTAGTCATTAATTCACCCATACTATAATCAAAACCCCCACTTGAACAATGATCACAAAAATGACAACAACTCATACACATTCATTCATCTATTTTCTACACCATTAACATTACTTAATGCAATCAAAACCCTCTCAAATGACATACATCACATATTATCCTTACATGCATCATCCTACTTCATCAACCATCAATTAATCACTCAAAGCTCTCACTCAACTTTACCAACACAATATTCATACACTTAGATGCACAACCATCACAAAGAATGCATTTAATTACCAATTGAAGAATATGGAACATACTTCTTACCTATAAGCTTTTAATCTTCTCAATCTTTTAACTATTTCAATCTCTCTCTCTCTTTTCACATCCACGACATCACCATCAACTTGAGCTTAGGTTAAACTTTTGTTTTGTATGTAAAGACCAAAGAAGAGCTAACCATGGAGAAGAAGATGGAAAAGAGAGGCAAGCAAAAATCAAGAAGAGGAGAGGAAGAGATAGGCTACGAAGGTGATGGAAAGCATGAAAAACAATTTGCTTTTGGCCTTCAAAATGGAAGTGTCGAGAATCAAGGCCCAAGGAGGGATTTAATAAAAGCTTAATAAGTGTCATGACACATGTCATGACACTTGCCACCTAAAAATAAAAGACCTTACTAGAATTTAATAAATGGTTAATAAAAGACCTTACTAGGATTAAGTCTCTACGTCATCCAATTTTCAATAGCTCTAATCCAATAATTTCTAAAATCATGAATCAAATTTTTCAGTTCCAAATGGTTGGAATTTTTCAATACCAAATATCAACCGGTTCGCCACTTGGTGATTTTTCGGTCAAGAATTTTCTCCGAAAATTCCAGAAAAATTCCTAAAATTCCATGAAAATATAAAACACATAACAATCCACTCCAATTAAATTTTCAAGCCCATAAACCACATTTTCCAAAATAAAATCCCATTTAGGCACTAATACCGGGAAATGTCATGAATGCATGTACAGTCAAGTTCATGTGCAATTTCACTATACACATGCAATGATATGCATAAATGTTGCAACCCAATACTAAACACTCTCGGCCCCTTTCTAAATTACTATTTTACCCTTTCCAGTGGGGGTGGGATGTTACAACTCCCCCCTCCTAATAAAAATTTCGTCTTCGAAATTCTCAGTCATGGGTTCACTATGGTAGAAAAAGATCATTTTTCATAACCCCCCTACATTTCCCATACACCTCATCACTCAATTACTCATTTTCCGAAAGATCACAGTAGACAGACTCAGTCAACCTTTCAGTCACTTATTTGGCCATCTCACTATCTTAACTATCTCACTTGACTATTTCAGAGTAGACACTAACTTTATTTCTTATGCTAAGGATCAGATTATTCTTTCCGCACCTATTCACTTATCACGTGTTATAAATCCATTACCTCTTTCACCAGTAACATATAGACTAATTTATACAGCTTCATTGCTACCTTTTTCCAGTGATACTTATAAATTCCTTCATCTCTAACTCATTTAGCCTTCATATCTCATTGACTCTTATTTCAAATTCATCTCCCCTTTGCCAATTCCCTATTCTGTAGTGTTCACGCACTCAATTCGTCTATTCATTTTATTATCTTTCATATGTCCGATCTGGTTCCACCTCATCTAACCCATTCAGCTTTCATAAGTCACTTCAGTTTGATTCAATACTCGTTTTCCTCACTACCGGTGATCATGTTTCTAGGGTCTCTCTATTGCAATGTAATGGTGAAGGACTCTTTTTGTCGTTCAATGCCTCATAGAGAATTCTAATGGTGTCACCATGTATCTGTAGTCACTTACATGACAAATCACTCCCATGTTCCTAAGACCTCCAAAATATGAGCAGTACATTCTTCTCTGATAGTTAGGACTACTGGCGACTCAAATGTGTAGTCACTCCGTTCTTCATTCTTTATCAACAATTGTTCTTTCAGCGTACTCTTACTAGACCATAGAGCTTCGATTGTTCCTTATGTTTCTACTAACAGTGCTTAATCCTCCTTTATCATATCATGTAAGTGGTAAGTCGATTTGTACCATGTGTAAGTCGACTTATGCTTGATCGGTACTAATAAGTCGCCTTGTCCATCAGTGTAAGTCGACTTATGGAATAGCCTAGACTACGCTGCAGGATTATCAGCTGGCGGATCCGGAGGGGCAGCAATAGAAGAGCGAGGAGCAGCTGAAGAAGCCGGCGCCTGAGGCGGAATAGGCAGCCCGAGGTGGGCCGCAATCATAGTGAGCAGGGAATGCGTGGCGGCCACCTGAGTCTCGAAAGAACTGAACCGGGCCTCAAGCCGAAGGACGTCCTCTCGGAGCATGGCCACCTCGGAAGGAGCAGGGGGAACAGAGGGCGGGGAAGGAGGAAGATGAGGCGGAGAGGAAACGGGAGGAAGGACTGGAGGGAAGGGAGAGGGTGCTCGAGGGGATAGAGGGTTAGGAGGAGGAGAGGGAGAAGATGCGGAAGCAGGTTGGGCAGGAGGCGGGGGTGGGATGGCACGTGGCTGACCTAAACGGACATAGACAAATGGAGGGGCAGGCGGAAAGAGGAGATCGGCAGGATGCTCCGGGACTCGATAGGCCCGGAACAGATCGGAAATGAGATGGGGGAAAAGGAGTTTGTGTTTAGGGTTGGTGGAGAGAACACACTGGCGAAGGGCAGCGGAGATGGCGGGGGCTAGGTTTATGAGGCGGCCACCATCGCAGTAGATATATAGGGCCCGCTCTTTGGGGATGTTGGAGAGGTGGAGGTAGGCATAATATTGTTACATATAAAATGTAACCGAGGGGCGAGCTTGAGGAAGGAGGGTGGTCCGACGGATGTACCGTTGAGAACCTCAGGGTTGAAGCCACTGAGACCCTGCAGTGCAGAGAGTACCAATGACTTCCTCCCATGAGTAATCACAGAGGAGGTCGAAATATTGGCAATGAGGCACGACAGGGAGATGGTAATGCTCACGGATAATTACGGAAGTGAAAACATCTGGAATGGAAACACCCCGGAAATTAATTCCGTAGGTGTGGGAGTAGCGAGCATAGGAGTAGTACTGGCGGACAAAGGTGAGGTTGCCAATAGAATTAGGTTGAGCAAGGCTAGCTAAGTCTAATTCGAAAAGCTGACGGACAAAAGGGTTTGTTCTGGGGTTAGAGAAATGGTTTTCCTCGAGTATATCTTGACCGGCAACACGAGTTGCCACCGATCGCACTCGTGGATCTACCGGACGAGAGGGAAAACGGAAGGTTGCGAGGAAGGGAAAGGGTGTGATCGGAGGAATGGAGGAAGAAGAGGATGGTCTTTGCTCGGTCTAGAGGCTCGCTTCATTCTAGACATAATCCTGCACACACAAACGTTAGAATAGGCATTTTACTAAGAAAATTACACAGAATTAAAGTTCTCAGCCATTCGCCGCAACGAACAGGAGCATTCGCTGCGGCGAGAGGAGGCCTCGCCATTCATTGTAGCCAACAGATTTTCGCCGCAATGAACTGGCACCTTCGTCATTGCGGCTAGCAAGAACATTCGTCATAACGAATCGATACCTACGTTCATGGCGAAGATATTAAATTCGCCCATGGCGAATGGCGCCATTGCTCGCCTAAATCTAACAAATAACAATGGAAATGGACAAAAGGAATGGATAAAAACACTTACTGAATGACGAAAATACAAATGGGAGAAGATTTGAGGATGTTGGAAGCTTCTAAAGCACACCGAGGGCACAGCGGCGAGGAGGAGGAGGCGGCGAGGGCACAGCGAAAAGGCAGCGTGAGAGAAGAAAATGAGGAGAGAAGGAGAAGGAAGAAGAAGAAGAAAAAGATGCAGGAGACGAAGGGACGCGAGAGAGGAAAAGACCAAAAAGGGCCTCGGACAAAAGAGAAGACCAACGGTCCAGAGGGACAAAACCGGACTTATTCGCCGCAACGAGGCAATCGTTAGCCGCGGCGAATAAAACAGAAAACCCTACATTAGCCGCGGCGAACAGCGATGTTTGCCGGGACGAATCATCCAAAACAAAACACAAATTCTAAGGATCCTACACAAATTGCATAAACATTCAATTTATCATCCCACGTAGCAACCATTCTCTTCAATCAAATCATGTTGTATTAAACTAGGAAGAACACATAGCTCACAAAGGGGAAACACTTTATTCAAACGGAAATGGAAATCCTACCTACTACTCTAAACCTACTGGTTGGTTCCCTCCCCCCCCCACTTAAACAATATAATCATGCTCAACAATATGCACGTTGGTATCAAACATAGCACAATTATATAGTAAATGATGGAAAGAGAAAACCTGGCACTCAAGGTGGTCTTGTAGCTCAGGATGGACGACTGCTTGATATCCAAGCTCCACTCGAGAGCTTGGTTGCTAGTCAACTCCACGTCCATACTCAGCACTCCAACAGTGCTCTGCAAAATTTTACAAAGAGAAACTTTCTCCAAAATATTGTCGATGGCGGGGATATAAAGTTTCTACAAATTGAGCAGGCATCATCAATAGAAACATCAAGCATGTGAACACCCAAAGTGGGAATAATCTTCATGAGGATGCTTCATAGCTTCATCGTGTTGAAGCTAACTTGTTGATCACCAACTTCCATGGTGATCTCCCTTCCTTCATACTAATCATAGTACTTGCCGTCCAAGGAAGGGTCGCCAAGGATTAAGGAAGTGTCTGCACCACTTCAGCTTGACATATCCAAAGACATAAAAATCGGCAGGAAACACTAAACCCTTGACTTGGACCAAAATATCCTCAATAATGCCCACAGGATGTCTGAAGGATCTGTCGGCCAATTGTAACACTACTGATGTAGGTTTTATGCTCTTCACTCCGAGGACCTCATAAATGATTTCTAGATAACATTAATCGCCGCTCCCAAATCCAATAATGCTCTCCCAATTGTTACCTTTCCTATAACACAAGGAATGGTAAATGAGCTTGGGTCTTGGCACTTGACCGGGATTTGGGGCTTAAATAAAGCCGACACATTTGAGCTTACCTGGACCCTCTCGTTTGGCCTAAATTTACGCTTGTTGGTCCACAGGTCCTTCAAATACTTAGCATAGGCTGGCACTTTCTTAATTAGGTCCAGTAAAGGCACATTTACTTCAACCTTTCCAAACAGGTCAATGATTTCTTTTTCGTGTTTGAGCTCATTAACTCTCTTGCTCATCGACACGAAGTTCGGAAAAGGAGGTCCTTTAAGTTGACTTCCTTCTTGGCGGGGTCATTTCGCCGATTTATCCTTATCGGCTCTTCTTCCCGACATGCTAGATGGTTGCTCTTTTCCTTCATGGTTGATTGCTTCTTGTTCCTCAACAATTCTTCTTCGGTCACTTTACGATCGCATGCGACTTGCTTTTCTCTCACTTGAGGCGCCTCTTCAACCTCAATTTCTTGGTGCATTCTTCTTCTTGAGAATGTCGAAATGCACTTTCTTTCCACCTCAACTCAATTGCATTTAAACTCTTGGGTTAATGACCGTGTTGGAGGAATGGATCCGCTACTCGCTTGATTTTCACTCAAGTTGTTGGATAACCGAGTGACGATGAGTTCAGGTTTTCTGCCTTGGTTTCCCATTGATCCATGCGTTGTTCCAAGGCAATCAAACGGCAGCGTTCTTTGAGGAGTCCCGTGAATCGATTAGCAATTCGTTGAATTGATTTGTAGTAAATTCCTCTCTTCCTTCACGAGAGTCATCATCTTGTCTGCAAAGCACTGGTAGGTCCTCCTTTGGTGGCGGTGGTTGTTGCACCGTCAATGCTCGTGATCTGAACCTGGTTTGTAGATGATCCACTCCACTTCCTTGTTGAAATCGGTTTGGTGCTTTTCCGTTACTCCTCCAACTAAAATTTGGGTGGGATCTCCATCCCTCATTATATGTGTTGAGTACGGTCCCACTTTGATTTTGTCTCCCGGGTACACTCTGAGACTTCTTCATACCTTCCGGCGGACACTAGAAATGTGCATCATCGACCCACAAGATTCGCAAGGTGCGGTGCGTTCGATGAAAGCGATGGGCGATGCATTCATTCTTAAGTTCACCGTGATCGAGGATAACGTGAAGTTATCCTATGCTCCGAGGAATCCACCTTTGATTCCGTGCTTTCCATCCTTTTATGCGAGCCGACATGGCTCCCACTTCATGGACACTCTGGAATCTCTAACATCAGATCATTGATTGTTGAGGGCCATCCTCTCGATCAAGGCCCATGCTTGGTGCGGTGAGGTCGATCAACGATCCTCCCAAGCAAAGATCTAACATTCCCTTTCCCGATTCTTCACCCCATCGTAGAAATATTGAACAAGTCGTTCATCAGAATTTGATGATGGGGCATCGAGACAACAGATCCTGAAATCTGCTCCAAAATCATACAAGGACTCGTCATAATCTGCTTGCGTAATAGATTTCTTTTAGCATCGACGAAGTCCTAGAGACTGGAAAATACTTTTCCGTAAAAGCTTCCGCAAGTTGACCTAACTATGATAGGCATTCGCGACATGCCTTGGGAGGCTCATGTACCACTCCGGGCCTTTCCTTCTAACGACAAGTGGAATACTTTCCACAAAGACTGTCCAGATGTGCTCCTACTGTGCTTCATACTCGCTGCATCATTGTGAGGGCCTGAAGATGCATGTAGGGTCCTCTCCGCCAAACCGTGAAATTTGGGAAGGAGTTAATCAAGAAGCCTTTAACTTCAAATTTACGTCGAAGTCGTAGGCAAAGCGATGAAAGGATCGTAGTTAACGTCCGAGGTTGTAGCTTCTCGGATGGTCCTACGTCTGATGTTCCCATTGTTGTCATCTACGCGTTCCTGGTCACCATTAAGACCGTGATCTCCATTTCAGGGTGGGTGACCGGGATAGTCCTGGTGTTCAGCCATCTCTCCTACCTGATGCTCTAGTGTGCTAAGGTTTGTTTGTTCTCTTTTGTTTTTCCGAATTTGCCTAAGGTGTCGCTCAATTTCAGGTTGAAAATGAACTAGCCTAAGTCTACGGGGCATACACAAAAAGAGTTTTCCTAAATGAGCTCACTAAAACGATAGCGGATAAAACGAGGCTGATATTAACACAGTTCGTCGCGGCTCGCAGACACTCGCCATGCAAATCGAATAAAATTAAAGATTCGCCATGGCGAATATATGAACTTCATTGCGCGATCGATGAACTTCATTGTGATTTAATGATGAACTCGTCACGACCAAGAAGCATGCATAAGCAAAGCAAACAAAATTAACTCAAAATTAAGCAACATAAACAAGAACAATCAGAATAAACACTTAAAACAAAGCAGAATCGAAATCACAAACAGGATTAACACTAAAAATACTTAAGCAAAACAGAATAAAATAAAATTATGCAATGCAAACAAAATGCAAACAACAAAAATTCAAATTAAAACAAACACTGGCTAACCTAGAAAACCAATTAATTTGGTTTCCCCGGCAACGACGCCAATTTGATCGCGGCTTATCATTCAATCCGAAGATTTTGATCCTTGGAAACTGGTCAAATAAAATTTATACCAAGGATTGCAATACAGGATGCAACCTCGAATTAGACTCTCAAGAAACCAATGCACCAATTGATCCTAGACTAGCCTAATGTTTGAATTATGCATGCAATGAAAGCAATAAAAGAAAGGGGTTTTTGATTGATTAATCTAAAATTAAACTAAACCAAAGCAAAGATAAATATTTTTGGGATTTTGAAAAGATAAGGCAATTGAAATTAAATGGGACCGAAAACAATTAATAAAACTCTCCACGAAAATGTGGCTCGGGTCATCATCGCTCAAAATAATTGTCGGGTTTGAAATCCACTAAGTTTCTAGAACACAACCTTAACAACTCGTTAAGTCCAAGAATTAATTAATCAACTCGATTAATTAAAATTTGTTAAAACCTTAGTGTATGCGATGAATGATTAATGCAATAAATCAACCAAATAATAACACAACCAACTTAATCAAACACAACTAGGCGATTAAATTAATTAATGCAATCATCCAACCGATATACATGAACTCCATGTAATTAAGCACAAGATTCAACAATAATCAATCCATAACATAAATCAAGTTTTACATCCGATTAAACTATAACCGGATTCAATCCATCATACAAAGGCGCGATCTAACTCGGAGGTTTTACAAAATATGACAAATCTAAAACAATGGTTGATTACCCTCAAGCTCATGGAACTCCGACCGTTGCTACATCTTCTGGAGAAGGAAACCTTAGCCACGCATGATCTCGGTGACTCCATCATCTGCTGGACAATCACCTCGACCATGACTTCAACGACGAGCAAAGAGAATAAATGCAACGAACTATAGAGGAGGTGCAATTGGTGATGGTGGACGTCCGTGCGGAAGTGGCGCGAATCTGCAAAATAAAGAAAACAAAACTATCGAAGAGAACGGAGAAGACGAAGAAGGAGAGCTACCTCGAATGCGGCTCTGCTTTTTGCCCTAAATGGTTAGTTTTTATAGGAATTGTGCGGGCGGGTCAGAATAGTGGATTAATTGCCATTTACAGTCGGTTACCCGACATTCATTGCGGCGAATGGTGTAGTTCGTTATTGGCGAATGGATTTAGTCACTCGTCGCAATAATTAATTGTATTTAATTTATTCGCGCGCGAATTGAGGTTCGTTCGCCCAAATAATCTCGCGATGTTTACTTTTGAATGTTGACTCCTTTGGTCCTACAAAATACAACCGATTTGTAGTATCAATTGTCCCAATAAAAACTTAAGCAGAATTAATGACAAATGACAACAAAATACTGACAATGTGCAATTTATCAAAACTCAATGTGCGGGACCAAAATAAGCATAAAAATCATAGATCAGGCGTCAACAAATGCATAATCACTAAAGAAAACAGGCCTAATTTGTAGTATAAATATGGTCCAATCACTAATGATTCGTAATTATTAGGGATAACATGACCTAGGTTAAATGACGCATCGTATGTGGTTGTTGCCTTGATTAATCGGTTTTCTTAGTTCATAATGCTACCGCCTAATTAAATCTAAAAATCGCATCTTAGGTTGTTCGATGGTTAGGTTTAATCAACGATCGTATTTTGATTAAGCAAAACCTAAGGGAAAACTCAGGTTAATTTTTAACCCACAATTAATAATTGCTAGGAGAGGTTAAAGAACAACAATTTAATAAAATAGGTTTAGTCAGGGTTTAGGTCGAGATTGAACCAAAGAATCAGGTCCCTACTGAATTTCCCACATTTTTCATTTTATTGCATGTTTTCTTTAATTTGTTTTTATTAGTTACTTTTATTTTTATTTTTCTTTGAAAAATCCAAAACCCCCCTTTTTCCTAAACACCGATTAATTTCATTTCATAAACTTTTCACACACTCTCTGTGGGATCGACCTAGACTCACCACTACTACAGTAGTAGTCTAGTTAATTAATTTTGACTTGTGATACGACGCGCGGTCAAATTTTGGCGCCGTTGTCGGGGAGTGCGGTGTTTTAGTTTTTGTTTGTGAGTTAATTGGTGTTTTGTATATATTTGTTCGTAATTGATTTCTTTTATGTTATTTTGTGATCTTTTCATTTTTTTGTTCGATATGGACGGAAGTAATTTCTTTTATAATTCATATTCTCAATCCTATAACAATGTTTGGACTGATCAACCTAACTTTTATTATGGATGAAATAATCAGCAGAATTACTTCCATGATAGCTTGTAGGACACACAACAATTCTGGTACAGACCAGAAGCTTCCTATCACAATTCTGGTCCATCTCTGGAAGAGTTGATTTTGCAATTGCAGGAGAATACTTTACAATTCCAGAAGGGTGGAGGGCAATTTCTAGAAAGCACTTGGTGCTATGATCCGGTGAGCCAACTTGGTTCAAGTGCATCTTTAGAAGAAATTGTTAACAAACTTATTGCTGCCAACTTGCAATTGCACCAGGATACTTAACAAATAAAAGCAAACCAACAGAGGATGGAAAACCTAATGGGTCAGATGGCAATAAGTCTTGATCACCTAGAATCGCAACGAGAAGAGGTGCAGCCGTATCAACTCGAGGTGTATCCAATTGAAGTCTATGTAGAAAATTTGCAAAGTGATAAGGAGCTTAAGAATTTTGAGGTCAACCGTCAACGAATTGTTTGTGTCAAAGAAGTGGAGAAGGAGCTCGAAGTCGCAAAGGACATATCTTTTAGTTCGGAGGTAAGTACTGAGTCCATAATTATTTTTAAGACTAACTCTTTGCCTTTACATTACAAATTGGAGGAGTTAAATGATAAAGAAAAAGGTGAAGAGACGTTCGAAATATTTTCAGATTATATGGAATCAGTCAAAATTGAAAAGTTGAGGATAGGGAAGATACTGAAGGAGGATGATGATCGACTAAGGCCCTATCCGGAACTACCTCACGAGGAAGAGCCACATGTAATTCCCGAAGATCACAACTTTGTTACGTGAGGAGAAAAAGAAGTTGAGCCAGTGACCCTAAACAAAGGCGCTTCTTGGTAGGCAACCTAAGGGAAGTAAATTTCGTTTCCTTTACATTTTCACATTTTTTATGCATATGTGTTTTTGAATTATTTGTCTTACTTGTTTTTCAGTTTTCAATCAAAATAAGAGAAAGAATAAAACAAATGAAATAAACATTTTCTCATTGTCTATTGCTTATGGGATTATATCGTCATGATTAGAGTGTGAATTGACTAGATAATTTCATAGCAACTTTAGCATGTACTTTTTCTCTTGTGTTTGGTCGATATGCATTATCTTTAGAAGAGTAGTGGCTAATGGTAGACAAAGCCGGTGAGAATTTGAGCCTTATTTGACTGACACATCCATATCAGTCTCACTTCCTTTTGATAATGTGTGACCTTCATGACATGTATGTCCAGATTTTGTATTGATTTTCTATTCGAGACAAAATTTTTATCACATGCATTAACATGGATATGATTAAGCATTCTTTGTTTTTCATAAGCTATATTAGCCAAATAGCCTACCCTATTGACATGATTTTTTCCTTGATAAACCCCTTTGAGCTTTAACTTTTCTTTTTGTATAAATCACATTTTACGCTTTTAAACTTATCCAAATGTCCTACCCAAGTCATAAAGCTAGTGGAATATTTGTGATTGTTGAGTTTGTGGATGTACAAAATTCTAAGTGTGGGGATGTACATATGTGAGGGTTGGTTATAATATTGGGAGATTATTTTATGTCTTTTCATTAAAATTCCCATGTTGGCGTAGTTTATTTTAATTTTTACAAGGAAAAGAAAAAAAGAAAGAAAAAGAGAAGGAAATGAAAAAAATAAGAAGAAAAAATAAGAAAGAGTGAAAGAATGTTTAAATGAATTTATCAAGGAAGAATTGCATATGTGTTTAAAAGTTGTTTATGATTGATGCATCTTCCTCAAGTTGTAATGGTTGAGTTATTTTAGTATGTTGAATATGAAGTAGAGGTTTCATTGAAAGGTTCACTCTTGTTATTTCATTGAGATAAATTGTATGAGTGATTCCTTTGGATTGATATATGCTTCATGTGGTTTGTGTGTGAGAGTTGAATGGGGTTGTTAAATGTAATTGTTGCATTCGTCATAACTGACGTTACCCAGTTTTTGATTGAGTGTTACTTTTGTTTCACTAGCTTTGATGGCTTTCATGCTACTTAATCCAAATATACCTCACCTTACCCATGCCCACATTACAACCTTGAAAAATCCTTTGATTCATGATTTTGCATGTGAGCATTAGTGGTGGAGAAATGAAACGATATGTAAAATTATGGATTGTCATGATCATGAATGGTGTTGAGTGTACCCATTGATATATTTTAGATAAACACATTTTCCGAGTCTACCATTAGATTGCTCAATTTTTGAAGATGATGAATGTTGATTGATCATGAGTAAATGCTTGGAATGTTGATTTCTTGCTATGATTTTTTAAAGTCATTCATCTTTTTTTATGATTATATTGTCTTGGAAAATATGGGAATTGAGTAAATGTTTAGGATCTTTGAGCTTAATTTTGATGTTTTGTCCAAGGACGGTCAAAAGCTAAGTGTGGGGGAAATTGATATGTGCTTAATTGTTGATATTTTTAATTATTTACACTTAACGATTAATGATATAAAAATGCTTAAAATACTCATTTTAATTCATATATTATTTTAGGTACAATTCGGAAGCAAAGAAATTAAAGTGAGCTGCAAGCACAATATATGGATCATTTTCCAAAAATTAATATCAACTTGCTTTCATGGAGGAAGAAGAAAAAAATTTAAAAGCAGCAGTTGGAGGCCCAAAACGACAACTGGAGAATGAAATAAGCAAATAAAACGCAACAGTCCAAATGACAACGTGCATTAAGTGTGTTGGAGTGGAAATGCTGCGTAGAGGAGGGGCAATGTAACATCCTATCACCGCTGGGAAGGATAAAATAGTAAATTTGGATCGGGTTGGGATTTTGTACATGTATTTCGGCATACACGCATAAAATGGCCTCTATATAGATATGAAAAGTAATTTTTGCAAATGCACATGATTGTACATGCACTCGTGACAATTCCCGGCCTATGTGTCTTTGTGTTTGAAAAATTGAATTGAAGTGATTTATGTGTACTCTGCATAAAATTGCAAAATGGGTACCGATGAGATTTCCGGTACTGAAAATGACTATCTAATTTGCACTCCAATTAAAGACTTAATTTAGGAATTTTGTTTTAGTATGAGTCATTGAAATTTGGAGAGATTTATGAAAGTCAAAGTGAATAAATTGATTGAATTGGAAGTTGATAGCCATGAAAGTGAGTGATTATGAAAGAATTGGATCTCAATTCAGTCCCTAAGAGTTGGAATTTTTCTAAATTGGAATAGAGAAGTTAAAAGAATTGGTATAAGGGCAATTTGGACAAGATACTTAAGATTATAAGGCTTAAGGTTAAAGGAAGGGGTAAAATGGACTTTTCACATTTAGAAAGGGTATAAATAGAAGGAATTACGGTTTTTGAATTAGAAAAGAGGAAGAAGATGTGGGAGAAGAGGAAGAGATGAGAAGAATGGATTGTTGGCGAATTCACGATGAGTTCAAGGTTTTTGAAAGCTAGATCAAGTAAGTTAAACCTCTTTCCTCTTGATTAGTTGATTGATTCTTGTATTAAGGGTTAAAAGTGATAGAATGGGTTATGTATATTTTTGGTTTAGGGTTTTCGATTATGGGATGAATTTTGATGCTTTGTGAATGATCTGGGTTTGAATTGAGTGGGAAAATGTTGTATGAGTGTCGTTTTGGGATTAAGATGAGTTAGGTTTTGAAAGATGAAGAATTTGATTGTAAATTGTTGAAAAAAATCAAGTTTCGGGAAGCTTACGGGGCTCGCACATCGTGACGTGTTCATATGCACGCCGCGGCACAGATGAGCGTGCACGTCGCGACGCAGCCGAGTGAGCACGTCGCGGCGTAGGCACACCGTGGCGAGCTTCTTCACGCCGCGACGAGCTACTGTTCCCAGAAAGTTATGTTTTGGTTTTTCAATCATAACTTTTTATACCGTTATTCAAATGAGATAATTTTGGATTTGTTATGAACCAGAGACAAGGGTCTATATGTTTATGAAAAAGGGGAGTGTTGAAACAGTCTTTTAAAGTTCTCAATTTTGGATGGAAGTTTAGTGTAAAGTAGGGTTTTGACATAATGATAGTCCATATATGTTGGGCAATGATTTTCAGATTTCTGAAACAAATTGAATAATTTGAGTGTCTATTGACTTCTGATATTAAGGAAAAGTTATGACAGGAATTTTAGGGTTAGTGCCGGGAATGTCACGAAAGTGCATAGTGCATATCATTAGATTGCTACATGTGCATTATTGTTGAATTGGACAATGTGTTAAATATATGTGTTTTGAATTATGATAGAGGCACTTTTGGAACGTCAGCCCACCGACGTTGCCGAGACTTCCAGGTGTTAGCGTGAAAGTCAGGTGAGTGACCTAGATGGTTCTCAAATTATTAAGTGTTATAATTCAGTGACCTGCAAGGGTGGCGTACTACATCACTCACCAAAAATCACAAGATATATATATATATATATATATATATATATATATATATATATATATATATTTGAAACAAACATACACTTCCATCATATTATGCAGAAAACCATTTGCAAAACATGACTGATAATACAATGACCACGCGGGTCTTTTTTTTTTTAAATACACAATAATAAGATACCAAAGTTATTACACTAATGCAGACGCAACTGATCCTGACAACATGCAATAAACAAGCAACAGAGAACAAGAGAAGCAAATGTTTTAAGTTTATGTGTCACATTTATTGGTCACATCATCAAACAGTAATAAGAAGCACGCTGGACACAAATGTAGGGAGCAAGCATAGTGCCGCAACAAAAAAGCAGAAGTATTTAAAAGGAGAGAAATTTAATTGTCCCATCAAGATCGCATAGTGTAAGAAGCAGTCCATCCATGCACAAGGAGAACGACGTCGCACAAGGAAAGGCCATAAGGTTTTAGGGACACAACTCATTAATTTGTAGGAGGTTCAAAGCAGAAGCTTGTGCGTTTTGCTAAAAACGCACAAGCAGCAGGCCGCAGAGGGTTTTTTTTTTAAGTTCAAGAGTTTATTTATCAAAAAAGGGGGGTAGAGTGCCGGAAGAGGAGAATAAGCAAAAACGCATAGAGAAAGCAAAGAGTGGAGAGCAATGTTTTAGTTGATGGTGACTTTTATTAGTCATATCAACGAAAAGTAGACACAAAGCTACGGTGAGGAACAAGATAGTGTCGGCACAACACAGGGATGAGTAATATGGGGCCTGTAGTATTTTTCCAAAAAATACACATGAAGGGTTAGGCATTCCAACGCCAGTTCGGAGGTAAAATCGACGCCGACGATTCGGGTTAAATATTTTTTTTATTATTTTGTTGCTTTTTTCTCTCATTAGAAATTGATTGTGTTATCCTATTTTAATTAATTAGGTTTTTATATGGATAATCGGATTTTCGTTATTATTCGGTTATTTGTGTATGAACCTATTGGCTATTGTGAGTGATGATTTTAATGCATTCATTGGATTGTTAATTGCAAAACCCATTGCTAGAATTTCGATATAATCCGTAATTGTTATGTTGAAATTCATGTGTAGCGACCAATGGTTCGTAATCATTAGGGATAACATGACCTAGGTTAAATGACGCATCGTATGTGGTTGTTTCCTTGATTAATCAGTTTTCCTAGTTCATAATGCTACCGCCTAATTAAATCTAGAGATCACATCCTAGGTTGTTCGGTGGTTAGGTTTAATCAACGATCGTATCTTGATTAAACAAAACCTAAGGGAAAACTTGGTTTAATTTTTAACCCACGATTAATAATTACTAGGAGAGGTTAAAGAACAACAAATTAATAAAATATGTTTAGTCAGGGTTTAGGCCGAGATTGAACCAAAGAACCGGGCCCCTACTGAATTCCCCACATTTTTCATTTTGTTGCATGTTTTCTTTAATTTGTTTTTATTAGTTAGTTTTATTTTTATTTTTCTTTGAAAAATCCAAAACCCCCCTTTTTCCTAAACACCGATTAATTTCATTTCATAAACTTTTCACACACTCTCTGTGGGATCGACCTAGACTCGCCACTGTTACAGCAGTATTCTAGTTAATTAATTTTGACTTGTGATACGACGCGCGGTCACATTTCCTCACCAATAACTTCTCAATTCACTCAATATATCAACCATAACTAAGTCAAAACCTATACTTGAACATTAACCCAAAACATAGCATCAACATACACTCATTCATCATACTTTTCTATACTCATCTAAACATCATTATATTCAAACTCTAACTTCCACAACATCTCTATATCACATTCTACATCATTAATCATCAATAAAAGCAAGAAATTCACACACCCTTCCCCGACACCCATATACCCAAAGTGCCAAAGAGGACAATACCTAGAGTGATGGCGGTAGAGGCCGGGCTTTACATTCTTAAGTCATCTATTCAAAAACTATACTAGTACTTGGTTCGAAAACGTGGAGACACCGATGAGAGTAATATCATTTGTTATTTGGGATTGGAGATTTCCATACAATGATGTTTTATAGCTGGGACTATAAGAAAGTAATTTCATATGCATTGAGACGACTAGCGTCCCATGCGTTGATTACTGAATGCATGGAGTAGAACTTGTTACAGTAGTGATTACTTCGTTAGTTGGAGACATGGTAGGTGCAGGGGAATTCTTTATAGAGGTTGATAGAACTGAATCTTCGATTGAGACAATGAATAGAGGTATAGAAAGATGTTGACTAAGCAAATGAGTACTTTTCGTAAAGCTAGTGTTGTACATCGGTGCATTGAACATAAAATCCAATAATGGTATAAAACAAATTGTGATATTGAGGTCACCATTACTACTGCATTAAAGAGCACAGGAAGTTGAGTTGAAGTTTGGGCAAACCGAAGTACATTTAAAATTTGGGTTTAAGCTTAGTCTTACACGAAAAATTGAGCAAGACCCCAAATTGGTGATTCATAAATTTTGGCTCTCCCTGTAAAGCTGACAATGAATTCGGATTCTGAAGATTGAATACAAAAATGTGACTGTGTGATTAAAATACAAAGGACATTGCCTTGACTAAAATAGTCAAGAACCGTATTAAATCGAAAGTATTAATGAGTGACGAACATGTGATTGGTTATGGAATTGAAATAAGTTATGTATCAAGAAACTGACAAAGCCTAAATCGAGGAGTTAGAATTTGAAAATTTTATCGGGGACTGTAATTGACAATAGACCCAATTTGTGAGTAAATGATATGTAGGAAAATCCCGGGGTGTCCATCACATGGACACAGTGCGGAAAACAAAACTTTTTGTTCCGGGAAGTTCCCTTAAGCCAGGATCCATGTGTAAGTATAATCACCAAACCATAACTACCAAAGGAGACCGCCTCTAATCAGATCCACGCAGAGGTCGGAAACCTAACCGGACAAACCCTTTGACCCGGAATAGCTAGACTAAAGAAAAGACTGCTAGATCTCACCTTAGCCTTGAAGAGCAAGTGATTAAACCTTGGTGAAGCACTTTGGAGATGAGAAGAGAGTGAAGAAAGCCTTGAAAAATCCAATTTTTCTTTAAACTTCCATGTAAG
Organism: Erythroxylum novogranatense; assembly: GCA_029891385.1. NCBI lineage: Eukaryota > Viridiplantae > Streptophyta > Magnoliopsida > Malpighiales > Erythroxylaceae > Erythroxylum > Erythroxylum novogranatense. The sequence goes on along the minus strand of CM057234.1, from coordinate 46,992,873 downwards.
TTTCGGCCATCATCTCTTTTCCTTCGACTCCAGCAGCTTCCTCATGCCTTCTATATGTGTTTTAACTAATTAAAAGAACATATAAAAGCTTGGTAAGGAGAGCCCCACGGGAGGGCTATTAGCCATTAAAAGTCAAGTTAATGATGTAACTTTGACTTTTCAAACTAATCTTCTCCTTTTGCTTTCCTCCACCGACCACACTAGCTTCCTTAACTCTTAAGGCTTGCTTTTATGCCTTTTATTCTAATTAAAAGGTCACTTAATGGCTTGGTAAAGGAAAGCCACGTGAGTGGCCTTAGGTGGCTAAAGAAATTGATTAATAAATCAATTAATGATGAAGTTTGACTTTTCAAACTTCATCTCCTCCTTTAGGTTAATGACATATGTCCATATATATATATTAATTAATCTCATTAATTAATGATATATTTATGGTTGTTGAAGTGGTCCAGACATACTAGGGTCGGTCCTACAGGCCTGCCGAGCCCCGCCGGCGAAAAATCACCGAAAACGGTTTTCAGCAATGTCGATGTCGCGATCTCATCGAGACATATCCCAATCTCATCGGGATCCATTTAATCCTATTGCTTTCCAAATATTGGATCACTATGCAAAACTATTTTATAGATTTTCGATCCACTCTTATGCGTGTGACCCATTAGGTTCCCGGTTATGTTGGCCACTTAGATTAACACTTAATCTAAGAAAGTCATGAGCGGCGTCTAGCAACACATCATGACCCCCAATTGACCGGAAAGTAATTGGTTTGACTAATGAACCCGAGCTCATCAGGAACCAGATCACGAACCTTTCCATAAACAATTACCTTGCAATTCGTCCTTTCACCATCCTATACCCCACTTGGTTATGAGCATGGTCAAAGTGTCAACTCTCACTAGACTGAGTCTAGCCCAAGTGATATCGGGTCTCGTCCGGACTCATTACTTTATATGTCCATGAAGACCCTCTTCATGACACGGGTGTGCTCCGGCGCCAGAAACTTCCAAGTAATGATCCTGACAAGAAGCTATGGGTATCTATTCTGCTATTCCAGAAGTGGTGAATCCTTTATTGGCTACTCAATTACCTTCAATACCTCAAACTGCACTCCAAGCACCACCCTACGAGCGACCTCTCGAAGGCAACAAGGAATGGAGTCAAAACACAGAATCAGTATCCAAGATATCCTTGAGTACCTCAAGTCTAAGGATACTTGCACCATTGCTATGATGAGATTATCACTGACATTATAATAGAATACCCATTTGATGATCTCATGGCAGGTCATCCAATGTACTTACTACCACTAGTAAGCATCCACATGTCAAATCTAAATATCTCAATATTTACAGTTTCTGAGATCCACTGCTTGATCCAATCAAGGAATATGACATGTGCTAGTCTATCCGGATTAACAATGTCCAGTCTCGTTAATCCTATGACTAGGGATAATTTAGATACTAACATAATTGCACATGATAGGAATCTCAATAGTATGATCACATCATAATTTTCTTCATGCTATGTCATATATCATGGACTTCATTAATTTGATTAAAGATCAACATCAATTCATAACAAAATGAATATCAAATAAATGAAATATGCCTTGCTTTATTTATTCATAAAATCTGTACAAGACTATGAACAAAACGCGCTAAAGGGGATTGCCTTTAGGGCACTACTCTAACAATCTAACGGTACTGGACATCCATAAGTCGACTTACACTGATGAACAAGGCGACTTATTAGTACCGATCAAGCATAAGTCGACTTACACATGGTACAAGTCGACTTACCACTTACATGATATGATAAAGGAGGATTAAGCACTGTTAGTAGAAACATAAGGAACAATCGAAGCTCTATGGTCTAGTAAGAGTACGCTGAAAGAACAATTGTTGATAAAGAATGAAGAACGGAGTGACTACACATTTGAGTCGCCAGTAGTCCTAACTATCAGAGAAGAATGTATTGCTCATATTTTGGAGGTCTTAGGAACATGGGAGTGATTTGTCATGTAAGTGACTACAGATACATGGTGACACCATTAGAATTCTCTATGAGGCATTGAACGACAAAAAGAGTCCTTCACCATTACATTGCAATAGAGAGACCCTAGAAACATGATCACCGGTAGTGAGGAAAATGAGTATTGAATCAAACTGAAGTGACTTATGAAAGCTGAATGGGTTAGATGAGGTGGAACCAGATCGGACATATGAAAGATAATAAAATGAATAGACGAATTGAGTGCGTGAACACTACAGAAGTGACATATGAAAGCTGAATGAGTTAGAGATGAAGGAATTTATAAGTATCACTGGAAAAAGGTAGCAATGAAGCTGTATAAATTAGTCTATATGTTACTGGTGAAAGAGGTATTGGATTTATAACACGTGATAAGTGAATAGGTGCGGAAAGAATAATCTGATCCTTAGCATAAGAAATAAAGTTAGTGTCTACTCTGAAATAGTCAAGTGAGATAGTTAAGATAGTGAGATGGCCAAATAAGTGACTGAAAGGTTGACTGAGTCTGTCTACTGTGATCTTTCGAAAAATGAGTAATTGAGTGATGAGGTGTATGGGAAATGTAGGGGGGTTATGACAAATGATCTTTTTCTACCATAGTGAACCATTGACTGAGAATTTCGAAGACGAAATTTTTATTAGGAGGGGGGAGTTGTAACATCCCACCCCCACTGGAAAGGGTAAAATAGTAATTTAGAAAGGGGCCGAGAGTGTTTAGTATTGGGTTGCAACATTTATGCATATCATTGCATGTGTATAGTGAAATTGCACATGAACTTGACTGTACATGCATTCATGACATTTCTCGGTATTAGTGCCTAAATGGGATTTTATTTTGGAAAATGTGGTTTATGGGCTTGAAAATTTAATTGGAGTGGATTGTTATGTGTTTTATATTTTCATGGAATTTTAGGAATTTTTTTGGAATTTTCGGAGAAAATTCCCGGACCGGAAAAATCACCAAGTGGCGAACCGGTTGATATTTGGTATTGAAAAATTCCAACCATTTGGAACTGAAAAATTTGATTCATGATTTTAGAAATTATTGGATTAGAGCTATTGAAAATTGGATGACGTAGAGACTTAATCCTAGTAAGGTCTTTTATTAACCATTTATTAAATTCTAGTAAGGTCTTTTATTTTTAGGTGGCAAGTGTCATGACACTTATTAAGCTTTTATTAAATCCCTCCTTGGGCCTTGATTCTCGATACTTCCATTTTGAAGGCCAAAAGTAAATTGTTTTTCATGCTTTCCATCACCTTCGTAGCCTATCTCTTCCTCTCCTCTTCTTGATTTTTGCTTGCCTCTCTTTTCCATCTTCTTCTCCATGGTTAGCTCTTCTTTGGTCTTTACATACAAAACAAAAGTTTAACCTAAGCTCAAGTTGATGGTGATGTCGTGGATGTGAAAAGAGAGAGAGAGATTGAAATAGTTAGAAGATTGAGAAGATTAAAAGCTTATAGGTAAGAAGTATGTTCCATATTCTTCAATTGGTAATTAAATGCATTCTTTGTGATGGTTGTGCATCTAAGTGTATGAATATTGTGTTGGTAAAGTTGAGTGAGAGCTTTGAGTGATTAATTGATGGTTGATGAAGTAGGATGATGCATGTAAGGATAATATGTGATGTATGTCATTTGAGAGGGTTTTGATTGCATTAAGTAATGTTAATGGTGTAGAAAATAGATGAATGAATGTGTATGAGTTGTTGTCATTTTTGTGATCATTGTTCAAGTGGGGGTTTTGATTATAGTATGGGTGAATTAATGACTAAATTGGATGCTTATGAGTATAGAATTAGAATTTGAATGATAGGAATTGGAGTGAGTAGTAAAGCTGGAAAATGTACCTTGAACATGTTCTAATGTTTTTGCCATAACTATTTGTGTGGTTAAACAAACGAGGTGAGGTTTGTCTTAGATTAAAATTGGGTCATTTGGCTACAGTCTTTGTGAAGGAAGCACTGTCCAATTTTGATTAGAAGAGTGTTGAATCTTGCTTTGAAAGTGAAGTATAAGTACAGTATGAACTGAACTTTTGATGAATTTTTCTAGATTGCTTGAGGTTGAATTGGTGAAATTGGTCTTAATGAAAGTTGAAGCCTATCTTGTTAGCTTTCCATTTTTACTGATTTTGCAATTTTTCGATATGTACGTTGGGAGTTATGAATTGTTAACTATTGACTGGTTATGTGCATTTTGGGTGAAACCTAGCTATAAGTGTAAGTTTTGTGAGTATTGTGATTGGAAGCAAATTTAGAGATTTTTGTGATTTGAATTGTGAAGTGAATCACACGTTAATACAGCACTTAGAAATACAGTAGAATGCACGAGAAGGGGGGGTTGAATTGTGTATTCCCCTTTTTTAATATCTTTTTCAAAATTACTTGTTAGAAATAAAATTCTTTACAGAATCTTTATTAATCCTGATTGATCAAACTTTTCAATGCTAAGTATATGAATAGTAAGTAATGATCAACTTTGAGGCAAGATAAAGATAAAGAGTAAGAATAGTAGACACGAGGATTTATCCTGGTTCACCCCAAACCGTGGGCTACATCCAGTTCTCAGAGTTTCTTCTGAGATTTCACTATCTCTTCAAGCGTTACAGTATTCTTTCACGAGCCTCTTCAGGTCTCTACAACCAATATTCTTTCACACTTAGCCTCTGCAGGCTATCTGTACAACTTTTCTTCTTAAAAAAATATTTGAACACTTTGTTACAGTAAGATAGCGCTCAGCAAATTTGCACTTGATCGCTTTTTCACTTTGTGTAATTTTTCTAACATCAGCCAGCTCTTCAGTTTTTGACTTCGACTTGTATTTATAGCCTTCGTCTCTAACTGCTTTTTTGATTCTTGAATCTTTAATCTTTAATCTTTAATCTTTAAAGAAACGGTTAATCAGTTGAGTTCTGTAACTAACTCGAACTAACTCTTGCGTCTGTTTCTTTTCTGCATCTGTTTTGCTTTTGCGTCTGCGTCTGCGTCTGCGTCTACTTTGTTTTTGCGTCTGCGTCTGCGTCTGCTTTGCTTTTGTGTCTGCGTCTGCGTCTGTTTTTTTTCAACTTCGTCTGTGTTTGACTTTTATCAACTTCGTCTGTGTTTGACTTTTATCAACTTCGTCTGTGTTTGACTTTTATCAACTTCGTCTGTGTTTGACTTTTATCAACTTCATCTCTGTCTGACTGTTTTCTTGCAACTTCATCTGTCTCGGACTTCATCTCATACGCCTCGCGTATCGAAGTTCGTTCAGTATCATTTTGCTTATCTTGTATATGATCTCTCTTTGTTATACATCAAAATCATTTTTATGTAAAGTCATTATGACTTAACAATCTCCCCCTTTTTGAATATAACAAATTACATACAAGAAAACAAAACAAAACAAAAATTTACAGATGTTGCAAAAAATAAAATAAAAAACTTATCTTCTTCCTTTCTTCGTCTGTTGTGGTCACACCTTCTTCATCTGAACATCCTCTCCTCTTCTGTTGATTATCTTCTTTCCCGCTCTCCCTATTTGTTATAATAAAAATGATTTAACGATTGTGGCACTTCAGCAGCTTCGCTATCATCTTTCTCGGATCATTCACCGTCTCCTTCATGTCATTGAGTTCACCACGTAATCTCATCGACTTCATCTGGTGGATCAACCGACGAAGAGGCTTGATTTGCTTCACGATGGAGGAGCGAAAGGAATTGAAGTAGTGTAGGCATCGAGGATGGAGTGTAGTCTTCATTGATCTCAAAAGTCGGTGGGCTAATAAACGCTTTCAACTTCAAGAAGATCTAAATCAAACGGAATCGGCAAAGATCAAGAATCGCCTTCCATGCAGGGTAAGGCTTGTGCTTCTATAGATAATGTACTAGTCGAGGCCTAATACGAAGAACTGCTCAACGAGGAACTCAGAATGTTCCTGCTTTTATATTTCCCCACCGGATAGTGTTCCTCCGATTAGTGTAGCCGCACCGCTTGATCTGGATTCTGTGCAGGAGTGCATGCTTCATCAATTTTTTGCACTTCTTCTGCAATTTGATCTGCGGACAGATCATCACTGGCATCATCTTCAGGATACAACTTTGCTTTTCCCCTTGTGAAATCTTTGGAAATCTTGGTTGTATGTCTGGTGCAACCATGATTTCTGTGTTCTTTGTGACTGGGAAAATGGTACATGGATGGCAGGGACGATTTGTAGGATATGGCATTGTAGCAGCAAATCTCAAGGAGTCATAGAAGATCCTTTCGTCTTCTTTGAGTAACTGGCATGTGTTGTGATTAATCACCATAGGTTCCACTATAGCCACTATTTTCTTCACTGGTTGAACACCAATTGCAATAGCAGTCCTTTGTCTGGTAACAACTTCCACCATTTTGATTTTCAGCTTCGCTTCCTCATAAATCTATGGTAGTTGTGTACCTTCGCACTGGTCCAACATCCGAAGTCTGAAATCTGCTGTTGCTCCTTGATGTCTTCGAGACGTCATCTGAACTGGACTTCCATCTTCCGACCCCTTCTTTAGACCAAAAGGTGTTTCCAGTGTTGGTTCCTCTACTAGCTCCTTTTCTTGATCATTAGGTGTTTCCTTAACCGTGTTTTCTTCAACTGGTTCTTCTTGTTGAACCACAGGGGTTTCCTGAACTATATATTGCTCACTTGCTTTCTACTTGAACAAAGATCGGTGATGTCTTTCTGTTGACTAACGTCCTCAGCAGTTGAGATGTTCTTCTTTCGACTAACCTTTTTAGTCTTTTTCTCTGCTTCAGTTAGTTTCACTGATTTCTTTGCAGGAGATTTTCTTTTATCAGATGTTGCTTTTCTGTACCGGAAAAGCAAATTAGATAGTCTTTAATTGGAGTGCAAATTAGATAGTCATTTTCAGTACCGGAGATCTCATCGGTACCCATTTTGCAATTTTATGCAGAGTACACATAAATCACTTCAATTCAATTTTTCAAACACAAAGACACATAGGCCGGGAATTGTCACGAGTGCATGTACAATCATGTGCATTTGCAAAAATTACTTTTCATATCTGTATAGAGGCCATTTTATGCATGTATGCCGAAATACATGTACAAAATCCCAACCCGATCCAAATTTACTATTTTATCCTTCCCAGCGATGATAGGATGTTACATTGCCCCTCCTCTACGCAGCATTTCCACTCCAACACACTTAATGCACATTGTCATTTGGACTGTTGCGTTTTATTTGCTTATTTCATTCTCCAGTTGTCGTTTTGGGCCTCCAACTGCTGCTTTTAAATTTTTTTCTTCTTCCTCCATGAAAGCAAGTTGATATTAATTTTTGGAAAATGATCCATATATCGTGCTTGCAGCTCACTTTAATTTCTTTGCTTCCGAATTGTACCTAAAATAATATATGAATTAAAATGAGTATCTTAAGCATTTTTATATCATTAATCGTTAAGTGTAAATAATTAAAAATATCAACAATTAAGAACATATCAATTTCCCCCACACTTAGCTTTTGACCGTCCTTGGACAAAACATCAAAATTAAGCTTAAAGATCCTAAACATTTACTCAATTCCCATATTTTCCAAGACAATATAATCATAAAAAAAGATGAATGACTTTCAAAAATCATAGCAAGAAATCAACATTCCAAGCATTTACTCATGATCAATAACATTCATCATCTTCAAAAATTGAGCAATCTAATGGTAGACTCGGAAAATGTGTTTATCTAAAATATATCAATGGGTACACTCAACACCATTCATGATCATGACAATCCATAATTTTACATATCGTTTCATTTCTCCACCACTAATGCTCACATGCAAAATCATGAATCAAAGGATTTTTCAAGGTTGTAATGTGGGCATGGGTAAGGTGTTAATCATTGCCACTCTTGCTAAATTTCCTTGTTTGCTTTTACAGTCTCTTGCATAATGTCCTTCTTCTCCACATGAATAGCAGCGACATTTATGATTAGGAGGTTTCTTTCTTTTGAAAACCCTGATATGAGTGTCATGAGGTTTTCCTTTATATGTCTTAGCCTTTCTAAGACCATATTTCTTATTTTCTTTGTAATACCCAGGAATTGGTATTTTATTGCATAATGTACTGAGATCTTTAAGACCTCTTTGCATTGATGCTTCTTTACACATTTGTTGTAAAAACAACCATGTGAAATGTACTCTTGGGAGTACACCAACCGTATTTCCTGGATGTTTTCTTTTAAATTCTTCTTCTATTCTCTTCCCATAAAGTTCAGGAAGTTTTCTGAAGAATTTTTCGGATAATTCTGGGCTAGCATATGCTCTACCTGTTTTAGAGGCAATATCTTCATAATCTTTAAGAAATTGTGGTAGAAATCTTACCTCTTTACAAGTCATCCTTTCCAGGTCTGCATAAGCTCTTTCCTGAAATTCTGTTGAACCTTGATAGGGTTCTTCTAAAGTGATCATCTTTCGTATTTGTGAAAATACGACTTGTGTATCATCAGCTGCTGCAACAAGCATCTCATATTCTTGAGGGAATGCTAATCTCCATTGTTGGAACATTCTCTTCATCATTTCTCCAAGGAGATTTTCAATATAAATGACTTTTGATTGATTGTCTACCTAATTCATTCTATCAATCATGTTTTTGTTGTTTGACTCCCACCTTGTTATGACATCTTCATACATGGATATATCATCAGGTCAGCCATCCTCTTCTTCCTCCCATTCCTCCGATCACACCCTTTCCCCTTCCTCGCAACCTTCCCGTTTTCCCTCTCGTCCGGTAGATCCTGAGTACGATCAGCTGGCAACTCGTGTTGCCAGTCAAGATATACTCAAGGAAAAACCATTTCCTCTAACCCCCGCAACAAACCCTTTTGTCCGTCAGCTTTTCGAATTAGACTTAGCTGGCCTTGCTCAACCTAATTCTATTGGCAACCTCACCTTTGTCCGCCAAGATTACTACTCTATGCTCGCTTCTCCACACCTACTGGAATTAATTTCCGGGTGTTTCCATTCGATGTTTTCACTTCCGTAATTATCCGTGAGCATTACCATCTCCCTGTCGTCCCTCATTGCCAATATTCCGACCTCCTCCGTGATTACCCATGGGAGGAAGTCATTGGTACTCTCTGCACTGCAGGGTCTCAGTGGCTTCAACCCCGAGGTTCTCAACGGTACATCCGTCGGACCACCCTCCTTCCTGAAGCTCGTCCCTGGTTACATTTTATATGTAACAATATTATGCCTACCCTCCACCTCTCCAACATCCCCAAAGAGCAGGCCCTATATATCTACCTGCTGATGACTGGCCGCCCTGTAGACCTAGCCCCCGCCATCTCCGCTGCCCTTCGCCAGTGTGTTCTCTCCACCAACCCTAAACACAAACTCCTTTTCCCCCATCTCATTTCTCGATCTGCTGCAGGCCTATCGAGTCCCGAGCATCCTGCCGATCTCCTCATTCCGCCGGCCCCTCCATTTGTCTATGTCCGTTTAGGTCAGCCACGTGCCATCCCACCCCGCCTCCCCCCCAACCTGCTTCGCATCTTCTCCCTCTCCTCCTCCTAGCCCTTCATCCCTCGAGCACCCTCTCCTTCCCTCCAGTCCTTCCTCCCGCTTCTCTCCGCCTCATCTTCCTCCTTCCCGCCTCTGCTCCCCTGCTCCTTCCGAGGTGGCCATACTCAGAGAGGACATTCTTGACTTGAGGCCCGGTTCACTTCTTCGAGACTCGGTGGCCGCCACGCATTCCCTGCTCACTATGATTACTGGCCCACCTGGGCTGCCTATTCCTTCCGGTAGCCGGCTTCTTCACCGCTCCTCGCTCTTCTTCTTCGCCTCCGGATCCGGTGATAATCCTGCAGCGTAGTCTAGGTTGTTTATTTTCTTTTGTTGTTGTTTTTTCTGTATTTTCTTTTCTTTGATGTACTTTTTGTTTCGTTCTTTGGATCCTCCATGTTGAGCAATTTGTCTTTTGAGCTTAATGATATATCCACATTTCTCTTTGTCTATTTGTGTTTCTTGCTTTTCTGCGTGCCTTGCTATATTGCCCTTGTGGACAATGCCATGTTTAAGTGTGGGGGAGCTCGCTTCCCTCTTATATATATTTTTTGCATTGTACACCTATTAGATTTGTGCATAATTTGTGGGTCCGCTGCTTTTACTGATAAATTTGGACTCAAACAAACATTTTCTGCACCTATTCTTTTGTGCCCTTGCATGCAAATCATTTACAAGTTTTAAAAATTGATATTTGAGTTTTTGAAAATACTCTCCATTCTTCGAACGATAATTGGATCTGGCAAAATTTTAACTTTTGAAGTTTTCAAAACAAAGTGAATGGGAGCATGCTAACAAGATAGTATTGTCAGTTTTTTAGACTTGAGATTGAGCATTGAGACAAAACCCTTATTGGAAGGATAATCGAGCCAAAAAAATTTTCTTCTATATCTTTGTATGTGCATCTGCTTAGCTCATTCTTCTCTAGAACTTGTGTCAGTTTTTACTCAAAGCTTGATGGACTAGATTTTGTGGATATGATAGAGCGTTCCTTCTTTCAAATTTCTTTCCCCAAACACCAACCCTCAAACACCGTTCCCTTGCTAACCCCTTTGAGCCTTCTTGCTATGAGCATTTGCATGCATTATTTTCAGATGATGTCAATAGTCAGTCTGTTAAAAAAAAAGTTGAAAAATGAAAATGAAAAAAATGTGTTAGTCTTGTGTATCCCAAAAAAAAAAAGGGATTGTTGAATCCCAAAATGGGATTAGTATCTAAAAAAATATTCAATTCAGTTTAGTAGAGGTCTAGTTTCTGTATAGATTATGGACATCGATCCCTCATTTTATGCCATGCTCATATTTTTCTTTTTCTCACATCATCCATTCATTTAGCCTTCCGCTCATTACATCCCTTAAAGACCTCTTGATCTCCAAATTGATAGTCCTTGTAGTGGAGAAATAGAATTGATACAAGCCTATGGTAGGAGATGTATTAAACAGATTGAGAGAAAAAATATCCCTACTATACAAGTGAGATGAGCGTAAACATCATATCCCGAGTGATTCTCTGTTGTTCAATCTCACGTGCTTAAATTCTTTCAGTGTTTGTTTTATTAGCACTCTTTCAATTTCTTTGTGTTTGCATTACGATGAAGTGGATTGCGCGATTCTGTTATTATTTGAGCATGGGCGGAATTTTCTTTTACTCTTGTATCTTTTTGACTCTTGTAAACTTTGTCCAGGAGTACAAAGGTCTAAGTGTGGGGGAATTTGATTGGACCATATTTATACTACAAATTAGGCCTGTTTTCTTTAGTGATTATGCATTTGTTGACGCCTGATCTATGATTTTTATGCTTATTTTGGTCCCGCACATTGAGTTTTGATAAATTGCACATTGTCAGTATTTTGTTGTCATTTGTCATTAATTCTGCATAAGTTTTTATTGGGACAATTGATACTGCAAATGGGTTGTATTTTGTAGGACCAAAGGAGTCAACATTTAAGAAGTAAACATGCCGCGAGATTCGCTGGGGCGAACTAGAACTTCAATTCGCTGCGACGAGTGACCAAATCCATTCGCCGCAGCGAACTACAGCCATTCGCCGCAGCGAATGTCGGGTAACCCGGCCTGTAAATGGCAATTAATCCACTTATTCGACCCGCCCGCACAATTCCTATAAAACTAACCATTTAGGGCAAAAAGAGTCGCATTCCGGGTAGCTCTCCTTCTTCGCCTTCTCCGTTCTCTTCGATAGTTTTGTTTTCTTTATTTTGCAGATTCGCCGCCACTTCCGCACGACGTCCACCATCACCAACCGCACCTCCTCCATAGTTCGTTGCATTTATTCTCACCGCTCGTTGAAGTCATGGTCGAGGTGATTGTCCAGCGATGATGGAGTCACCCGAGATCATGCGTGGCTAAGGTTTCCTTCTCCGAAGATGTAGCAACGGTCGGAGTTCCATGAGCTTCAAGGGTAATCAACCATTGTTTTAGATTTCATCATATTTTGTAAAACCTCCGAGTTGGAGATCGATCAGATGATGGATTGAATCCGGTTATAGTTTAATCGGATGTAAAACTTGATTTATGTTATGGATTGATTATTGTTGAATCTCAGTGTAATTACATGGAGTTCATGTATATCAGTTGGATGATTATATTAATTAATTTAATCTGCCTAGTTGTGTTTGATTAAGTTGGTTGTGTTATTATTTGGTTGATATATTGCATTAATCATTCATCGCATACACTAAGGTTTTTAACAAGTTTTAATTAATCGAGTTGATTAATTAATTCTTGGACATAACGAGTTGTTAAGGTTGTGTTCTAGAAACTTAGTGGATTTCAAACCCCGACAATTATTTTGAACGATGATGACCCGAGCCACATTTTCAGGAGAGTTTTTATTAATTGTTTTCAGTCCCATTTAATTTCAATTGCCTTATCTTTTCAAAATCCCAAAAATATTTATCTTTGCTTTGGTTTAGTTTAATTTTAGATTAATCAATCAAAAACCCCTTTCTTTTATTGCTTTCATTGCATGCATAATTCAAACATTAGGCTAGTCTAGGATCAATTGGTGCATTGGTTTCTTGAGAGTCGACCCGAGGTTGCATCCTGTATTGCAATCCTTGGTATAAATTTTATTTGACCGGTTTCCAAGAATCAAAATCTTCGGATTGAATGATAAGGCGCGATCAATTAGTCGCTACACATGAATTTCAACATAACAATTACAGATTATATCGAAATTCTAGCAATGGGTTTTGCAATTAACAATCCAATGAACGCATTAAAATCATCACTCACAATACCGAATAGGATAAAACCTAATTAATTAAAATAGGATAACAAAATCAATTTCTAATAAGAGAAAGAAGCAACAAAATAATAAAAAAAATATTTAACCCGAATCGTCGGCGTCGATTTTACCTCCGAACCGGCGTTAGGATGCCTAACCCTTCATGTGTATTTTTTTGGAAAAATACTACACCATATTACTCATCCCTGTGTTGTGCCGACACTGCCTTGTTTCTCACCATAGCTTTGTGTCTACTATTCATTGATGTGACTAATAAAGGTCACCATCAACTAAAACATTACTCTCCACTCTTTGCTTTCTCTCTGCTTTTTTACTTGTTCTCCTCTGTCGACACTCGTCCCCCCTTTTTCGACAAATAAACTCTTGAACTTTAAAAAAAAACCCTCTGCGGCCTCATGCTTGTGCGTTTTTAGCAAAACGCACAAGCTTCTGCGTTGAACCTCCAACAAATTAATGAGTTGTTTCCCTAAAACCTTTCGGCCCTTCCTTGTGCGACGTCATTCTCTTTGTGCGTGGATGGACTGCTTCTTACCAACATTTTGGAATCGTTCCGTTCCGGCGGTACTGAAACCAACCTCGTGCAGTCGACACCGCCAAGATCGGGGTTTTTCGGTGGATACTGGCGAGAGACCGTACTGTCTGCGTACTGAACCAACCTAGGTACCGCCAAAATACCGTCCATCTGGGGGTTTCTGGTGGGTACCGGCCGGTACCCAATGTATTGAAAAATTTCAGTACATTTCGCAAAATGTACAAGTCCGGAGGACTTATTTGCAAAAAAAAAAAATAACCAACCCCTCCCCTCAGCGTCGGATCCTGACCCCGAGTCTACTACCCCTCTTTCTTCAGTCTCCCTAACTCTCACCCTCTCTTACTCTTCTCTCTAACTCTCACACTCTCTCACTCTCACCGTCTCTATCGCCGGCGTCTGGATCATCTCACCACCACCGACGCTTGGTTGTTGTCTCTCCCTAGTTGTTCTCCTCCTCGACCTCACCTCATCGTGTAGATCTGGCCTCTGGGTTTGCGAAGATCGTCGCACCTCTCATGCTCGCAGCACCATCGCACGACTACTGACCCTCCGACAACGACCACCGCACCTCTCTCATGCACACTCCCTCTTCTTTTGTTTTTTACCCGAGAAGTCTTGAGTCACTCTTCATAACGCCTCTTTTCTTGTGAGGTGTCTTGATGGAAATTTTAACAGTAGCGGAGCTCAAGAGTCAAGAGAGTGAGAGACTCTTTGATTAAATGTAGTTAAGTTATACATTGGAATTCGACAATCAGAGACCATTAAGAAAGGCATGGGAAAAAGCTGTCAGAAAATCAATTGGTAAGCCTCTTGAATGTGTAAAGAATATTATTATTATATTCCCAAGAGACTACATACTGAGGTTTTTTTTATTTTTTTAATAATCGAACTTCAAATCATCAAGCTGAATAAAAATGGTGGAATGGTTAGTCCAATTAAGATAAAACAATTCAATAGAAAAAGGGTATCAATCAAACATGACGAATGAGTGTTTTTCATGTGATTTGATGTTCTTTACTGTTATTTTGACTATGGACTATTATACTACCGCTGGCTTTAGTTGACTATACTCGCAAGCATCAATTTTTTAGGCATTTTTTTCCAATGTTTCAAAATGATTTATGGATATTTTCTTATTAAAAATATCATTTAATAAATTACTATGGCCTGATAAAATAATATGAAATTAATCCTAACAATCATAAATTAAAATCTACATTTTCAATACTCATAAGGAAGAAAGTGTTATTATATGTATTCAAAAGTAAAGTTTAAAGGTTCTATTGATATTAAAATAAAAGTAATATAAAACTTAAAATTGAAAGTTGAGAATTAACATTTAAACCTAAATGTAAAATTAATAATCAAATATGAAATTAATAATCAAATGTAAAATTGATAATTAAATGTGAAATTGTAAAATTGATAATAAAATTTTGTAAAATTGTAAAACTTGTTTGAGCATAAAGAAGTGATGTATTGAATGTTTGTTGTCAAATTGTGAATATGTTGTAGACTTGTAATTGTATATTTTACTTTTATATTTACATTTACTAATATCAATTAAAATTATAAAAGCAACATATATATTTAAGAATGAAATATGAAATGGTATATATAATATTATGGTTTGTTAAAAATTTATATCATTCAACTTGATCTCATGTTATGAATAAATCTTTGAACTTGATGATTGTGTATTAATATATGTGTATGAACAATTGTATAAGATATGTCATGCATTGTTTGCCAATTATGTAAATCATATTATACCCTTCAACTTAATCATTATTTTCAAACTTTGAATTGAAATTGTTAGAAAAGGAATTGGAAATTGTTGAAAATTCAATTGGAATTATGAATGGAAATGAAAATGAAATTATGATTGTTTTGAGATTGTTGGAATTGAGAATTGTTGTAAATGTAAGGAAATGAAAGTAAAATTATGAAAATTTTGTGATTGTTAGAAACTTAAAATTGGAAATTGTTGTAAATAGAAATAGAATTACGATTGTTTTGTGATTGTTGGGATTGGAAATTGTTGGTTATTATTAGAAATTCAATAAATTAAAATGTCTATTATTAATTCATTATTCATAACAATATTAAATTCGATATTATTATTAACTGTTGTTATTTATGTAATTATTTATTTATGGATTTATAATAATAAATTAATAATGATAATTATTATTATTATTATTACTATTATTATTATTATTATTATTATTTCTATTCTTATTTATTATTATTATTATTATTATTATTATTATTATTATTATTATTATTATTATTTCTATTCTTATTCTTATTATTATTATTATTATCATCATCATTATTATTATTATTAAAGAGTTAATTTGTAATATTTTAAATACTTTGTATTATTCTTAATTTGATGTGTATATGATGATAATTGTCTTTGTTTATATTAATTGTGGTTATTATTTATATGTAAAATATTTAAAAATTATTGTTATTGACTTATTTCATATTAATTATCATTATTATTTACTATTAAGATTTTTGAAAGCATGGTTGATGTGAACAGTAAACTAGTAAAGTATACAGTACAACTGTACAATATACTAATATGGACTATTTTGCAATTTTTAAAAATTTTAGGGACTATTTTATAAATTTAAAAATTACCCGAAATGGTACCCGGTATTGACCGATACCGGTATAGTTCCGTTCCAAAACCCAATCCGGTACCAAGCCCGATACAGTATTCATAACATTGCTTCTTACACTATGCTATCTTGATGGGACAATTAAGTTGCTCTCCTTTTAAATCCTTCTGCTTTTTTTTGTTGCCGCACTATGCTTGCTCCCTATGTTTGTGTCCAGCGTGCTTCTTCTTACTGTTTGATGATGTGACTAATAAAGGTCACACATCAACTTAAAACATTTGCTTCTCTTGTTCTCTGCTGCTTGTTTATTGTGTATTGCCTCTCCTCTATGCAGCGTTTCCACTCCAACACACTTAATTCACGTTGTCATTTGGACTGCTGCGTTTTATTTGCTTATTTCATTCTCCAGTTGTCGTTTTGGGCCTCCAACTGCTGCTTTTAAATTTTTTTCTTCTTCCTCCATGAAAGCAAGTTGATATTAATTTTTGAAAAATGATCCATATATCATGCTTTCGGCTCACTTTAATTTCTTTGCTTCCAAATTGTACCTAAAATAATATATGAATTAAAATGAGTATCTTAAATATTTTTATATCATTAATCGCTAAGTGTAAATAATTAAAAATATCAACAATTAAGCACATATCAAAATGCAATGGAAGAGGTAGAAGAAGAGTTAGATGAAAAATCTTGAGAGTTTGAAAAATCTGGAAATTTTACTTGAGTATGCTTCAATGGATTAGTCATAACTTCTTCTATAGGTGTGCAATTGAGATGATTTTTAGTTTGAGTTAAACTAGAGGTGTTTGGCTACATTTCTTACGAAGACAATGATTTTTAATTTTATCTTTAAGAATCCAAAATCTTGACATGAATGTAGGAAAGTGAGTAGAGATGAATAGTAGCATTAGAGTTGAATTTTTTTTTAGCTGAAAAGTTTGTGAATTTTTCTGGGTTGATTTTGCTAAATTTTTCTTCATGAAAGTTGTAGCTTTTCTTGATAGCTTTCTATCTCCATAAAGTGTGACATTTTTCGACATTGGAGTTGAAAGTTATGAGTAATTGAAATTTGGATATGGTTTAGGTGGTGTATAACAAGGCAGCCACAATAATGTGGAAATTTGACCTAGTTAGAGGTAGATTTTGCATCTAAGTTCTTCATTACAGTTATAGATTGTGTTTTGATCTTTCCATTGATATAAAACATGGAATTTTTGGACAATGGAATAGGAAGTTATGATTTTTAGAAATTGTGTTACTGTTTAGGATGAGATTTACAGGATAGATATTTTGAAGTAAATTTTGACTCCTATAGAGGTTGAATTTGTCTTTAAGTCCTTCATGGAAATTGTAGAGCTTTCTTTTATCTTTCTACTGATACCAAATTTGTAAAGTGTGGAGTTCTGAGTGAAAAGTTATGCTTTTTGGAATTTCAGATGAGGAAGAGAGGAAAACAAAAAGAAAAAGAAAAAAAATGAAAAGAATTTAAGAAGCAGTGGCCTTGCGGCCACAACGCGCTCACGTCGCAGCGCGGCTTGAAAATGAGCCACCTCGTGATCGCGAGCGGCTCGTTTTTGAGCCGACTAGCGAGTCGGCCAACGAGCCGTCGCGCATGCGGCGCGGCTCACTGGCTCAGCTGACCTCTTTCCACTCTTTTGCTTATAACTTTTTCGTCCGATCTCCGATTGACTTGATTTTTGAAGCGTTGGATTTCTAAAACATTCATATACCTTTCAAAGAGAATTTGTGGATTTTGAGAATAAATTGAACAAAATGTATTGAATCAAAGTGAGTGGATCGATTAAAAGAGTATGAGTTGGTTATTTTTCTGACCACACTGCAGTGTTTTGGCAATATCTTGACCTATAAAAATCCAAATTGAGTAATTTTGGTGTCTATGGATTCCTAAAACATAGGGGAACACTTTTATTGAAGATAGGTTGACTAAGTTCCCTCATTTTCACTTTCTCGAAAGTGTGTGTTTTGGAAAAACTGAAATAAGTATATAAGCAATAAATTGTGAGTTTAATGGTTTTAGTGGGGCTTAAACCTAAAAATAAATGAGTTTTGATATGGGAATAGTTTTGTGATGAAATTTATGAATGATACCCAGGATTGTCACGAACATGCACTGTACACATTTCAATTCCTGCATGTGCATTATTATACACTTCTAATTGTAAAACTTGTGATATATGTGTATCTTAATTGTTATAGAGGCGAAAGTGGAACGTCAATCCACAGACGTTGCCGAGACTTCCAAGCACTAGCTTCGAAAGCAGTTGGTGAGTAACCTAGACGGTTTCTCTCAATTATTGTTTGTTTATGATTATATATTAAATAATGATCAATTGTGATTTAATTGCGAATTCCGGACAGAAGGTCCGATGACGGTGTACTGGGGCATTGCGATATTGAAGTGCTACTTGAATGTGAATATGAGACCTATGTGCTTACAATGTGATTGATTGTGGCATATGTATTTCATTCATGAATGCATAATCAGATAATGACAGTTGTGACTAGAGTAGCCACCGATTAGAGCTTAAAGCTCAACGACTAAATTTGAGCCTCGACCTCAACAGTGATTTAAAGCCTTAAACTTAATGAGCCCTATATGGGACAGTTCAGACACTCAGTCACAACAACATAATAATTGAAAAAGTGTCTCATAAGCATTTCATATGCATCTTGTTAAATGTGTTTGATTGAGTGAAAAGAAAAATTCCTTATGCTTAAATGAAAGTGTGTTACTTATGATAAATGTGAAATTGTGACATAATTTGTGATATGAATTGATGTGTTGTATGAATTGAGTGAACCATCAATGATGATTACCTCATTGAGTTCGCAAAACTCACCAAAATTGCAACGTTATCTTTTTAGGTTCGAGAGTAGACTCCTAGCTGCAGAGAGGCTCCCCCAGCCATGTAGATTGTGTCTGGCAAGGCAAGGCATGGCTCAAAGGTCGGTCAACTGGGGCTTTTGGATGGCTTAGATAGATCTGATACTTTTTCCTCTTTTATGTAGTATTTTTGTACTAGGTTTTTGATTGACGTATAGATAGTAAGGGATGAAAAACATGTAGACTTTTGATTTTGATGAAATGAAATGAGGAAAAAGTTGGTTTCAAAAATATTGTGATTTTCTATTGATGCTTTATTGGTAAATAATGATATGATGCCATGTGAAGTGAATGTAGTGATCGAACGTAACTCGCCCTTATCGTAGGATATGTAACGGAATGACCTCCGGGCATCCCGGTGTGTACTCTGCGATAAGGGGCGCTACACTTCAAGGGTGAGAATGGAAGTGATTTGATAATCTCTTATTCAACATGTCTTGGATCTCAAAGTTCTCAAACAATAAGGTGTAAATTCTAAGTAGGGCTACCTCTAACTATAGTCCTCTACTCTGTTCATTCAATCGGCCAACGTCACATCCAAAACAAGTAGTTTTAAATTTTTGAAGATGTGGATATATAGATCAAATTTGTTAAGCCTTGTTGAAGACAATTAGAAGTAAGATGTGGACTGCTATGGCATGTTTGTTTTAATGAAAAAGCTAACCCAATTAAAACACCACTTATGGCAATGGAATTGGAATTATTTTGGAGGAGTGAAACTCAATCTAAATAAAGCAGAAAAACGGTATAAAGAAACAGAAGAATTATTTGATGTTACACCATCGGTTGACAATCATATTCAAATGAAAAAGGCCCATGTTGAATACATGAAAGCATTATTTGTATAAGAGAATTTTTTGAAACATAAATCTAGTATTAAATGGCTTAAAGAAGGCAAATCAAATTAAAAAAATTTCCATACTTATATTGCCACTAAGCATGCACGATTGAGAATAGACAAAATTAAAAATGATAGAGGACAACGGCTAGAAACGCAAGATCAATTATCTACTAAAGTTAGCAACTTTTTTGCCAAAACTTTAACTTCTAATATGAAAAAAGATATACAAAAGACAAAGGAATTTTTGTAATAGACACCACGACTTCTTTCCAATGAAGACAATGCTATGTTGCTAAAACAAATCAGTTTAAATGAATTTAAAGTTGTAGTCTTTCATCTTGATCTAGATAACGTAGCAGGGGTTAATGGTTTCTCTAGGTTTTTTCTTTAGACATTGCTAAAATATTGTATTTTCTAACGTGTGTGTTGCGGTATAAAAATTTTTCTTGGGTGTTCCCATGATCAAAATTGATAACGTTAATACCAAAGAAAGAAAGCCCTACAACTTTCTCCAATTTTCGTCCTATTAGCTTATGTACTTTCCCAAATAGAATGTTTTCCAAGGTATTCGCTGAAAGGATTAAACCCTTCTTTCCTAAAATAATTTCTCGAGAAAAAACAACTTTCTCTCTGGTAGGGACATATCAGATAATCTGCTATTGGCATAGGAAATTATTCAATTCATTCACAAGAAAATAAGGTGTCACAATATGGTTTTTAAACTAGATATAATGAAGGCTTTTGATAGAGTTTCATGGATTTTTTTTGAGAAATTATTACAAAAGTTGGGGTTCATTGACCATTTTGTTCACTTGATTCTAAATAATTTAAAAGTAGCTTGGTTTTTAGTTTTGTTCATTGGTCAAGTTAGAGTCCAATTCAAAGCTACCACAAGAACTAAACAAGGTGATCCTATATCACCATATCTATTTATATCTATCTTCGAAGTGCATTCGCAAGGTTTGAATGCAAAGGCTGCATAAGGTAAAATAAAAACATATTCTTTACCTAAAGGTTTCAAAACTATTATGCACTTAAGCTTCGTTGATGACATCATTTTATTTACTAAGGAGCATCGATGTTCTCTTAATGCTTTAATGAATTTTCTACACTTTTATGAGGACGTCAGTGGACAAAAGATCAATATGGCCAACATTTTTTATGTTGCTTTGAAACATATGAGCCACTCACATTCCCACTTAATCACGGACACTACTACAATTCGTTGTGACTAGTTGCATTTTAAATATTTATGATGTATGTTTTTTAAAGGCCAACCAAAATCATCTTATTTTAAGCACATCCTGGATAAAATTGATTTGAGATTAAAAGGTTGGTATCAAAACCTTCCTTCTCCAACTGGTAGAATGATTTTTGTCAAACAAGTCTTATCAACAATTCCATTATATGATATATTTACCTTTCGATTACTAAAGACAATCATTCCTCATATTGAACAATGATTTGCTAGATTCTTTTGGGGACACATGATAGATGGCAATAAGAGACATTGGTGGAATTGGAGGATCCTTGCACTAGCAAAACATGAAAATAGTATTGGATTTTCTTCTTTAATCGATTTAAACAATATGGCTTCTTGTAAATTATGGTGGAAGATACATCAAGGCAATTCCCTTTCGACATCAATTTTAAAAGCAGACCATAAGGCATACAAAAAAGTTGGCATTGGAAACGTTTCAAATAGACAGCTGAATTCTTTGCAACTCATACAAAAATCATAATGGCGAATGGATCGAGTTCTTTTTAGTGGGATAACTAGTCAAGAAGAGGTATGTTACATTCATATTATGAAGGTAATAAAGAGTTTCCTTATTTTCTTACTTTGAAGGATTTTTTTTACCCATGTAGTTGATAATCTAATTATTGTCCAACATTTGTTATTGTATGAAATAATGGCATATCTAACAATGTTTCAACTAGATTTTGTTGTTGGACCATATCAAATTGTATGGATGACAATGTCTTCAGATTTCTTCACTTTTAATCTGCTCATGAGCAGATTAAATTGAAATTTGAACCAAAACTCCAATTAAGATATATTTGGAATGTCCGAATACCACCAAAACTCTCTATTTTTGTCTAGCGACTGTTAAATGGCTTGCTTTCCCTACAAGAAACATTTAAACATTTGGGCTTCTCAATGGCTTCTAAATGTTGTTTATGTGAGAATTTAGATGATATTAACCATGTCTTTTTTTCCTACAAATAGCTTTTCAAATGTGAACTTACTTTAAAGCAAAAATGAACATAAGAAAACCAGATGAAATTATTGGCTTGTCTGACACTCTGGATATCTGGTGGCAATAAGAAATGCCTGGAAATGCTACAATAGAAATCCAACAGCTTCTATAAGTTTTTATATATATGTTGGAATCTATGGTGTGTTCGTGATAAAACTTTCTTTGAAGATCAATAATTTGAGGTACATTCGGTGATACAATTTGTTCATAAGTGATTATATAATGCTACTATCGCCAAATCTTTTATGATGTGCTCAATAGATGATCAACTTCTTGTCTCAACTGGCTGGATTCGTTGCTTGTTACCTCCGAAATTGATCTGTAGTAAGGTATTAATATGGAAAGCTCCTCCTTCTTCTTGGCTAAAATTAAATATTGATGGATCAAGTCTTGTTATTCATAGGGCTTGTGGTATAGGCTATATTTTTCAAGACTCCAATGGAAATTTCAAGTTTGCAGGATCTAAATATATTTAACATAGGACTGATTTATTTGTTGAATTAATGTCTCTAAAATTAGTGATTCAACATTGTCATCTAGAAAAATTTCAACAATTGTGTATAGAATCAGATTCTATGCTACTAGTTTAAATGTTGATAGGAAAAATATCACGTCCTTGGTGATATGAAGATCTTAAGGAAACAATTTCTACATCTCTGTAGGGTTTTGTCATTACTATCATGCATGTTTATAGGGAAATCAATTCAGTTGCCAATGCTCTTCTGCACCTAGCAAGTACCCAAGAAACATCCTTGGAATTTGGCAATATAGATAACTTACCTTAATTCATCAGGGGTCTTTTATTTTAGATAAACCCCAGTTTCCTTACATTGGATGGTTCAACTAATGCTATCACTTTTATTACATTTAGTTTTCATTTGTATTACAAGTTCCTTTTTTTTAAACAAAATTTTCACTTTCTGAGATAAGGTCTATATCACCCTCTTGTTCGTACAAATATTTTATTATTAATAAAATAGGGTAACCATCCCCTCCAGGGTTCCGTCCCTGGTTAAAAAAAGTAAAAGTATATAAACATCTATGTGTTATACTGATAAAAGAATATAACATTAAAGGATAATTATTTGTTCCTATATAAGATATTAATGACAACTTGAGCAATCTTATATACAAAACAATAAATAAAGAGATCACTTAATAAATTAGAATATGTTTGATATACTAAAAATGCTCAAATTACAAAAATATTATAACATAATCCGAACGACTATCTAATGTTGTTCTTGTTCATAAACTTATAATCCTTCAAAAAGGTTAGTTAAAATCAACTAAAAATATTTTGAGAGTAATGACACAGTAAGTATTTGACTTTGATCAAAGCGAACATCACATAACTTTATCATTCATGACGTAATCACTCATCAGTTGAACAAACTTTTATACCTCTATAGCAAGTGATTATATTTAACATATTAACTTTAATTTTTGAAATTTAAGCAATATGTGCATGGACAACATATTTCACTTTGTAAACTCATTTGATCTTTTACAAATTTCATGAAAGTCTTCACTCCTAAATATTGACTAGATCATTTCTGATGAGTCATCCAACTTTTGTCCATGTAGCTATGAAATTATAAGTAACTTACTAAATCACTTAATGCAATTTAATTTGTAAATAACATAATGGTAAATCAAAAATAGCATACCAAGTTTGTATTCTATCAAAAAATGCAAGTGGTTAGTAGACTATGACAAACCCTATAATAAGATATATGACAACATTATAATATAATAAGCATATGGTGAGAAACATAACTCAATGAGAAATAGACAGAGTATAGTGTCATTTAATTTGTATGTGAAATAGAAAATAAGATAAGGAAATAAAAAATAGGAAATAGGATAGTTAAATCAGAATTAGGGTTTATGTTGTATGTGAAATAGGATTGGTTCTTATGTAGTATGTGAAATAGGATTAGTGTTTATTTTAATATGCTTAGGGTTGTTAAGTTTGGGGCTCTAAATAGTTTAGTTTGAGCCATGAAGGACAAAATAACAAAAAATTTAGTGACAAGTATTTTCTTAATGTATATTGGGAAAGGCATGAAGCATCAAGGGTTAATAAGTTTATATAAAGACACCATAGTAAGACACTACTTTGAGATGTTAAAGGACTCACTTCACTACAAACCAATGATTATAGCTTAATTTGTTCGTGACGTGAGCTAACTTATTGAGATCATAGCTAAAACGAAGTCATATAAGTAAAAAGGTATTGAAGAAAGCCAAGTACTTGTTGCTACTCAATTGGATCAGTCTAGGAGATCTATCACCATGATTAAGTATTATAAATAAAGATAACGGATTGAAAACTTTTTTAAAATCATTCATTTTAATGTGCTTGCTAAGATAGATATTCTTTTCTCATGGAATCATACTAATAATGTTGCTTATTAGCTTAGATAAATGGTATAGAATTGAAGAAAATCAACTACTTCCCTATGATGGAGTATATTAAGGAGTGACCTTGGAAAACGACAAATTCCTTATAAAAAACTTTTGCTACAGAACATTATTCATAAGGAAAATTGTCGCTAAAATTTATTAGCTATAAAAGCAAAACTATAGTGAAACTAAATGTAGTTAATAGGCTAAAAAAACTAACAAAATAAAATTTTTTGAGGTACTGCTTCAATAGGCTATAGTTTTCAAATTTTTAATCCAAATTGTTACTTTTAGTTATGACTTGTAACTCGTAGTAAAAGAAAACATAGCCAAAAGTTATATTTGTTGTATTAAGCTGAATTTGTTGATGCTAATGTTCCTAATGAGGTAAGTAAGGTTATTAATGAACAAGTAATCTGATAGGTGTTGTTGGATCCCGTTACCGGAGTCCAACTCTTGAACCGTAAAATATGAAACTTGATCATCTTGCCTTGTAGGGTTTATTTCATTTAACCCTAATCTCAAAGTGATTTCTCTTGTAAATCATAGCCTTATGACTCTTGTTTAATTTAAGACAAGGATCGCTTCAATCGGAGTTCTATAACTCAAGATATCGACAAAATACCAATATGTGATCGTATCTCGATCACGCTCTCTCGACTGACCCTTTACCTGAATTCATGCCAACTCTTTCAATTTAACTCCAAATGCCACAAATTCTTATGGGTAGGTACCTACATGCCTCATGAATCCATGGCTCAAAAATCACTTCATTTAGAGGTCTGATGAGGAAGTTATGATCAAAACAATCCTTTATATTCATATCCCGATGTATATTTGACATACTTTGGTAAAAACGCCATAACTCTTGCTACAGATGTCGGATTGATGTCATCTTTATACCAATCAATATGTACACATCCTGATCTACAACTCATATTAGAGGCCTAAAAATGAAATTCGCACTCTAACTGGGTCGCGCCCACGATTTACTTCTCTCTCGCCCGCGAGGAAGAGACAAACAGAAAGTTGAGGCTCTTCTGATTTTCTATGTTCATACCATGAGGTATGGATCTCGCCATGAGGAAGAAACGAACAGAAAGTTGAGGCTCTTCTGATTTTCTATGTTCGCGTCCGCGAGGTATGGATCTCGCGCCCGCGAGGAAGAAACTAACAGAAAGTTGAGGCTCTTCTGATTTTCTATGTTCGCGCCATGAAGTTATGGATCTCATACCATGAGGAAGAAACGACCAGAATAATGAGATTTTTCCCAAAGCCTCTTAAACCCTCACCCATGCTTTCTAACTTATTCCTAACACCAAATACACTTGTAATCTTGCAAGATTCACTTACTCTACTACTAAATACTTCATAACAACTCCATACATCCAACTTATTTTATCATTCTATCAATTCTTGAGTGATTTGTCCATCAAACCCTAGATTCCTATGCAACCATCAAAGCTATCCTCATAAACAAGACTTATGCATCCTGCTAACTTTCAACCATCATAACTCTAAACTTCCAACTTCTATTGTCTAACCAATTTAACACATCTACAAGACTTTTCACAATCAACCTCACACAAGCCTCATTCTCACCTTCATTACACATGCATGACCATCAATCCCAACCTCATAACATTTACCTACCTATATGATATTCATGCCATCTCATGCATCATCTCAGAAGATCAAAGGTCATACAATCAAGCATTATACATTAGGGTTTAAAATTCACTTTTGAATCATAACTCATTCATTCCATCTCCATCAAATCATGTCATATTTCATACAATGCTTTAATGGGCATTTTAAGTCCTATTACATGAAGCTTCAAAGTACAATATCATTCTCAAAATGCAACTAAAGCATTATTTTACAAAAATCATTTCAATTACAAAACCAAAAGAAAACTCTTGGAGTAAATGCCTTTAAGCTTGCTCCTCGGGATCTTGCTCATTTCCTGGAGAATTGAGGGGGGTGAGCTTTCGCTCCGCGGGTAAAACATTTATATTTATATAACAAGCATGTCTATTTAGTTATTCACACATTAAGCAATCTTTCAATGGAATCATAATACATGCATCATGCAATTTTTATCAATACATAAACATAATTTCTCACAATTCGAACATTCATAATTCTTGCAATTTCATGTAATCACATATGAAACACATCAAATTGCTCGGTAAGTCCATATTCATGGCAACCATATAGTCTCATTTCATGAGCTTATATGGGCAAATCTTGAGGAGTCCAAATAATGGATCATCCTATGCCACAATCGGGCAAAGTAGTGAAGCCTTTTCATGGTCGACGCACGTGATTTTCTTGGGACTATACCTTACCCACATAACATAACAATCATGATAACAATAAAATTGGACCGTTTCTTGTCCAATTCAACATTTTCTTGAAAATCTTATCTTTCATGCATATTTCATATTGTACATTTCATGCATAAATCATATTGTGCATTCATACTCATTTAAGCTACTTCATTCAATACTAACTCAACCATCATCAAATCATCAACATGTATTATTTTCATTTACACATAACTCATGATTAATGTCATCTAACCACAACTAACACAAGCATTTATAGAAATCATTTATACTCACTTACAAGTAACAAACATTCATTAGTATCATTTATCAACTTGCATTAATTGTTCATAAATATAAAGATAAATATGGAACCCACCTTTAAGACTTGCTAAATCCATGGTTTCCTTGCTACAACTCTTGTTCCTCTTCTCTTCCTTCTCTCTCTTCATTAAAAACCAAAAACCCATGTAAATCTCACTTCAATTGAGAAACCATGTTACACCTTTCATGAAATCAACTTGGAAATCACTATACCCATTCCATTCTTAGTCTTTCTAACCAAAAACCCAACTAAAATCTCACATTTAAACAAAAGACTTACCTTAAATCTTCAACAACACCAAGAGTTTCTTGGTTCAAGATGAAGCTCTAGCCTTCCTCTTCACTTTTAACTCTTGGACTTTCTTCCAACTCCCTCTTGATCTCTTGGAAATCAAACCCTAGCCAAAGCTCTTCTTTTTCTCCTCCTTCTTTCCTCTTCCACGACTTCTCCCTTTCTCCTCCTTTAATTTTCGTAAACTCTCTTCTTTCTCCTACTAACTCACTTCATTTCCTTTTTATACTTCTTTCATTTAACTTAAGCCCATTTGCCTTTAAGCCCATCTACTCTTCTCTTCTTCTTCTTATTCTCCCACTAAGACAACTCACACTACTCAAGCCCACTTCTTCATTTAAGCCCATTTCATATATATCCTCTCTTTTTTATTCATTTCATTTGGGCCCAAGGCCCAACTAGCACATTAAACTACATCTAACTCATTTAAGTCAACTAATACATTTACTAACATTAATTCTTAACACCTAACTCATTTAATGTCATATGCTAATTCATGCTAACTTTATTAAATACTATATTAATTTACCCCATTAATCTAATCATGCTTGATTTATCATTAAAAAAAATTCTTGGGGTAACAGGTGTAATACTTAATATGTTTTCTAGGTGTTGGAGTGCGTTTTTAGTGTTTTCTTAGACGAAAATCATGTGTTTAAGACTTATATTTATGTTCATGTTAGTTTTTTGTTTGTTTTGTTTATTTATTTGTTATTAAAGGCAAGAGTTGATCTTAATTATATATTTCAAGGATTGTTGACATGTTTAGTGATGATTGGAGATAGGAAAAGAAAAAGGTGGAGAAATAATTCTAACATAATCGTGCATACGAAAGCAACAGGTTAGAGAGCCTCTTGCATGATCATGCATGTGGAATGCACAGTCATACATGGAGTAAGTTCCAACAAATGTTAGCTTTTCCAACTCATGAAATTTTTATATTCTTGAAGTTTCAAGACTATTTTTGAAACTAAAACAAGTGGGAACCCTAGAAAGAACCCTAGAGGGCTTAAGAGTATAATAGGGAAAGAAAAAAATACAAAAGAGAGGATACACATCACTAAAAAAAAGAGATCAAAAGTGGAAATATCAAAATCAACCCCTATTTTCCATAATTTCCAAATCAAGGCTCCAAACTGTTTTCTTTCTTTTCTCTCCTTATATTTGATTTTCTTGGATGTTAATTTTAATTAGTTGTGTGTTGAACATGATTATGGATTTCTAAATCCATATCAGGGTTTATTCTTGAATTTTTTTATAACTTTATCCCTTTGAATTTAATATATTACTGTTTTCTGGTATTTGTCATTCTTATACTTTATAAGAACTTGAGAGATTGAATCAAAGTTATATGTGTTAAGTTACGCAATGAAAGTTGGTACCTTAATAGACCTACAAATATCAAGTTAATAAGCAATAGAGAGATCTTAATTGTTAATTAATTATCCTTAGGATTACTTCAAATCCAATTGAATTGTTATGAGTAGTTTTGAGAATCGAGAGATTTCAACTCAACTATTATATATTTCAATTGGGATTACTTAGTTAGATCTCAATAGAGGTAATCAAAACCTTAGGATATCTATGATCAAGTATAATTGAATTAACAAGGTAAAGGTAAGGTAAAACAAGGATAGAATAATTCCTAAGTTTCCATTATTAATTAACTTCACTCTTATAACTATTTTTACCAAATAAGTTATTTAGTTTGATTTTATATTAATTTCAAATAATTTATTTTAATTTCAATTAATTCAATCATTTATTACTTTAGACAAAGTGCATTCAAATTGTTAGGTGACTAATCCAATCCTCGTCTGAATGATATTTTATATACTACAATATATGATTTATATACTTACATTATTATATAGATTAAAACTAAGCAAAAACAAGTTTTTGGTGCCATTTTCGACGATTGAATTAACATCTTGTTCAATTTGAATTCCTTTGATTTAAGGAACTTGATACTTTTTTCTTGTGTGATTGCAGGTGCATGAATACAAGGATCACTTTGAGGTGAAGCAAATTAGAAGATACATTAACCTTTGACATCACAAGGCAAAAATAAGAGATTTGAAAAGCTAAACACCAAGAAGTAATAGAAAGAACACTTTCAAATGAAAGAAACCACGGAGAGCAATAAAGGACCCTTATGACTTGCTAAAGGAATTCCTTCTTTAAATGTTCTACAACAGAGTGAATCCATCCACGAGAGGAGTCATTGATGCAGCAACTGTGGCTCTTTAATGAGGAAAATAATTGATGTGGCACATGATTTGTTAGAAGAGATGGAAAATAGTAGTTGGCTTTAGACATAAGAAAGAAGTCGACAATAGTCAAACTTTCGAGATCAAAAGGGAGTACTTAGTGTAGATTTAGTAATACCATTATAGGTTGAAGTGGAAAATCTAACCAAAAAATTGAACAACCTGAAAGCTGCATCTTTCTGTCCACTTAAGGCAATTTAGCATATATGCGAGCTATGTGGACTAGAAATTCATATCAAAGCTAATTGCTTCTTAGTAGACAATAAAGTATGGAGCGATTCAACTTCATGGGAGTGTAGTACGGTAAGGAAGGTAATAATTCCTATTATAATACATATGATACTAGGTGGAAGAATAACTAAATTTTTCTTAATCTAATAATGTAGGGAATTAAATGAGAGCTCAAGGCCTACCAGGATTTCAGCAAAGCAAGCTCGGTTCTTTAGAATTGAATATGGATAAGTTAATGGATAGGTTAAATGATATAGAAGCAAATTTTGACCAAATTGTGTAGAATCATGCATCTTCCATTCATAATTTGGAGGTTCAAATGGGCCAATTAGCCAATGCATTCTCTACACGAAATGTGGGGAGTCTCTTGAGTAACAAGGAAGAAAATTTACAAGAGCAAAGAAAAGCCATCATATTTAAGAATGGGAAAGAGTTAGAAGAAACATTCAATAAACAAGTTGAATCCTACCAAGTAGAAGATCAGAGGAAAAAGAACAAGGATGAATAGAAGCAAGATGTCACTCTTTATGTTCCTTCTCCTCAATATGCACCAAAGATCTCATTTCCACAAAGGCTATAGTAGAACAAAATGGATATGTAATTTGCAAAGTTCATGGAGAAGTTGAAAAAATTGCAAATTACCTTGCCTTTGTCTTTGGAGAGCATACCTAAGTAAAAATAGTTTCATCTTATCAAACAAGAGGACTTGGGATGACAACCAAACAATCTCTGTGAAGAAAAGTTGCATATCTATAATTAGCAACCACAAGCCCTCAAATTTTAAAGATCCAATAAAAGGACCCAACATGGAGTTCCCCTTTCGAAACCCAAGTGGAACCCTCCTGAAGTAGAAAATAGTGGGAAATTGTTTTTTCTATAATTTTACTAAAAATTTTTGTGGCACAAGGACTATATTTTGATTTTCCAATATTTTCAAAAACCTGTATAACACATTTTAAAACACTTCTAATATTTCATATACCGTCTCAACTTTTGAAGTGGGACCTCAAGCCTAAATCACAAGCAATCACAAACATACAATTCTTAACATTTTAAACACATCATTGAGGATTGAAGCCCTCGTACTTCATTAAGAAAAAGAGATTTACAATCCCAAGGATGTTTATAAGATCACACTTTAAAACCTTTTTCAAAAATAATTTAGAACATGTATACAAGCATCTAAACTAATTTCAAGCAAACACATATATAAGAAAGATAAGATAAAACAACAGCACCCTAAGATAGAACTAATCTTGTGGCAGAGTCTCAAATATTATAGCACCTATACACATACCTGGGGTGAAACATAAAAATAAGGATGAGCTAAACGAGCTTAGTGAGTGTAATCAGTTTACTAAAAGTTAACTTTTTATAACAACATAATTGAAATATTCTCATATAATCATAAAGCTCATGGTAAAATAATTGTCATAACAATTCACTTTTGCATCGTAAAATCTGGTAATCCAATAACATATCATAAAACATAACCTCATTTTTCTAAAATTATTATTTCAAATGCTTTTTGAAATTAAACTAATAATATAAATTCTCCATTTTCCAATTTTTTTTTCCTTAATCAATAAACAGTGGTAACAATAAGTTTTTTAAAAACTTTTATACTACAAATAAGCCAACCACTAGAATTGGTACCATAAGATGCCTCTCGAATTACTTTAAAAAATAAATAGTGGCGACTTTAGTATTTATTTTCATGAACTTCTTATACTATATAGCCCACCACAAACTTCTTTACACTATAGTACCTTTAGGCATAAGGTCACAGAGCTAGTTCTGCATCGTTTACTTGTGATTGGTTAACCACTAGTTAGGAAGCTGGTTTCATATCACTTACTCGTAATAGGTTAACCACTATAGACAATAGTTATGGAGTTGATTCTTCATCACTTACTCGTAACAAGTAACGGAGCTAGTTCTACATCGCTTACATGTGATTGGTTAACCACTATTACGGAATTGGTTCTATATCGCTTACTCATAATAGGTAAATCGTTATAAATATACTAGTATACTAACATATATAAAGCTTAATCGCTATAAATATACCAATACAATAACATATATAAAGCTTAGCAGTGTACCATAGGCAAAAGCAACTCTTACATTTATGACTCATATTATTTTCTAAATCAAGTACGAGAGGATTCATAATTGAATTAATTCAATGTAACTCCCAATCATATAAAATTTAAGATTCATAATTGAATTAATTCAATGTAACTCCCAATCATATAAAATTTGAATTTCAAATTAAAACTCATATATTGCCAAAACATGCACTTATTCTAGAATACTCACTTGTAAAATATCATTTGCATAAAGCTTAGCATAAATATTCATTTTATGATCAAATGAAAACCATTTGTGTAACACCCCAATCCCGCATGACCCGAACCCGACATCGATGATGATATCTGAGTTCGTGCCCTGCGAGGGTGGCATTCTACATCACTAGTCAAAAATCAGTATAAATTTTTTAAAAAAAAAACACACAAACATATACTATACGGAAATTAATTAACATACACAATCGTCGGTAAATTACAATGACCACGCGGGCCCTTTCATATATACAAATCAATTCATCAGGTGTACCAACTTTTATACAAAAATAGGAAGACACTAATGCAGATGCGAATTGATCCTGACTTCTTCTCTCACTCACAAGCAGGTGCTATACGCCCGTTGCCTAACGGGGTATTCTTTTGAGTCCTGAAAAATAATTACAAATTTTGGGTGAGTTTTGCGAACTCAGTGAGTGACTATCATCGATGGTTCACCCAGTTATAGAACACAATATTCACACATCTCACTCTACTTCATAGTCCACATTCACAATATTTCACATTCATACCATTACAGAATTGCACATTCACATTATTCATATTCGATATTTCTACTATGCAGATGTAATGCACATGAGACTCACTTTTCATTTATTATTTTGCTGTGACCGATTGCCTAAACTGTCCTATGTAGGGCTCATTAATAACTGTCCCTTATCCATTTGGAGGATACAGGGCCCATTAAACGTTGAGCCGGAGGCTCTGAACCACTTATGAGCTCGAAGCTCATTTCCACTCGTTGAGCTTAAAGCTCTGATCGGTGGTGACTCTGGTCACAACAACCCTTATATTTCATACACTTATGTCATGCAATGCATCAGTCACATCTGCTCACTTTCACACGTCATCAGATCGTAGTCTGACATCAGAACCCATTTATTTCACATAAGCATAAGGCATTTTGCCTTTCACTCAATCAAATATATGTAAGCAGATGCATATGAAATGCCCATGTGACACTTTCCAATTTATTACAGTGTTGTGACCGAGCACCTGAACTATCCCAATATGGGCACATTAATCGTTGAGGTCGAGGCTCTAAATCACTGTAGGGCTCGCGGCCTGAGTATAATCGTTGAACTTTTAGCTCTCGGTGGTTGCTCCGATCATAACTGTCATTATCTAGTTATGCATTTATGAATAAAATTAATCACATTATTATGCACGTATGCATATGTCACAATCAATCGGCCTATGTATGCCACAATCAATGTCTCACAATTAATCACATATATCCCAATTAGTCACATCATAGGCACATAGATCGCAAATTCATATACAAGTAGCACTTCTATAATCAACTCCCCAGTACACAATCATCAGATCTTCTGTCCAGAATTCACAATCACAGCAAATCTCAAACTCACCATTATTCACCACATTCAGCAATCAATTTATACAAAATAGAATAAAGGTGAAATGAAACCATCTCGGTCTACTCACAGTACGCTCCAGATTAGCATTTGTTTCTAAATTCTGGAAACGTCTGATTGCAAACTCTTAGCCTGCACAACTCATTTATTCAATACGTTGCACACACATTAAAAATTTTGCACAATTATACTCATTGATGCACATATATGTACGATGCATGTTCATGACTATCCCGGTATCAATCTATAAATTTTATCTCAAAAACCATTTCGTTATCACAACTCAGGTATGCCTAGGGTTTAGCGGCACTAAAATCCTTAAACTCGCAATTTATGTTTATTGCACTTTTTTTAAAACCATACTTTCGGGTCTACTACTCCCGATCGATAAACCAGTCCACATAGGGTAACCAAGGTAACCTCTTCTTTTTAGAAAAATTCCTCTATGCATTAGGAATCCATAGACATTAAAATCACTCAATTCGGACCTCTATAGGTCTAATTATTGCTAAAACACGGACCAGAAAAAGAAACATTCGGTCCTCTTACTTTGACTTAACCAATCCACATCAATTTCATCTCCAAAATTCACAATTTCTCAAGGAAATGAAATTAAATGTCTCACAAATCCGATGCCTCAAAAATCAGATCAATCCGAGGTCGGATGAAAAAGTTATTCACAAAAGAATGGGAAAGGGTCAAATTAGGGCCAAAAAGGAAATGGCCACTCGCGGCCGCTAAGCGCACTCACGATCGCGAACGCTCAAGCTCGCGAGCGGCACGAAGGGCGCTCGCCCTCGCGACTGCAAGTTTCCTCGCTTGCTGCTGCCTTTTTTTAAAAAACATTTTTTTTCAAAACCACTTATTTATTTCTCTCCTTTCACAAAGCCTATCTTTTCACACAAGTGTCCAAAAATCACAAATGAGTTCTTATTAGAAAGATCACAGAGAACCCTACAAGTCCCATGAAGGACTCACGAACCAATTTCACCCCTAAAGGTGTCAAAAATGCAATCAAAGTTTTTATCTAATCACAAATTTTCCAAAACAGTGCAACATTTTTTTAAAAATCATATCTTCCCATTCGCTTTGCCAAAAATTTCGATCTTTATATCAATCGAAAGAGAAAAACATATTCTACAACTTTCATGAATAACTTGGAAGCAAATGCAACCTCTAAACAGGTCAATTTCTCAACCAAAGTTTCTGTCCAACACATGTCACCCTAACAGTACCACAATCTTCTAAAAATCATAACTCCCTATCCAATTGTTCAAAAATTCCATGCTTTATATCAATGAAAATATCAGAAAATATGCTACAATTCTCATGAAAGACTTAGAAGCAAATTCCACCTCTAACTAGATCAAATGCTCCCATGATTGTGGCTGCACTGTTAAAGATTGTTAAATCAACATATCACCTAAACCATATCCATACTTTAAAAATCCATAACTTACAATTCTTACATCCAAAATTAGCATATTATACCTCATTACAAAGCCAAGACATTCCTATATAACTTTTCATAAGATCACTTGAGATAATTTAAACCATAACAGTCTAGAATTAGCTTCAAAGCACAGTAATCACAAAACCCATTCTTAGAAACATTTCACACGCAAAGCACATTAATACATGAATTACCATCTGAAAGTTAACAAGTCATAACTTTCAACCTCAAAATCAAAAAATGTCATACTTAGTGGCGATAGAAAGCTAACAAGAAAATATTTAACTTTCATGAAGACCAATTTCACAAAATCTGTCTACTTTAGCCTTGAAAATTCCTCAAAGTTTTAGGTCTTCAATGTTAGAATCATAAATATGGCACTATTCACCCTACACAAATTGCCCACTTTCAAGGTAAAATTCAGAACCCTTCAAGCCACAATTGGACAATACTTCCTTCATAAGAATTCTATCCAAACTTCGCAAGTTTAATTCAAGCCAAACCTCATATCAGTAGCATAACCATATAAAAAGTTATGACTAAAATATTGAAACATATACAAATCCAATTTTCCAAATTCTCAACCTAACTCAATTTCTACCTCTTCCATACCATTTCTAAACCAATTCTCACTCAATTTACTTTATAAATCCACCATAAATAAATCACAACCTCTCCTTGAACATTAGTCCACAAATGGCAGCACACACACTCAATCATCTTCCTTTAATAAACACTCATCTAACAACATGTAAAATCAATCCAAAACACTTAATTCACCCGTACCACCTAATAGATCATTCATCCTCAATCAATCCTAAATCAACCAAGGAAAATAACCTACCCATAACATCAAAGCACAATTCCATGCAAGTAATGCCAATCAATGCATTTAACTGCCAATTTATAACATAAAGCACAACCTTACCTACTTAAGCTTCCACTTTCTTCAATTCTCCAAACTTTTCACCAATTCTCTACCTTCCTCCCAACACCATACGATCATCACCATCACAAACCTTAGGTTTGGATTTGTGTGTGAACAAAGGAAGAAAAAGCAAGCAACAAAGGAGGGTTTCTTGGAGAACCAACGAAAACAAGCAAGGAGGGAGAAGCTAACTATGAGAAGGAGAAGGAAACTTTCAATTACAAGTGATTTTAACTCTTTCCAACCTAAACATCGTGGACCACTTGCTTTTTATTCACTTAAGCACCTAAGGTGGCTTGTTAGGCAAGTGACACATGTCACTTGCCACATGTCAACCTCTCAATCCTCCATTTAATTTCTCTCCAATTCAAGTTCAATTTCTAGTCCAATTTCTTCCCAATATTCCAATCGCTCAAAATTAATAATTCCTAAAATCATGTATCTAATTAC
Source organism: Erythroxylum novogranatense (assembly GCA_029891385.1). NCBI lineage: Eukaryota > Viridiplantae > Streptophyta > Magnoliopsida > Malpighiales > Erythroxylaceae > Erythroxylum > Erythroxylum novogranatense. Next base: position 46,956,442 of record CM057234.1, on the reverse strand, counting down.
CAGTGTCATTGGACAGTACTTTTTACTACCGATAACTAGTCAGTCTGTCACTTGGCATTTTTCCTAGTTCAAAAAAGTACCCCGAAAATTTTCAGAAAAATTTCTAAAATTCTCCCAAATTTCAAAACACACAAAGACCCACTCCAATTAAATTTTCAAGCACAATCTCACACTTTTCATGATAGCCACATTTATGATCAAATATACCGGGAAAAATGTCATGCATGCATGTACAGTTATTTACATGTGCAAAAATCACTATTTACAAGTATGAGTATGTATGAACATACCAAGACAATTCTAAACACTTATAACCCTTTTCAAATTACTATTTTACCCTTCCCATCGGTGATGAGATGTTACAATTTGCATAAACTCAATTTAAAGTACACTCACAACTTGCTAGTCTCCATAAATATATAACATTTGCATAAAATCAATTTAAAGAACACTCATATGTTATCAATTCTTTTACAAAGAATTTAATCATATAAAAAAATTAAAATACACTCATATGTCATCAATTCTTTTGCAAAGAAGTTATTCAAAAGAAACAATTAAAATACACTCACTACTTTACGAACTTATCTCCAAACAGACTCACGCATTTTGTGCCTCTCCTTTACCTACATAAAGCGCATTTTACTAAGGCATTTATTTCCAAATTAGGAAATAAGGCATTAAAACTATATATTATGTTTAACCAAATTCAATATTTATATCTAATAGTGTAACATGTACGCTAATCGTATTTTTACTTACTTCCGTAAGCTAATCTATTGGTCTCCGTTTCCAAATATAACTTTAAAAGTCACTTAAATATCATATTTTACCTATTCTATCTTACTAATTTCTTCAAAACACAATCTTTACCGAATTTAATTCACCATATCATGATCATGCATGCTGATTCATGGTTATGACCTATATCTAGAATCCACACCTCCATTTGTTCCTTGTTTTCATATAGAAAATGTTCGAATTAGTCTTTGAGGTCTTCTAGGAATTTGTTCCCCTATGTCTCTAGTTTCCATATCATTAAAAATCATGTCCTTTTAACTTCTAAATCATGAAAAAGATATCGAATATCACAAGCTATTTCAACATAAGGGCAGCATTAGGTTAAAATTTTCAATCTTAAATTTCAATATCATTCATCATGAATTGGGTCTAGTTTTCTTCTAGATATTTTTAGTACTATGCCGAGGTTTCAGATCCAATTTAAATCACCCAATTTGGAGGTATGTAGGTTGATTTATAGTGAAAACATTGGGACTTGTTTAAATTAATCTAACACATAATTCCACTACACACCCCTCTCTTGTCACATTCAACCAATTCTATACAAAGAAACATCAAAGTAATACCACGAAACATTGATCTTAAACACATCCATCTCAATCAAGAAAGCCCACAAAAATTAGATATTTAAGCTAAGAAACTTTCCACTTTTTCTTCCAATCTTTTGAGTATTTGATGAATACTTCAAGATTTCTCCAAATCACCATCAAATTCCATAAAAAAAATGACTACACTCTTCTTCCTCTCTCCTTGGCCAATGTTCACCCTTGGTTTCTCTTCTTTTCCCTTTATTTTTTTGTCTCTCACATTACTTTTTCATCACTCTAACGTTTATGTTCAAAGAATAAAGCAAAATGTCTTAAGTTTTTCTTTTTATACTCATTTAATGGATTAAACGTGTCGTCTTTCTATTTGGCATCACTAACGACTCATTAAACATATGTCATCATCTCATTGGCCTTCTTTAATGACTCATCAATCCACTAATATCATGTAAAAAGACCAAATTTCCCTTTAATGCATTTAATTGACCAACTAATTGAATTAAATCATGAAAATATTCCATAACTATTTTATTTTCAAATTGACCATGAAATACTCTAATTAGGGTCAATACTTATTGATTAGATGCTTTTAAAAATTTTGAATGGGTTTAAAATCATAAATACCCATTATTTTCCAAAAAAGATGTTTTAGTCCAATAACTTGATATTACCTAAATTCTATTCAAACAACCTCCATTTTGATCTGTTTCAGTTCCTACGGACTCCAATCTTAATTCTGAAGCTTTTCATAATATTTTGAAATTATTCGGCAACTTTTTGGTTGCCTAGAAGAATTTTCATATTGAATATAGAAATCACTTAATGTCCCCAAAATCGTCTAGATTTCGTTCAAAAATGTCACCTAAATCTCCAAATCACATTTTGGGGCTTTTAAAGCTCGTTCATATTCATTCCGTAGCTTTTCAGAGTTTTCTCAAAATTTCAAAAAAAAATTTGATTGAGTCTAGAACCATCTCTAGTCTATCCGTGATCTTCGTTATAACCTTAATAATACTTTTAAACACTTAAATTATTCTAAGTATGTCATAAAAAGAGAAATTTTCGATCGAGTCTAAAACCATCTCTAGTCTATCCATGATCTTTGTTATAACCTTAATAATACAATTAAACGCTTAAATTACTCTAATACATCATAAATAGAGCATACTCTATAAAATGCATATACAACACATTACGCAATACAATAATCTAACTAGGATATTACGTCCAAGGAGTTTACAATACACCAAATTTTTAGTAATTTAGAATTTTCTAAATGTTTATGTGATTTTGGTGTAACTATTAATATCATGCCTTTATATATATTTAGGAAATTTGGGCTAGGAGATGTAAAGTTGACTTCCATGCTTATTTAGTTGGTGGATCAATCTATAAAGAAATCATTTGGCATGTTAGAGGATGTTCTTATAAAAGTGGACAAGTTTATTATTTTTGTGGATTTTGTTGTGCTAGATTTTAAAGAGAATCAAAATTGTCCTTTAATTCTTGGTCAACCATTTTCAAACACTGGAAGAACTTTGTAGATGTCTATGAAGAAAACCTCATCCTTCAAAATGGTGACGAACAAGTGAAATTTAATATGAATAAAGTATTGAAGAATCTGAAACAACGCAGCTCGTGCATGAGAATTAATGTATTGATGACTGTTTTAAAGAACAAGAAGAGGAACCAATTACAAAAACTATTGATGACTTATTGGTAGTCACCTTAAGTACAAACAATTTCTACTTCAAACATGAAAACTATTCAAGCCAACCGAAGATTCAGGGAGTTTTATCATTCCTTATTTTATTAACAGTTTGTTATTAAAAAAGGCAAGAATTGAATCAATTGGATTTCTTAATTTCATACATTATGTTCTTATTATTATCTTACAACATGTGGCTTATTCATAGGTTACTAAACTGCTTTTTGGGATAACAAATGGAAACAAACTACTAATTTGAAACCAAGGTTGATGGTAGACTTGAAGGGTACGTCAACTAATGACGTTAAGAATAAAGTTGGTAGCCAGTTGAGACTTATAATATAGCTCAGTAACCAGGGGCATTCATAACAAAATGTTGTTTTTACATCAAAAAGTTAGGATGACACTCCAACCAAGCTAAGACACTCTAGCCGAGCTAAGTAAAAAACTTAACTTATCTGAGTAACCATGGGACATTCATGACAAGGATTTTTTCTTCGCACCAAAAGACTAGGTGCTAAAGGGGTGCTTTAAATAAAATTAAACCTAGTGATCTTTTGAAAATAGTAACATTTTTTAATAAGGGTTATTTATTGATAGTTTACCTTTTAAATTGATCAATAATAATAAGTGCATGCTTACAAGTTTCATAAGTGCATGAATAGGGTGTCAATATTTTGATTGATATGCATATTCAAATCAAAGCACTTAAACATAAATGGAATAAATTAGTGTGATGGAACTTTTTAAGTGGTTAATGATTGAATTTAAGTTAGTTCTATGAGATTTGAAGACATTGTACCATTATTAGATTGTTGCATGATTTTGTGATTATGTTTGTTTTATTTTTTGTTTGTTTTGTGGTTTTAGTTTTGCTAGGGGACAATGCACAATCGTGCAAAGTTAGAGAAATAAGTATGGCACAATGCACAATCGTGCAAAAGGAAGTAGCAGGCTAGAGATCCCCATGCACAATTTGCCAGAGAGTTAGAGAAAATCCATGCACGATCGTGCAACGATCGTACACGGAGCAAATTCTAGTAAATTTCAAAATTTTTAGCTTACGAGATTTTTGTATTCTTAATGTTTCGGGATATGTTTAGAACCAAAACAAGTGGAAAAATCCCAAAAAGAACCCTATAAGGTTCAAGAATATAAAAAGGAAAAAAATATGAAAGAGATGCTACACATTACATAAAAAAGAGATAAAAAGTGGAAATATCAAGATCAACTCCAATTTTTCAAATTTTCCTTATCGAAGATCCTAGTTATTTTCTTTATTTTCTCTTTTTATATTTAATTATGTTGGATGCTAATTCTGATTAGTTGTGTGTTGAACATGATTATGGTTTATTCCTGAATTGTTTTGTATAACTTTATTTTTTGAATTTAATATATTAATGTTTTTGGTATTTTCATGTTTATACTTGATAAGAAATTGAGAGATTGAATCAAAGTTATATGTGTTAAGTTACACAATGAGAGTTGGTACCTTAATATACCTACAAATATCAAGTTAATAAACAATTGAAGAGAGATCTTAATTATGAGTTAATTGTCTTTAGGATTGTTTCAAATCCAATTAAGTAGTTAAGAGTAGTTTTGAGAATAGAGAGATTACAACACTATTATCTATTTCAACTGGGATTATTTGATTAGATCTCGAAAGAGGGTAATCAAAACTGTAGGATATCTAAGATCAAGAATAATTGAATTAACAAGGTAAAGGGAAGAGAAAACAAGTACAAAATAGTCCCTAAGTTTCCATTATTGATTAACTTCACTTTTATTGTTATCTTTACTTATTAAGTTATTAAATTTTATTAGTTTATCTAATTTTAGTCAATTTATTTTAATTTCAATTAATTCAATCTTTTATTACCTTAGACAAAGTGCATTCAAATTGTTAGGTGATTAATCTAATCCTCTTGTAAATGATATCTTGTGTACTACAATATACAATCTGTATACTTGTGGTATTGTATACATTAAAACTAAGCAAACACAGTTCCACCTAGAAGGTTTACTAGAGAAAGCATTCCATCCTCTTAGGTACCCCACCCTCGTGAGATGTGCCCCTGATGTCCTAAATGACATCTAGACCTGTCTCTCACAAAGAGGAGGGGGGATGGGGGGAGGTGGGGAAGCCCACACCATTCAGTCACCAAATTCAAAACTCATTCCTTCAACTTCAAAACAGATTTTAGAAATCTTCGGATCAAAATTTCAAAAAGACTTCTTCAAAAAAATTGTATTTGAATTAAGAATAACCTCATTCAGAGTTCTACAGATCAAAATATCAACAAAATACCGAAGTATGTTCAGTACAATATCCAATTCATGCTCTTAAGACCTATTTACAAAAGGCATAACTTTCACTATAATTATCGGATTGAGGTTGTTTTAGGATGATTTGGAAGAACACTTCGAGATTTACAACTTTTATAAAGACCTCAAAGAGAGATTTTGCCATCTATAGGGTCAAAATCATGAATTTCCAAAAGTGTATGGTGTATGTCCGTTAAATGGACATACATCTCCACCTAACGAACATACACAGACTCTAGGGTGTCTTCCAAACCCATGAAGGTCCATTTAATGGACCTAATATCTGTTTAACAGACATGGACTGCCCTGAGGACATTTTTAGACCCGAGACCTTTTAATGGACATAAGTCAGACAAAACTCCCTCCAAAGCATCTTTAATAGTTCCTACATCCATTCTAACATTAGTTTCACTCATAATCTTCCTAAATTCACTTCTTCTAATGCAATATCACTTCTTAGACATTCAATTACCAAATTGATTTCATTAAACTCCCAAATCTCAACTCAATTGATTCATCACATGCATCCAATTCTCATCTTTCACTATATATGTCCTGTAAGCATCCTGTGTAGCATTGCTAACTTATAATGATCATATATCTCAATTACAATATCCAAAAATTTCATAATTTATATCAATGGAAAGTTAGAAAGATAATCAACAACTTCAAAAGGACAACCTTGCCCAATTCAACTTATATTAATATAGTTTTTCCCTTGAAGTTAGGACACATATTCTACTCTTGTGAAAGACTTGAAAATGCAATGTACCAACTTTGAGAGTCATGAGCAAAAACACAATCATATTTCATTATCATCAAAAGATAAAAGTTTACAAAGCTTTAATGACATTTCAAACCACAATACATCATTTTGCAAAATCTTAAATTACAAAAAATACTTGAACTATAATTGCTCAAATTACGACTACAACCTTGTTTTACATAAATTACTCCAAAACAAAACAAAACATGCAAATTCATAATGATGCCTTGACTCTCGGTCACTCAATCTCTTGCTCCTCACCTAGAGATGGGAAGAAATGAGGGTGAGCTTAAAAACTCATGAGTAATAGTTTATAATGGATAATAAACAAAACCTTGAAATTGTTCATGTGCCATAAAAAATTCATATTGAATTCATAAAACGAATAGTTCTAAAATTCTCAACCAAATTCACAATAATTCAAATCATGTATGCATCAATCTTGTCAACATATCATGAGCACATAAGCACTTCAGAATGATTTGGGTAGGTCCATAAACAAAACATACTACACATTTCTACATAATAGTCCTGTATAGCCGTGAACATAATGTACTATCGCAAACTCACATAATGGTCTTGCATAGCCGTAAACTTAGGGGAGTTTGTGAAGGAGTTCCATGCTATTAGCGGGTAGGCGGGAGAAGTCTTTTGTCGAAATACACTTGACTTAACTTATGGGACCACTACAAACTAACATAATCATGCATTTCACATCTTGTAAACATATTGCCTAAAATGACACATTTTGGAAACTTTTTTTTCATGTTCATGAAATATTTTGAAAACCATTTCCATGTCCATTTTACAATTCACCTTCTAAATTAACATACCAAATATATGGCAATTTCTCAAATCATTCAAAAGCAATAAATGCAATATCTATGAAGCAACTAAAAACATTGTATTCTCTTAATTTAAAAGAAAACTTTAATGGCTCATTAAATATATTATAAACATGTAACCCACCTTGAATTCCTTGCTTAAAGACTTGCTCAAAAATGCCTCTCCTTTTGCTACTCATGCCTCTCTTAATTCCCTTAACATTGACAAGATTTTGAAATTCAATAAGGTTGCAAAATTGATAACCCACAAAACATCTTTAATAAAATTAATCCTAAAATACTTCAACCCGTGCATTTTCTAAGCTCTATGGACTAAAACCCTTCCAAAATACAAAGAATCCAAAATGCACTTAGCTTGAATCTTCACCAAATAATGAGTTTCGTGGCTCAAAAGAAAGCTCTTTTCTTCCTCTTTCTTTCTCTCTTCTTGAACAACTTCAAAATCTCTCTTGAAAGCTAAGAAAAATTGAAACCTATTTGATTTTCTCTTTTTTCCTCTCAAACCACCAAAACACTCTTCTTTTTCTCTCTTATCTTCATCCTTCTCCCTCAATCCACGTTTTCTCCTTCTCTTAAATGCAAGAACACATTTTCATCTTCCAATCCTACCCTTCATGAGTGTGTAATGTCCATTTTACCCTTCCTTACATGCCTTATGGTTTTTATCCTTATATGAACTACCAAAAATACCCTTATACAATCTTACTACCTTAACACTTTTATTCAATTAACCTATGTCATGTAATCTTACTAACATTATCATAATAATTAACTCAACAAAATAATTCCATAAATACCTTATAATTAATTTAACTCATGCTTATTCATTAAGAAAAAATTTGGGGGCTAACATTTTTTCCACTTTTAAAATAATTCCGTCCTCGAAATTCTTACCTGATTGATCAAGAGGTAGCAGCATGTCTCCTCATATTAGCATAATGTCACCTCAAATTTAAAAATCTAATCACGTAGTTAGATACTTTACATCAAACATAACACATACACTCTTAATAGCACATTTTACACTTTATGCTTGTATCTCTGTGATTGAACCCAAGTTTAATATATAAGTGGCTACACTTTCATGGTTGTTAATGCACTTTTTGACTCTTAATTCATGATTTTTGTGCTTAAATTAGTCTCTTACGGTGAGCTTATGTTTTATGCAATTTGCTAGTAAAATTGTACAAATTGACATTAATTGCATTATAATTTTTCTAAGAACAATTGATACTGGAAATTGTTATTTTATATTGTAGGAGAAAAGGATTCAGAAAGGATCAGAAGAGTCAACACGACATGAAGTCCTTAAGGGCCGCGGCGAAATGTAATTCACACGTCGCGACGCATCAACACAGATCGTACGTCGCGACGTCAACAATTCAACACATCGCAGCGAGCAAGCTAGATCGTACGTCGTGACGAGAATTAATTCATACGTCGCGGCGAGCAAGCCAGAGCACACGTCGTCACGAATTTTTATTTATACGCCGCGACGTGCAGACGGGTATTCGGACTTTAAACGGAAAAATCACTCACTATACTGACCCGACCCGTGAACCATCCTTTAAATATTGCTGAATTAGGTTAAAACGGGCATCATCTGGATCGACTGGGCAATCTTCTGGCAAGCGACACTCGGGGAGAAGAGAGGAGACCGACGAGCTAGAAGAGAAGCACCAGAGCATTCATGACACCCACCTTCCCTGTGGTTCCTTCGGGTTCCACGGGACAACTTCTCCATTATCTTTCATCTTCTATTTTTACCGTCGCCATCCACCATGGATATCTTGGAGTAATCATGAGTTGTGAGGCTTCCGTTGAAATGCGTGGTTAGGCATTTGTTTCTCCTGAAGATGCAGTGATGGCTGGAGTTCACCGAGCTTTCAAGGGGAGTAGCTTAATCTGTAGTTTTGCTATGATTTATAAATGCCTAGGTCTAGGGCTTGTAATTTGTAGTGAAGCTATTTGATTATAGCTAAATGTTTGACATTTAATGTGTTGTTTGGATTGGTAGTTTACATTGTCACGCTTAACTCGCATTGTTATGAACAAATGAGTTGGTTTATTGCTTTTAGTTAGATTAGCTTAATTAGAGTTTAATTAAGCGTTGAACAATGTAATGTGTTATGGATTTGTTTTGTAGAACTTTGTGCTTAAATATATGAAGTCTCATATATGTCAACTTGTGATCTTGTTGATTCTCTTTATCCGCTTAGTTGTGTTTGATAATGAGTTGATGCTAGATTTCATTTGACCCATTGCATTGGCAAATCCCCCGCACACACTAAGATGTTTTTAACAAGGTTTTAAGCAATGGAGTTCATTGATTAAATCCTTGGACTTAAAGAATCCTTTAACGTTCTAGGGCTCAAGAGCACCTAATGGGGTCTTGAGACATGGAGTCAAGAGTGACAGGAGTCCATTAATCAAGACCTTGGACTTAAAGTGAGTTCTTTAAGGTTTTTTTTTCATTCAAACTTACTGATTTTTAATCCACCGCACACACTAAGATGCGCTTAACGGGATCTTGAGCAATGGAGTTCATTGATCAAGATCCTGGACTTAAAGAATCCTTTAAGGTTCTGAGGCTCAAGAGCACTCAATGGGGTCTTGAGACATGGAGTCAAGAGTGACAGGAGTCCATTAATCAAGACCCTGGACTTAAAGATAATTCTTTAAGGTTTACCATTCACACTTAGTTTTGAACTGTGATAGCCAAAGCTTATTTTCAAGAGTATTTTTATCACTTGTTTTAGTATTTTCTTTTTTCTATTTTCAAAAATCCAAAAATAATTGTTACATGCTTTTTAGTGTAGTTAATGTTTTCAAACAAAACCCCCTTTTTCCTTACTGATTTCACTTGCATTTTATGACATATAGGCTAGCTTAGGTCCATTTCATTAGGTTCCGATTAAGTGAGACGACCCGAGGTTGTATCCTATACTGCAATCTTGGAATTTATTATTTTTGACCGGTTTTCAAGGATCGATCTTAAGGTCGAATCGACAGAGCCGCGATCAAAATGGCACCGTTGCCAGGGAACCGCGAATTGGTTCTCTAAGTTAGCTTTTGTCATTTTGTTGCTGAGTGAAGTTAGAAGTCTTTTCTTTTAGGTTGCATTTTCATTTATAGCTTTCCTTTGTTTTTAATAGTTAGCATTTTACAGATTACACCTTCTGTGAGAGTTCGTTGAGCCTAACTCTTACTATTTTTACGATAAACATTTCAGGTGAATCTGGCTTAGTGGAGGCCGACACGGACATGGAAATGGATGAAGTTGTTTCACCACAACATGGTCATTTGTCAAGGATTATCTAAGTATCAAGAACCTCCATAACTCCTGTGTTGTCTCTTTCTTTCACTTGTTTACTTACTTAAGCCTCGTGATTACTTGTGATATATGTTGGTGCATTAGTTTGTTAAGTAAGTGTCGGGAGAAACAACCTCAGAGGAAAATAGTTTAGCTTTTAGTTTAGTAAGTAGCCTTTCCATTCAATAATTTCCCCCTTTTGAGTTCTATCTCTTGCCCTCCTGTTGTTGTGTGGAATTTCCCTTTTTGCTTCCTTCTCTTATGCTTATCCTTTGCTTGTTCAACATTGAGGACAATGTATTGCTTAAGTGTGGGGGAGCTGTTTCCCCATCTATCTTTCTTGTTGCATGCCTGTTTGACATCTTATTTATGAATGTGTTAGCCAATCTTGCATTCTGTTGGTAAAAACTTGGTAAATTTAAAAATTTGTTGTCATTCTGCTATTCCTCGTCTCGGCGACAGGTCACACGCCGCGGCGAGGTTCACATTCATCACCTGTACGTCACGGCGTGCATGCTACACGTCACGACGCCCACCCATTTTTGCAGAATGAAAAATTTTCTCAATTCAACTTCTTCCGCATGAAACTTTTGTACCTTTTGTGTTTCAAAGACCTTATAAGTTCAAAGTGGTACCTGAGTTTATGAAAATCCCTTCCTTTCTTTTAATGATAGTTGGTCTTGACTCATTTTACTTTTGATGTTTTCAATTCAAAGTGAATTAAGGTATGCTAACAAAGTAGCACTTTAAGCTTTTGAGACTTGAGATTGTTCATTGAGATAATACCCTTGTTGGAAGGATATTTGGGCCTAATTTCTTTTCTTCAATCTTTGTGTGCATCTGCTTATTTTATACTTCTCTAGAACTTGTTTCAATTCTTACTCGAAGCTTGATGGACTAGATTTTTGTTGATGTGATAGAGGCGTTCCTTCTTCAACGCCTTTTCCCAAACACAGTCCCTTAAACACTTATCCCTTGCTAGCCCATTGAGCCTTATTATGTATGAGCACTTGCGAACATTTCATATGATGTCATTAGTTTAATTTGCATTTCTTTTTCCTAAACAAAAAGAAACAGAAAAAGAGCAACAACAAAAAAAGTGTGTTCCAAAATGGAACAGAAAAAAAAAACAAAAAAAAGAAGAAAAAAGCATAAAAACAAGTTCAATAATAATTTATGCAGCATATGTTGCATGAACAGCAAATAAAGAAACATCCTGTTTATGGCATCAATTCTTTGTTTAGTGCATATGCTCATATTTTCTTTCTTTCCGTTCATCCATTTCATTTAGCCTTCCATACATTACAACCCTCAAAGTCCTCTTGATCTTCAGAATGATAGTTTTAGTGGTGGAGAAATAGAATTGACACAAGCTTATGGTAGGGTATGGATTAAGCAGATTGAGAGTTACAATATCCCTAAACACAAGTGATGTGAGAGCAAACATTTTATCTTGAGTGACATCTCTTTTGTCCAATCTCTTGGATTAAATTCTTTTAGTGGTTGTTTTATTAGCACTCTTTCAATCTGCTTTGATTGAATTCTGAGAAAGTGTTTTGTGTCAATGTCCTATTATTGTTTTGAGCATGGGTGGATTTTTCTTTTACACTTGTATCTTTTTTACTCTTATAAACTTTGTCCAGGAGTACAAAGGTTTAAGTGTGGGGGAATTTGATTGAACCCAAGTTTAATATATAAGTGGCTACACTTTCATGGTTATTAATGCACTTTTTGACTCTTAATTCATGATTTTTGTGCTTAAATTAGTCTCTTACGGTGAGCTTATGTTTTATGCAATTTGATAGTAAAATTGTACAAATTGACATTAATTGCATTATAATTTTTCTAAGAACAATTGATACTAGAAATTGTTATTTTATATTGTAGGAGAAAGGAGTCAGAAAGGATCAGAAGAGTCAACACGGCATGAAGTCCTTAAGGGCCGTGGCGAAATGTAATTCACACGTCGTGGCGCATCAACACAGATCGTACGTCGCAACGTCAACAATTCAACACATCGCGGCGAGCAAGCCAGATCGTACGTCGCGACGAGAATTAATTCATACGTCGCAGCGAGCAAGCCAGAGCACACGTCGCGAAGAATTTTTATTTATACGTCGCGACGTGCAGACGGGTATTCGGACTTTAAACGGAAAAATCACTCATCAGATCGACCGACCCGTGAACCATCCTTTAAATATTGCTGAATTAGGTTAAACGGGCATCATCTGGATCGGCTGGGCAATCTTCCGCAAGCGACACTGGGAGAAGAGAGGAGACCGACGAGCTGAAGAGAAGCACCAGAGCATTCGCAATATTTCCACCTTCCCTGTGGTTCCTTCGGGTTCCTCGGGACAACTTCTCCATTAGCTTTCATCTTCTATTTTTACCGTCGCCATCCACCGTAGATATCTTGGAGTCATTATGAAGTTATGAGGCTTCCGGTTGAAATGCGTGGTTAGGCATTTGTTTCTCCGAAGATGCAAGTGATGGTGGAGTTCACCGAGCTTTCAAGGGAGTAGCTTAATCAGTAGTTTTGCTATGATTTATAAATGCCTAGGTCTAGGGCTTGTAATTTGTAGTGAAGCTATTTGATTATAGCTAAATGTTTGACATTTAATGTGTTGTTTGGATTGGTAGTTTACATTGTCACGCTTAACGCATTGTTATGAACAAATTTGAGTTGGGGTTTATTGCTTTGTAGTTAGATTAGCTTAATTAGAGTTTAATTAAGCGTTGAACAATGTAATGTGTTATGGATTTGTTTATGTAGAACTTTGTGCTTAAATATATGAAGTCTCATATATGTCAACTTGTGATCTTGTTGATTCTCTTTTATCTGCCTAGTTGTGTTTGATAATGAGTTGATGCTAGATTTCATTTGGCCCATTGCATTGGCAAATCCACCGCACACACTAAGATGTTTTTAAAAAGGCTTTAAGCAATGGAGTTCATTGATTAAAGCCTTGGACTTAAAGAATCCTTTAAGGTTCTAAGGCTCAAGAGCACTCAATAGGGTCTTGAGAAATGGAGTCGAGAGTGACAGGAGTCCATTAATTAAGACCCTGGACTTAAAGATAGTTCTTTAAGGTTTACCATTCAAACTTAGTGATTTCTAATTCCACCGAACACACTAAGATGAGCTTAACGGGATCTTGAGCAATGGAGTTCATTGATCAAGATCCCAGACTTAAAGAATCCTTTAAACGTTCTAGGGCTCAAGAGCACCTAATGGGGACTTGAGAAATGGAATCGAGAGTGACAGGAGTCCATCAATCAAGACCCTGGACTTAAAGTGAGTTCTTTAAGGTTTACCATTCACACTTAGTTTTGAACTATAATAGCCAAAGCTCGTTTTCAAGAGGATTTTATCACTTGTTTTAGTATTTTCTTTTTCTATTTTAAAAAAAATCCAAAAATACTTTTAATCTGTTTAAACTATCTAATCTGTTTAACCTAACTCAATGAAATTCTTCTTCAAAAGAATATTTCTTGCTATTATCATCTATATTGCTCATGCAATATTTATCAATCAACTGTTATCATCATCGCATTATCATCCATTCTTAATACCTCAAGAAGACGAATTTTTACTATTCATAGTATCTCAATAAGATCAATCTTTTCCATAACTTATGTGATTAGAATATCCTTTGTAATAAGACTCAGTGAGTCATTAAGCAGATCCATTTACTCTTATACCTTGGTATGTACCATCAAGATCATTGGATCTTATCTAAAGATGTATTTGTAACAATTCACTAATTAATAACTTATGCTAAGGATACCTTAATCTCATTTAATTCTAACAACACTTCTTCTTTTTCACCTGTGCTCAATTATGGGGACTATGCTATGATTGTGCCCTCCTTTTTTTTCCTCAAATTCATCGCGCATTGTAACATCATCAATAATCTCAATCTATCCCCGATTGATCATTATAAGCACTTTCATGTGTTACTTTAGTTCATCTTAGACTTTGAACTATAGGAACTATAACCAACAATTATTCAATAAGTTATAGATTGCTTCCTATATCATCTCCACACATATAATACATATGTTCTCAATATTTTCACTTGTTATAGTGATCCCATTATCAAATATGTACTCACAATAACAATTCATCTTAACCTTTTGAACTTTTATATATGTCTCTATCATTCATCTCATCTTCCAATTATCCTTTATTACATCTTGCATATGTATATTCACAATCAATTCAAAATTATAGATGTATAATCATCATGAATTCTGATCTCAGTTCCACTGACACAATCTTATGGTGGATTATAACTCTTGTCATATAAATCAAACAACCATTTCAGTTCTAAATTCATCCTCATAAGATCATAATAAATTTTTGTTTCCATCCAACTTTGCTTATACACTTTAAATCTTATCATTTCTACCATATCCCTATTTTCCTCAATCAATCCATGACAATATATTTACATCTATTTCACATTTAAGGATATATCATGATAAGTGCATATTTGTCTAATATTTATGTTTTAATTATTCCTTTTATTCCTCTTGTTGATGCAATTATTAAGACTTAATTTGATTTAATATTTCCTTGTAGGAATTACAATCTTTGCATAACGTGGAATTTAAGAGGAAAAACAATTAAAATCAAGGATGAATTCTATACTAACAACTCTTTGCAGACAGAAGCCTATCCGTGGTCACGCACAGATCCTTGTTACTGTTGGGAAAGCAACGTGGCAGCCCAAAAGAGGAGCTTTTGGTTAATTGAAAAGGCCCACGTTGTTTAGAAAAGAGGCCATCAAGAGGGGGCCCATGGCAATTAAAAAAAGAGGAGAAAAACCTAGGAGAAGAAGGAAGTGACGGCAGCACACAGGGGGCTGGCGGCGTAAAGGAATTTGACGCAGGAGGCTTATGGGTGAAGAGGAATGGACGCAGGCCATTGTTCTTGGACTGGACAGCAGCGTGTTTTAGGGAGACTTTCTTAGTTTTTCTTCTTTCCTTTGTTATTTAGACTATGTTGATTAAGAACTTTATTAGATTTAATTTCCGTATGAGTAGCTAATCTGTTTTAGTCGGGGAATTCCAACTATTATGCTTTGACTCGTGAGACTATTGTTCCTAATATTTGGTTTATAATATTCGTATTGTTTCTGATTTACTGTCATTGTTTATTAATTGATTCTGCGATTGAGGCCTGATTGTAGAGTTAGTTAATTTACATATCGCCAACTGATTTACTTGGTGGAGTCTAACTGGGTGATTGGTATTTGTGGCAATTGGCACTAGGGCATAGTACTTGTCTGATTTTGTGTGGAGGAACTTGCGATCTAACTAGATGAAGCATGAGTCGCGTAGTCAGTTAGGGTTAGTGTTTCTTTAGAATTTAATGTCATTAATTAATCAATCTCGGAGAGAGTCTCAAGGGTTATTAGTTAATTAGGAATAGTCAAAGGAGTTTCATGACTATTCTAAAATTAAGAAGAAACGAGGGAGCCAGAGGTAGTTGGTAACTATAGCTAACCTATTATTAAACCAAAGAAAATATTTGAGTCGATGATCGTGGTCTAAGCATAATTAGGAATTTCCTGGCTAAGCTGTTGTTTATTGAGTTTATCAATTTTATTTGCGTTCTTTGTTGGTTATTGTTTTATTAATTTGCGTTAATCTTTTATCAGTTGTTATTTCAATTAGTAGTTTTAGTAGAAAACTCTAAACCCCCCATTTTAATTATTTTCATTCGTTCTTTGGCATTTAAATAGAATCAATTATTCCATTCTCTGTGGATCGACCCCATTTACCACTGTGCGCAATTTATTTTCGCTTGGTGTTTGGGATTTATTTTGGTGGATTCGACACCCATCAAATTTTGGCGCCGCTGTCGGGACCGGTAACTAATTGATTTTGTTTTGTTTTATGCCTAGAACATTCAGACGGAGATTCCATCTTGTACGACCCGAGATCGAAAAAGATCGCTAAGAGGCTAAGGAAGTTAAGCAAGCTAAGGAAGAAGCAAGGAAAAGCTTGTGGATCATGCACTCGTTGAGTCGGATCATCAAACGGAATACTGAAGAGGAGATTGAAGTTGAACAATGATCGACGGAAGCTTAACCGTGACCACGCCGCAAGATATGGCTCTCAACAGAACACTCCAGGACTTGGGTAGACCCATCAAGCACAAGATCCGCCGCATAGATTTTCCAGAACTTCAAGAAGGGTTCGAATTGAAATCCGGACTCATCCACTTGCTGCCCACCTTCCGTGGATTGGAGAACGAGGATCCGAATAAACATCTGAAGGAATTTCACCTCGTTTGTACTTCCATGAAGCCCCGCAATGTCACGGAGGACCAAATCAAACTGAGAGCTTTTCCATTCTCGCTACAAGATGCAGCTAAGGATTGGCTCTACTACCTACCTCCGGGGACAATCAACACTTGGGAAGGGATGTCCCGACAGTTTCTAGAAAAATATTTCCCAGCATCCCGAGCCGCCAACATCAGGCGTGAAATATGTGGCATTAAGCAGAAGGATTCGGAGAACCTCTACGAGTACTGGGAGAGGTACAAGAGAATTTTGGCAAGCTGCCCGCAGCATGGCATATCCGAACAATTGATCATCCAGTATTTCTACGAGGGTCTGATTCCAATGGAGCGTAGAATGATGGACGCCGCAAGTGGTGGGGCCATTGTCAGCAAGACCCCAGCTGAAGCCCGGGAGTTGATATCAACCATGGCAGCAAACTCTCAGCAATTCGGTGCTCGGCAAGATATACCGCGAAGGGTGAATGAGGTAAATGTTACTTCTCTCAATGAAGTCAAATCTTTGCTAACAACTTTGGTCGAGAAATTGAATGTAGGTACTCCTCCACCTGCGAGGGCGTGTGGTATCTGCACCAGCCTAGCTCACCCAACCGATGCGTGCCCAACACTCCACGATGAGACACCGGAGAATGTGAATGCTATTGGGTTCCAACAGAGGCAGTTTGATCCCTATTCAAACACCTACAATCCCGGTTGGAGGAGCCACCCAAATTTCAGTTATGCTAACAACCCACCGAACCAACAGAACTTCTATCACGGACTACCACCACCACCGCAACAGCCTTCGGGCTCAGGTAAGCCTCTTGAAGAAATTGTCCATATGTTAGCTACTAATACTGCAAAATTTCAACAGGACACTGCAACCAGATTTCAAAAGATAGAAGAGAGCATGAAGACTCTAGAGACTCAAATGAGTCAGATAGCATCCTCCGTTAGCAGAATGGAGACTCAAGGCAAGCTACCGTCGCAGACACTCGACCCGAGGCATAATGTGAGCGCGATTTTCTTAAGAAATGGTAAGGAATTGCAGCCCCCAGTCGACAAGAACCCTAAACGTGACCACGCCCAGGGTTCCCGCGCAGAGACAGAACAGGAGGCTGAAAGGGAGCTTACACGTGACCACATACAGGATTCGGGTCCAACTGGAAATTATCAGAAACCCAAACCTTTAGTGGTTCCACCACCATTCCCGCAGAGACTGGCTCAGAACAAGAAGGAAAAGGAAGATAAAAGAATCATGGAGTTATTCCAAAAAGTTGAAGTAAACATCCCGCTCCTAGAGGCCATCAAACAGGTTCCGCGCTACGCCAAATTCCTTAAGGAATTATGCACGAACAAGCGTAAGTTAACAGGTAATGAAAGGGTGAGTGTGGGTAAAAATGTTTCAGCTGTCTTACAGAGGAAATTACCTCCTAAGTGTCGCGACCAAGGTATGTTTTCCATTCCTTGCAAAATTGGGAATATTGGTATAAGTAAGGCTATGTGTGATTTAGAGCCTCTATTAATGTGATGCCTTTATCTGCTTATACCTCCTCGGTCTTGGTCCATTAACTAGTACCGAGTTATAATTCAATTGGCGATCGATCGATTGTCTATCCCAAGGTGTTTTAGAGGATGTGCTAGTTCAAGTTAATGGATTAATTTTTCCCGCTGATTTCTTTGTTATTGATATGGGAAATGATAGTTCTTCCGAGTCTTCGATATCTTGTTGGTAGGCCATTCCTTAGCACGCTAAGGCAAAGATAGATGTGCATAGTGGTTCATTAACTTTAGAGTTTGATGGTAAAGTGGTGAAATTCAATGTTTATGATGCCATGAAACGTCAAGATGTGTCTTGTGTTTATAAGGTTGATATCATTGAAGATTTGACTCATGAGGTTTCTACTTTAAATCATGATGATGAGTTGAATTATGCTTTGTGTCATAGCATGTCCGTTGATAGAGTTAAGAGATTAACCGATCGCTCAAGTTTCGATGATATACTTGATGAGGCCCCAAAGTCGGAGTTCAAAATGCTTCCCAGCATTTGAAATACGATATTTAGGTGACGGTGAGACTCGCCCATGATCATATCCAAAGATGCTCGACGGCCCGGAAGAGGAGAAACTAATTAGAGTGCTTCGAGAGTACAGGAGGCAATTGGTGGGACCATTGCTGATTTCCAACATCGAGACGAGGTTAACATCGAGACGAGGAGCGCCGAGCCTAGACATTAAACAAGGGCGCTAATGGGAGGCAGCCCATATTTTTATTTTATTTTATTTTTCTTTCTTTTCTTTTGCTTTATTTTGTGTTTTTTTGTCTCGCTTGTTTCCTTCTTTTCTTTGTTTTGATCTTTTCCCTCGCTCCTTGTGTTTTTCAGTGATTTGACGTTGGATCAATTAGGAGTTCTTGGATTACGCTTAGCGGAGTCCTTTATATGATCATATGTTGGCTCTCATCCTCACTGTACTAGCTGCACCCTCATCAAGGGATGCCTAAACGAGCTCACGATAAGCCCTCATCTTCTCTCCGATTCGTGGAAGTCCTCGCCATTACCCTTTTCATTTACTTTTACGTTGAGGACAACGATGCTTTAAGTGTGGGAGGGTGATTTATGCTTTTGAGACGCATGTTGTTTTGCTTGATGCATTATTTTGGGCTGTACTTAGGAATCCTCTTTTGCTCCATTTTGCTTGATAAATTGTTGTGCCTTAGGTAATGGTGGATTATTTTAAAGGAGTCGAGAGTATGGTTGAGTCCCTTGTTGTTTAATGTTAATTAAATGTTAATGATTTTGTCCTATATGTTGAAGTTGCGAGCCCGAGTTAATTGGTTAGAATTTTAAAAAACTTGTGTGATTAATTGGTGCCTTTCTTGTCAGAGTCATGTTAAGCTTAGAAGTTGAGTTGGTATATGTGTTGAACTTTGGATTAATGTGGAAAATTATGGTGAGAAAGGAATGGAAAATAAAATAAAAAGGTGTTTGATTCGTTCGCCAATCACCAAAGGTGGTTGTGAGCGAAGCCAAAATCCGCCTAAAGGCTCTGGACGGATCGAGTAACCGGGTGACATTCATCACAAATGTTTGCGCCACAGTAAAAGGTCTCTAACAACTATGACGTGTGAGGCAACCAACTACTCCTCCGATTACTCAAAAAAAGGAAAAAGTTGCAAGCATCTCGAGTAATTACGAGTAAGGCTAAAGCCACTTGGCGTTGTGATTGACCGAGTAACCGGATGACATTCATCACAAATGTTTGCATTCACAGAAAAGGCCAATGACAATTCCAAGCAAATTATAGCTAAAACACCTAATTAAGTAATTAAGATTAACCCGATCTTCCCATGACTACCACATAAATTTTGAATTCCTCATATATGCTAACCACCGATAAGTGAAGTGTGTTTTCTAAGCTTGATTGGTTTTAATTAAAATTGTAATTCATGCATGCTTTCAATTTGAGTTCAGTCAGGTCTTCTCGTAGGAAATTTGTTGCATTTATTTGACATTTCATTGACATTGGGACAAGATTGCGCCTCATTCCTAGTTTACATTACCTCTGTGCATGTTTCATTGAGTGGCG
The DNA here is from genome assembly GCA_029891385.1 of Erythroxylum novogranatense. NCBI lineage: Eukaryota > Viridiplantae > Streptophyta > Magnoliopsida > Malpighiales > Erythroxylaceae > Erythroxylum > Erythroxylum novogranatense. Next base: position 46,936,260 of record CM057234.1, on the reverse strand, counting down.
CGGTTTTCATTGTGTCTTGGTCTTCTTTTATGCTTGAGGACAAGCATCGCCTAAGTGTGGGGAGATTTGATAAGTGCATATTTGTCTAATATTTATGTTTTAATTATTCCTTTTATTCCTCTTGTTGATGCAATTATTAAGACTTAATTTGATTTAATATTTCCTTGTAGGGAATTACAATCTTTGCATAACGTGGAATTTAAGAGGAAAACAACAATTAAAATCAAGGATGAATTCTATACTAACAACTCTTTGTCAAGACAGAAGCCTATCCGTGGTCACGACAGATCCTTGTTATGTGGGAAAGCAACGTGGCAGCCCAAAAGAGGAGCTTTTGGTTAATTGAAAAGGGCCCACGTTGTTTAGAAAAGAGGCCATCAAGAGGGGGCCCATGGCAATTAAAAAAGAGGAGAAAACCTAGAGAAGAAGGAAGTGACGGCAGACACACAAATTTGGTCAAGTACAGAAGGAATTTGACGCAGGAGGCTTATGGGTGAAGAGGAATGGACGCAGGCCATTGTTCTTGGACTGGACAGCAGCGTGTTTTAGGGAGACTTTCTTAGTTTTTCTTCTTTCCTTTGTTATTTAGACTATGTTGATTAAGAACTTTATTAGATTTAATTTCCGTATGAGTAGCTAACTGCTTTTAGTGGGAATTCCAACTATTATGCTTTGACTCGTGAGACTATTGTTCCTAATATTTGGTTTATAATATTCGTCATCGCTTCGATTTATCGTCATTGTTTATTAATTGATTCTCGATTGAGGCCCGATTGTAGAGTTAGTTAATTTACATATCGCCAACTGATTTACTTGGTGGAGTCTAACTGGGTGATTGGTATTTGTGGCAATTGGCACTAGGGCATAGTACTTGTCTGATTTTGTGTGGAGGAACTTGCGATCTAACTAGATGAAGCATGAGTCGCATGTAGTCGATTAGGGTTAGTGTTTCTTTAGAATTTAATGTCATAATTAATTGAATCTCGGAGAGAGTCTCAAGGGTTATTAGTTAATTAGGGAATAGTCAAAGGAGTTTCATGACTATTCTAAAATTAAGAAGAAACGAGGGAGCCAGAGGTAGTTGGTAACTATAGCTAACCTATTATTAAACCAAAGAAAATATTTGAGTCGATGATCGTGGTCTAAGCATAATTAGGAATTTCTGGCTAAGTCGTTGTTTATTGAGTTTATCAATTTTATTTATGTTTTTGTTGGTTATTGTTTTATTAATTTGCGTTAATCTTTTATCGCTTGTTATTTCAATTAGTAGTTTTAGTAGAAAACTCTAAACCCCCCATTTTAATTATTTTCATTCGTTCTTTGGCATTTAAATAGAATCAATTATTCCATTCTCTGTGGATCGACCCCATTTACCACTGTGCGCAATTTATTTTCGTTTGGTGTTTGGGATTTATTTTTGGTGGATTCGACACCCATCATATCACCACAGTACAATATTAATGGCATATTTAATAATGCATCCTCCAATACAAATACATTGAATCATTATCTGACATATTTACCCATATACTATTTCTCAGTTCTAAAATATCCACAAATTCCATTCTCCTATATCATGAAAGAGTATCATTTTTCTCACTAATTCTCTCAGCTCAAACTCTTAACAATTGCTCATGCGTGTGACTCATACACATACGACTCAGATTAAGGATCAGTTACTGCTGTATGCTAAGACATGTCAGTCAAGAGTCCATGTAACTTGATACATATTTCCAAAAGTGCCCATATGAGATACTCAACCTGGACCTAAACCTAGAGTTGCTCTGATACCATAAGTGTTGGCCACCCCATCCTCGTGAGATGCGCCCCCGATGTCTTAAATGACATCTGGACCCGACTCCCATAAGGGGGGAGCCCACACCAGTCGGTCACCAAATTCAAAACTCATTCCTTCAACTTCAGAAAAGAATTTAGAAATTTTTGGATTAAGATTTAAAAATGACTTTTTTAAAACAATTTTTGTTTTAGCTTCATGTCTCTAGTTTGTTTTGAACCAAGAATCACCTCATTCGAAGTTCTACAGATCAAAATATCATCAAAATACCGAAGTATGTTCAATACAATATCAAATTCATGCTCTTCAGACATGTTTTGGTACAAAAGGTACAACTTTCACTAGAGTTATTGGATTGAGATCATTTTAAAATGGTTTTGAAGAGAACTTTGAGGTTTTATAAAGACCTTAAAGAGAGATTTTTCCATTTAGAGGGTCAAAATTACGAATTTCCAAAAGTGTACAATAACAGACATATACCTCCACTTAACGGACATACATGGGCTCTAGGGTGTCTTCCAGATCTATGAAGGTTCGTTTAATGGACATGGACTGGCCTAGGGACATTTTCAGACCCGAGAAGGTTCGTTTAATAGACCTAAATTCCATTTAACAAACATAGGTGAGACAAAACTCCCTCTAAAGCATCTCCAATGGTTCCTACATCCATTTTAACATCATTTCCACTCATAATCTTCCCAAATTCACTTCTTCTAATGCAATATCACTTCTTAAACATTCAATTACCAAATTGATTTCATTAAACTCCCAAATCTTAACTTAATTGATTCATCACACAACTAATTCTCATCTTTCATTATAGTTGTCATGTATGCATCCTGTGCAGCATTACTAACTTATAATGATCATATTTCCCAATTACAATATCCAAAAATTTCATACATTATATCAATGGAAAGCTAGAAAGATAATCTATAATTCCAAGAAGACAACTTTGTCCAATTTAACTTATGTTAATATAGTTTTTCCCTTGAAGTCAAAACACAAATTCTACCCTTGTGAAAGACTTGAAAATGCAATGTACCAATTTTGAGAGTCATGAGCAAAAACATAATCATATTTCATTATCATCAAAAGATAAGAGTTTACAAAGCTTTAATGGCATTTCAAGCCACAATTCATCATTTTGTAAAATCCCAAAATACAAAAGATAATTGAACGATAATTACTCAAAATGCGATTACAATCTTGTTTTACATAAATTACTCTAAAACAAAACAAAACATGCAAATTCGGAGTAATGCCTTGACTCTCAATCACTCGATCTCTTGCTCCTCACTTGGAGATTAAAAGGAATGGGGATGAGCTTAAAAGATCGTGGATAACAGTTTATAACGGATAACAAGCAAAACCTTGAAATTATTCACATGCCATAGAAAATTAATATTGAATTCATAAAATGCATAGTTCTTAAATTCTCAACCAAATTCACAATAATACAAATCATGTATGCATCAATCTTATCAACATATCATGAGCACATGAGCACATCAGAATGGTTTGGGTAGATCCATAAATAGAATGTACTACATATTTTCACATAATGATCCTATGTAGCCGTGAACAGAACGTACTATCGCAATCTCATATAATGGTCTTGCGTAGTCTTGAACTTAGAGGAGTCTGTGAAGGAGCTCTATACCATTAGCTGGCAGGCGGGAGAAGCCTTTAGTCGGAGTGCACTTGACTTAACTTAGGAGACCACCACAAAGCCACATAATCATGCATTTCACATCTTGTAAACATATTGCCCAAAATGGCACATTTTGGAAACTTGTTTTTCATGTGCATGAAATATTTTGAAAACCATTTCCATGTCCATTTCGCAATTCATCAACCAAATTCGCATAACAAACATATGGCAATTTCTCAAATCATTCAAAAGCAATAAATGCAATATTTATTAAGTAATTGAAAACATTTTATTTTATTGATTTAAAAGAAAACTTTAATGGCTCATTAAATCTATTATAAACATGTAACCCACTTTGAATTCCTTGCTTAAGCACTTGCTCAAAATGCCTCTCCTTTTGCTCCTCTTGCCTCTCTTGATTCCCTTAACATTGACAAAATTATCAAATTCACTAGGGTTGCAAAATTGATAACCCATAAAGCGTCTTCAATGAAATTGATCCTAAAATACTTAAACCCATGCATTTTCTAAACTTCGTGGACTAAAACCCTTCCAAAAATTCAAAGAATCCAAAATGCACTTACCTTGAATCTTCATCAAATAATGAGTTTCTTGGCTCAAAATGTAACATCTCATTACCGATGTGATAGGCATATTGGTAGCTTGGATGGGTTAGGATTGTGTGCATGCATATTTGAATTGCACATGCATTTTTTTCCTCTATATATATTGATAAATGATCATTGTTCTTGGGACCCGATCCAGAGACCGGCGCCCCAACCTGAAAACGGAAGATGGAACGAATACGAATCACAAAGAGGCGGAACGAATAAAACGATTGATCACAAAGCGAAACAAATCATTAACGAATCGAAAGCCAACTTGGAAGCAAAGCATACAACAACATCAAATCGAATTGGCTCGAAGACAACCAAACAAACGATCCAATCAAATGGAAACACAAATTCTAACATCCGCACAAATATCTTAGAAAAGCGTCAAAATGGTCACGTTGGAAACCTTAAGACTATAAGTCTAAACTAATCCAAATCTGAGTACATTTTTTTTCTTTCTTTCATTTCCATTCCATCTCTTACAAAGTGACTTCAATATCCAATTGAAATCATTTGCACTCAAACTCAATTTATTTGCTTCTTCATATACAATCATATCTCATCGATTTAAACTCTCACTTTTCATTTCCATAAAATCGCGCACATTCCAATTTAAATACCATCAATTCTCAAACGATTAGCACTTTAAATATTTCAGACCAACCATCACAATCATATACCCAATTTCTATACACAAAATCCATAACTCGAATCATAATTCATTTTACTATTCCATATACAAATCCATAACTTAATCTAATACATATGTCCAGAATTCATAATACATTCTCAAAATGAATACACAATAATTCTAAATTTCTTAGCGATCACCTAGCTAAACAAATTATACCATATGAACACATACAAATGGAAACCTTCACTTTTCTTTACCCGATCTTCTTCTCATCACCTGTGGATGGGAATGAAGGGGGTGAGCTTATAGCTCGTGGGTAACAGTTTATAACAAATAAATAAGCAAAACCTTTTAAAAATGTTTTTCTTTTCTTTTCTTGCAGAAACTTTGTTTGAAACCCATAATGCACATTTTCAAAAGTTTTTTTCTCGCAGTGGTCGAAATCATAATTTCCAAAACATGAATGCATCAATCATAACACTTCACAATGCAAACGCACACATAACGACTCGAGAGTTCCATAAACACGACAGAAACTGAAGTTTACCGTAAACACGACGAGTCCATTTTCGGATCTCGTGGGCCACAAACGGGCAACCGGGAGAAGGCTAGGGGGGTCAACGTGCACATGACTTAACGAAATAGGTTCTCTCTCGCCCAATCACAATCACATAACTATGCTTAAATCAATTTATCGAATGCTCTTTTCCAAATATACGAAATGCCATGAAATTTCTGAGGCATAACACAAATGTATTTTGCAATTCATCAAAAGTTCATGTATTGAATCAAAAATGATTTTTCAAATCATTCATACAATGATGCAACATTTATGATGCAATTGAAATCAGAAAATCTCTTTGTTTAAGGAAATCAGTAGTGGCTTATAAATCTATTATAAACAGGTACCCACCTCATTTCTATGCTTGAAGCTTGTCCAATGCTTCAATTTGACCATTGCGTCTTTCTTTCTTTCAATTAAAAATTCCCTACACCAATTTCTCACGAATTCAATCTCATAAATAACATAATCCTTAATATTGAACTTAGAAAACACTAATTCCACACATAAACAAGCCATCTAAATCACCAATTTTCAAAAACCCCAATTAATAAAATTGGGCATAACCCTAATTAATTTCCATCCAAAATTAAACCCATAATACTTAGCAATCACCAAAATTGACTTCATACTCCACAAACCCATGCCATTTTCCATAATTCTAAACCAAAACTTCAAAAGAAACTCAAATCTTAAAAATTGCTCTTACCTCATTTCTCCTCTATTTTCGGATTTTCTTGGTTCAAGGTGAAGCTCTCTTCATCCTCCACCTTTTTCTCTTGGAATGACATCAAAATCTCTTCAAATGGTAGAAAAATCGAGCCCTAGCTTTCTCCCCTTTTTTCTCCACCGAAGCTTTCTCTCCCTTCTCCCTTCTCTCTTCTCTCTTATTCTCTTATTTCTTTCCTTCTTTTCTCTTAAGTGTCGTGGGTTGCCTCTTAAAATGACAGCCCACTTGCTTTTATAGTGTCATGTCATTAAATGACTTAAAATTGACCCATTTGCCCTTACTCATAAGCCTAAAACTTAACTCTTTAAGTAAACTTCCAAAATTGCCCCTTCCTTTTTGCCTTAAAAACTTTATAAAAATGTCCATCTATGTCTTACGAATCCATCGCTTCAAGAATCAGATCATCGGAGCTTTATAACTCAAGATATCTCCAAAATACTGAAGTTTGTTCTTCAGACCCGAGGCTGAACACTACACCTAACTTCCGACCTGAATTTGAAAGTCTTAGAGGCTAAATTATAGCTTGTCTCCTTCATAACATTTGTATCCCCATGTCTCTATTTTAATTATCAACAAGAATCAACTCAATCCGAGCTCTAGTGATCGAGATATATCCAAAATACTGAACACTATTCAGCCACTACAACATCGGGATTGAACACTACACTGAACTTTCGACCTGCATTTGAAAGTCTTACAGGCTAAATTATAGCTCGACTTCTTCATAACATTTGTATCCCCATGTCTCTATTTTAATTAGAAACAAGAATCAACTCAATCCGAGCTCTAGTGATCGAGATATATCCAAAATCCTGAACACTATTCAGCCACTACAACACCGGGACTGAACACTACACTGAACTTCCGACCTGCATTTGGAAGTATTAGAGGCTAAATTATAGCTCGTCTCCTTCATAATATTTGTATCCCCATGTCTCTATTTTAATTAGCAACAAGAATCAACTCAATCAGAGCTCTAGTGATCAAGATATAGCCAAAATACTGAACACTGTTCAGCCACTACAACATCGGGACTAAACACTACACTGAACTTCCGACCTGCATTTAGAAGTCTTAGAGGCTAAATTATAGCTCGGCTCCTTCATAACATTTGTAGCCTCATGCCTCTATTTTAATTAGCAACATGAATCAACTCAATCCGAGCTCTAGTGATCGAGATATATCCAAAATACTGAACACTATTCAGCCACTACAACCCCGGGACTAAACACTACACTTAACTTCCGACCTGCATTTGGAAGTCTTAGAGGCTAAATTATAGCTCGGCTCCTTCATAACATTTGTAGCCCCATGTCTCTATTTTAATTTCCAAAAAGAATCAGATCGATCGGAGCTCTATCGATCGAGATATCTTGAAAATATGGAACACTATTAGGACCTTTTCCACAGGTCAGCTCACTTAAATCAGGTCGATCTTTTTCCATTTAATGCTAAAATCAATAAATCTAGTATAGAAAGATAGAAAAATGTCTTAGGAATCCAACGCTTCAAAAATCGGATCAATCAAATGTCGGATGAAGAAGTTATGGTCAAAAGAAGGAAGAGAGGTCGGTCGGCTGGAAATCCACCCCGCGGGCCGATCGACCAACGCCTCGAAGCGAAGGCCACGCCGAAGCGATCGGCTGCGCGATCCGACCTATCAGACTTCAAACCTTCATAACGTTTGACTCCGAGCTCCAAATCAGACGCGGTTTGTTTCGTTAGAAAGATAAAAGAGGGATCTACCATTTTTAAGAAGGACTCAAAGGCAAGCTCTGTCACTAAAGGGGTCAAAAGTTTGCTACAATGTGACCAATCGATAAACTCCTCAACAGTACCAACACTTGTAAACATCATAACTTTTGATTCAGAACTCCAAATTTGACAAACTCAGTGTCTATAGAAAGGTAAAAGAACCCTCTACAACTTTCATTAAGGCCTTAAATATCAGATCGACCTCTAAATAGGTCAAAAACTCCACATAAAGTGACTGGTCGATCAGCTTCACACTAAACAGCATCAAAACTTCTAACAATCCTAACTTTCTACTCCCTTGTCCAATATTTTCATGCTTTATATCAATGGAAAGATAAAAACAAGCTCTACAATGTTCATGAAGAACTCCAAAATAACTTCAAATTCTATCTAAGTCAATGTTTCAATTAAAGTTTTTGCCCTGATAGCAATCACCTAAGCAATATCCAAATTTCACATTATCATATGTTTCAACCTCCACAACCAAGAATCGCATATTATACATCATTTTAAAGCTATTCAAATTCTCTATAACTTTCATGTAGACCATTTACTCCAATTCAAACCATATCAGTACGAAAATCGCCTCAAAACACAACATATATAATCCTACACTTAGAGCATTTTCCAAAACCAAAGCAAAATACACTTAACTTTCAAAGATCATAACTTTCAATCCCGATATCGAAAAATAGCATACTTTATGGCTACGAAAAGCTCTCAACATAAGCTACAATTTCATGAAGATCATTTCCTCAAATTCTGCCTAAATCAAAAAGTCAACTTTCAAATCAAACTTTCTATTTTCTTCAAAATATAACACTTTCACTAATTATTTCTTGCTTTTCAACTTCCATTTCAATCAACTAGTTCATTTTGACTTTCATAAGTCATACAATTCTACTCAAATTTCAAAGTCATCAAAATCAATCACTTCATTTCTCATCAATCTCCTTTAAGCACAATAACATCTATAACACAATTCATATCTGAAAACACTCATTGAATTCATTTTAATATTCCTAATTTTCACCGAAAGTTTGGGGTCCAACAATTGTGGCACTAACATATGCAGGTACATACATGTATGACATATCCTCGGTATAATTGTGTAAATTGAAAATTCTGTTATTTTTGTGTAGATTGTGATTTGAATATTGAATTGGAGTGAAAAATGAATTCTAGGGGTTTGAAAAATGGAATTGGAGTGTATGATCATGTGTTTTATATTTTTGAAGATTTTTAGGAATTGTTCTGGAATTTTTGGAGTAATGGGTCCGAACCGAAAAAATTGACCTAATGGCTAATAAATTGGATTCCGATTCTGAGATTGATTGACAAATGGCACGGGAAAATTTGAGTTATGATTTTAGGATTTATTGTATAGAGCCATTGCAAATTTGGGAGAAATTAGAATAAGAATTGGATTTTTAGACCTTAAGAAATGGACATGTGGCAAGTGAATTGCCAAACATGCCTTAAGCCTTTAAACTCTTTGGTTTAAAACCCTTGTCTTTCAAATTTGCTTCCACGACACTCTCTTGCTTTGAAAGAAAACTTGGCTTCCTCTTTGCTTTTCTTCTTCTCCTTCTTCGTGGATCTCCTCCTTACTCTTTCCTTCCATTTTCTTCTTGTTTATTTGCTCCATTCTTCATCTTTAACCTATCCTTGAGCTTGGGTTGGAGAAGATGATGTTGAGTATGGGTTTGGGTGAAAACCGTGGGTGTTGTTAGAGTTGGAAGGGTTGGTGATTTTGAAGGTTTGAAGGTTTAAATCAAGAAAGTTCTTACTCCTTTTTCTTTGGATAGTTTGAATTGTGGATTAATTAGGGTTATTGATTGTTGAAGAAATGTATAGGTTTCGGATGATATGAATTTTTGGATTTTCTTGTCTTTGAATTTGGTAATTGAGGGATAATGGTTATTTGATGGAATTGAGCTGAGGTATTAGTTGTTTTGAGTGTATTAACTTGTTTTGGGAGTGTTAGAAGGAGAATAGTTGGATTAAAATTTGACAGAAGTGGGAAATCTGGGTTTCGGGCGTGTTTCTGGAATTGCACGTCGCGACGTGTTCATCGCATGCCGCGGCGAGTAATTTTCCCTTCGCACACCGCGACGAGCGTTAGCAAGGCACGCCGCGATGCGCGCGAGGCATCTCGCCGTGGCGAGCAACCTTGCGTCGCAGCGAGGATGCCAATTTTCCGTTAGTGAAATGGGTTGTTTTAAATGATAATATAATTTGAGGTTTTAGCCCTAATGAATTGATTCTTGATTTATTGCAATTTAGAGACTAAGAACTGCAAATTTATAAGAATGAAATTTCTTAATTAATTTCGAAAGTTCTCGAAATCGGATGGAAATTGAATAGTGAATATGATTTTGATATAAAGATAGTCCCTATGTCTTGGAGTTTGACTTTTGGGAGTTCTGAACTTAGTTAAATGAATTATGGTGTCTAGGAATTTCTATCTTTTAGAGAAAAAGAGTTGAGATGGGAAGATTCGGGAATAGTGTCGGGAATGTCATAAACATGTATAGTACACAATTCATTCGCTACATGTGCATTGTTAACTATTGAAAATTGTGTTATTGGTAATGTTTGTGTATTCTGATTATTTTAGAGGCACAAGTGGAGCGTCGATCTTCCGACGTGGCTAAGACTTCCTGACATTAGCTCGGAAGTTTAGAGGTGAGTAACCTAGTTGGTTCCTCAACCTTTATGTGTTTAATATTATGCACTTATACCATGTGGAGATGAATGGAGGGTTATGTGTGTTTGCTTTTGATTGATTTCGGGCCATAGGTGTTTGAAATATCTGGAATTTGATATCGAAGTGTCAATTGTGCTACATTGTAATTATTTGGTTTTAAAGCGAATTGAGACATGTGCATTCATGCATAAAGGCATGTTCAGATAATGACAGTTGTGACCAGTGCAGCCACCGTATTTCAAAACTTAAAGCTCAACGCAACAGGGCCTCGAACCCAACGTAATTTCAGAGTCACAGGCTCACCATATCAGGGCTTCAAGCCTAATGTAATTCAGAGCCACAGGCTCACCATTAATGAGCTCATTTATGGGACAGATCAGGCGCACGGTCACAACACCGTAATAAAATGGAAAGTGTCACATGTGCATTGCATATACGAATGATTAAATGTGGACTGTGTGAAAGGCGAAACGCCTTATATTTGTAAATGATAATGCATATGATATTTCAGAATGTGATACTATGCAATATTCTGTGAATTGTTTGTATATGCATGAGTTGAGTGAACCATCAATGATGGTTTCTCACTGAGTTCGTAAACTCACCCAACATTGCAAATATTTTTCAGGACAACGTTAGCAGACTCCTAGCTCCAAAGAGAGAGACTTTTCCTGCCTTGTAGAGTGTGTTGGCAAGAGAAGTATGGCTCAAAGGTTGGTCAGCTGAGACCTTTTGGAGATGACCTAGTTCGGAAATTGTTTAGGTTTCTTTTGGATTTGTATGCATAAGAATCATGATGTAATTGTGTATCTATGGTTTCTGAGTTATGAAATGAGAAAGATTGTTTTGGTTTCAAAGTTTAGTGATTATTGTTATATTAATGCATTCATTTGGATGCCATGTGGATTTTAGTTGGGTTCGTTCGTAATGCACCCTTATCGTGAGTTATGTATCAGAACGGCCTACGGGCGTCCCGGTGTGTACCCTACGGTAAGGGGGCACTACACAAAAGAAAGCTCTTTTCTCCTCTTCCTTTTTCTCTTCTTGAACAACTTCAAACTCTCTCTTGAAAGCTAAGAAAAATTGAAACCTAGTTGATTTTCTCTTCTTTGCTCTCAAACCACCGAACTCTCTTCTTTTTCTCTCTTATTTACATTCTTCTCCCTCAATCCACGTTTTCTCCTTCTCCTAAATGCAAGAACACATTTTCATCTTCCAATCCTACCCTTAATGAGTGTGCAATGTCTATTTTACCTTTCCTTATATACCTTATAGTTTTTATCCTTAAGTGAACTACCAAAAATACCCTTATACAATCTTATTACCTTAACACTTTTATTCAATTAACCTAAGTCATATAATCTATCTAACATTAACATAATAATTAACTCCACAAAATAATTCCATAAAGACCTTATAATTAATTTAAATCATTCTTATTCATAAAAAAAATCAGAGGCTAACACATCTACTCGTTAAGCATCTGATGATGTGATCCACACTAGCGAGGGTGAAACTAAGAGCTACGAAGAGGCTATGAACAATGATCATAAGGATATGTGGGTTGCAACTAAGAATGAAGAGATTAAATCTTTTTATTACAACCAAACTTGTAAACTAGTTAGTTTTCCTAAGGGTTAAAAAAAGCTTTGTATAATTAATAAGTTTAAAAGGTAAAAAATGAAGAGAATTCTCCTTATCTATGTTATAAATTCAAGTTAGTTATTAAAGACTTTCTACAAAAAAAAATGGGAATTGACTTCAAAATGATTTTCTTGTTAGTTGTTAAGATGTCTTCCATCAGAGCTGTTATTGGATTGGTAGTTATCCTTGATTTGGTGTTGAGCACTTGGATATGAAAACCACCTTTTCTCCATTGTAATTGTTCTGAGAGATTTATATACAACGGCTAGAGGGTCTTTTAGTGAAAGATAAGAACTATATATGTAACCTGAAGAAAAGTTTATATTTTTAAACAAACTCTAAGCTAGTGTATAAGAAGTATGTTGATGACATATTGATTTTTGGTCATAATACTTCTAAAATTGACAGGTTGAAAAAGGAGCCTAATAAGTCTTATGCAATGATGGACTTAAGACTAGTAAGATAAATTCTTGGCATATATATTATTTGTGATAAAAAAGAAAATAAATAGTTAAGAAGGTACACTGAGAACTTGACGCTAGATAGCCTTCATCTAGTGAGAAAGAGAAAGAAGACATTTAAAATATTCCTTATACATTTATAATAGGAAGTTTAATATATGCAATAATTTGCATAAGGTCTGATATTACTCACTTAGTCGATATAGTTAACCATTTTCTCTATAATCTAGGTAAAAGGCATTAGAATGTTGTAAAGTGGATTATAAGATACCTTCGAGGTGCTTCTAATTTAAAACTGTGTTTTGAAATAGGAAATCTTATTCTTTCTGGGTACACTAATTCAGACATAGCAAGTGATGATGACTCGAGAAAGTCAACTTTAGGTTATATGATTACCTTTGTAGAATGAGTTATAGCGTGGCAATTTAGGTTGTAAAATAATATTGCATTGACTACTACTAAAACTAAATTTATTATTACAACCGAAGCTTACAAAGAATTGCTTTGGATGAAGAAGTATCTTCATGAACTTGATTTAATTTTAAAGAGTTTTTTTTATAAAAGTCAGAGTGTTATACATATTAACACGAATCCTATTTTCTATTGTATGCTTAAATATGTTGATGTGAGATATCATTGGTTGGACTTTGGTTTGCTTAAACATTAAAAAATATATAAAAAAGATAATAGTTCAGACATGAGGATGAAGTCTCTACTAAAATAAAAGTTCAATACTTGTTGTTTGATTATAAGTTTAACAGAGGACTCCACTTAAATCAAAAGAAGAGTTTATTGTGGGCAATGTTTCTAAAACTAGACTAAACTGATCGATTTGACCAGATTAAACACAAACTAACCTAATTTCTGATTCGATTTTTATTTTTAACCATTATGAATAAAAATTAACCAGTTTAATATGAAATCAGCCAATTTTTTGTGAACCATAAAGAACCAAAAAATTAATGTTCTTCTTGTTTAGCTAAAGTAGACTTAGGTAGCTAACACAACACATCAATGGGTGGTCTTTCTCTTGAGATTCCTTTACCGGTCCAATAAACAAAGAAACAACAACCAATGAGATTTCTCTACCAAACTATTAAACAAATAACAATAGAGATTGGAAAATCATGAAACCATGACCATAAACAAAAGGAGATGAAAGCATATTGTAGCAGGAGGCAGAGGTTGTTTAGGCTTTAGACATTACCTGAACCATATTCGGTCAATATGAGATGAAAAACACTTACTCGAGCAAGAAGCAAAGGATTTGTAACAACCCACCCATACTGATCCGTGAATAAGGAGAAGCTGCTAGTTCCTCAATCCTTAATTGTAAGCACATCAATTTCATATTATCAACTAGAGAAATCAATATTGAAGAAGCCAAAGGGAGTTAGGAATTGAGCATAGTGTAAAAGGTAAAAGCTCATGGACAAATGCAAAAATATAGAGGAAATCCCTTTGGCTCATTTAATTGATAAATAATCATTTGAAAAGGCAAGGTATTTATAGCTTTATATCACTTCTTTTAAGACTTAAAAGCAACAAAGAGGTAAAAAATTTGTTAGGCTATATAAATGCTTGTTTAAACAAAACTAAAACATAAGCCTAGTTGGAGATGGAAATAAAACAACAAGTGTTGATAATTTCCTTAGGAGAAATAGTACTAGAGACAGCATCATTAAAAGCTTCTTAATGCTTGTTGTAGGTTGTGTAACACTCTCAAAACTTCTTAACCTTCGGTGGATGAGTTGCAAGTTTGCATTAGAGCCACGTGTTTCAACTTTCATTGTTATTTGAGACTTGTCCACGGCTAATGTAAAATGTGTCTATTGGTTAATATCTTGTTACTTTAGCCAACACTTTGCTTTGGTTATGGATGGATCCCATTCTTTATTTAATAAAAGCATTTTAATTTTTCAAAAAATTAAAACAAAAAACAAATTTAATTTTTTGCATTATAAAATGTTCATATATATTTTTAGGTGGAGTTTACTATTGACTCACTTGTAGAGATTTTGTTTTCTCTTAGATTTAGGTACAAGTTACAATTAGATTTTTAATAATTCTTTAAATTCAATTAAAACATGGACTAAAAAGTTATTAATTAGTAATTTAATCTAAATAAGTAATTTTGTTCAAGATAATTTAAATGTGTGTTAAGCAATAATGTTTAAATTTTAAACAATATGCTTAGAAGGACATTGAAACATTATTAATCAATAATTTAATATAAACAAGTGATTTTGTTTAGGATAATTTAAGAGTGTGTACTTTAAAGACATATACTTGAAGAAGGATACTAAAAAATTATTAATAAGTAATTTAATGTAGATAAGTAATTTTTAAGGATAATTTTAGAGTGTATTAAGGAGTAATGTTTAAACTTTGAAAAGTATGTTTAAAGAAGGACACCGAAAAGTGATTAATTAGTAATTTTGTATAAATAAGTAATTTTGTATAGGATAATTTAAGAGTGTGTTAAGGAATGATATTTAAAATTTAAAGAAGTATGTTTAAAGAATTTCAGTATCCTTCTTTAAACATACTTCAACTTTTAAGAGACTTTGTAGATTTATTCAATTTTAAAATATTTTAGTTGTTGTTTCCTTTTTAAGTTTATTTTCTTTAATGTTTTAAATTCTCTTTCAACCTTTTATGTTTCTTTGATATAGACTTTGATTCCTTATGTCAAGATCATGAGTTTACTCTCCTTTTATTATTATTTCTTTGTTGGTTACGAGACTGAAGTTAAAACTCATACTAACAAATAGACACTAAAGACAAATGAATCACGAAGAAAAATTTAAGGGGTATTTTTGTTTTTAAACTTTCATCTTCTTTCTTTTCATTTCATCTTTTTGGTTCATTATTATAGTATTTTGTGAGTTATTTTGTTATGGTTATTAATAGAAAATATGGAATCATCATAAAAGATTCGATAAACTTAACATCCTCTACTTTTGGTAAGTATGATCCAACAATGAAATTTTTTTCTTCTCAAGCATTTAATGGAAATATCCTATATAATTGTATTTTTGTTATAGAATATTTAAAAGAAGAGGAATTTATAGATTGAAAGAATATCTTATTGATATTAAGGGTAACATTGCTTCTTGCAAAAAGTACCATTTGATATACGTGAGAGTATTAGAAATTATTTGTAGCAATAAGTAAAAAAGAAAAGGTAAAATAAAGAGGCTCATAATATAGTTTTTAGAGATGATAAAGCATAAGTATTAGATAAAAGAAAAAAAGAAAGCTACGACATAGATTCTTATTTTCCTCCAAGAATTATCTCAAATCGGAATTTCAATTTGGTTTCTTCAGAACATTTGTTTTTCATTGTCTTAAGTTTCTAATGACACTAAAATCATTCAATTTGGTGTAAAAATCTAAAAGTTATAAGCCACACAATTTCGGACTATTAATAAACTGAAACAAAACACTATACTCAAATTCCATCCAGAAATTGAAAGTCTTCGAGTTCGAATTAAAATTCACTCTCTTTAGAGGATTTGTAGCTTTATGTCTTTAGTTTATTTAGAAATAAGAATTATCTCATTTAGAGCTCTACATATCAAGATATCATCATAATACTGAAACATATTCAGTAAAATGTCCAGTTCATGCTCTTCTAATTGATACCCTCACTTTGATTCTATTAATCTTTTTTGAATCAATACCAAAAGCTATAAATGTTTATGGAGAGATAAAAAATGTGTTATGAATTCAATACTTCAAAAATCAGGTCATTTGGAAGTCGGATGATAAAGTTATTGTCAAAAGAGTCAAACATGTTCAGGCTTGAGGTTCTGCACGATCGTGATCTGTGCGCGCGGCTGCGAAGTCGTCGCAATCGCGACTTGCCTCCTCCTTCTTTTGTTCTTCTTCCTCAGACCTATTTGGTAAAAAGGGTATAACTTTTATTGTAAATATCATATTAAGGTCATTCAAAGACCGTTTCAAAGAGGACTTCTAGACCTACAATTTTCATAAGACCTCAAAAACAATTTTTACCTCTATAAGGATCAAATTTTCAAAATAATGTAGCTGTCCCGATTGTCCATCCTAAACAGCATCACCAACTTCTAAAGATCATATCTCTCAACTCTAACGTCCAAAAATTTCATAATATATATCATTGGAAAGCTAGAAAAAAAATCTACAACTTTCAAGAGACAACTTTGTCCAAATCATCCTAGATCAATACAATATTTCCCTTGAATCTAGAACACAAATTCTTACCCTTATGGAAAACTTGAAAATGCAATATACAATTTTGGAATTGTCATGGGCAAAACACAATCATATCTCATTAAAATCAAAAGATAAAAGTTTTTACAAAGCTTTAATGGGCATTTTCAGCCACAATACATCAATATCTTAAACACACCAAAATACAAAAAGATACATGAACAGTAATTTGTTTAAAATGTAACTAAGGCTTTGTAGTTACAAATCTAGCTTAAAACACAAAAAGATGCAAATTGTGGAGTGATGTTTTGATTCTCTTTCACTCGATCTCTTACTCGTTACCTGGAGATGGGAAGGAATAAGGGGTGAGCTTAAAGCTCGTGGGTAATAATTTTATAACCAGTAATAAGCAAAACTATTGAAACACTTATCTTCATTGTAATAAAAATTCACAATTGAATCACCAAACACATATTTCTCAAATTCTTAACCAAATTCTCAATAATGCAAAATAGGTATGCATCAATCTTGTCAACATATCATAAGCACATAAACACATCTAAATAGTTTGGAAGGTCCATAAACAGAACGAACTAACACATTTCCATGAAATGGGCCTGGTAGTTGTAAACAAAACGAACTAACACAATCTCACATAGTGGTTTTGTGTAGTCGTAAACATGAGGGAGTCCATAAAGGAGCTCCGTGCCACTAGCGAGTAAATGGGAGAAGCCTTAAGTCGAGTGCACTTGACATACAGAATGGACCAAACCAAACCTATATAGCATGTAAACTTGTTGCCCAAAATGACACATTTTTTAAACTTGATTTTTCAAACATAGCATCTTTTCAAAATCATTTGCACAATCTTTTCATAATTCATCAACACAATATGCTCATACCAAACACATAACACATTCTCAAAGCATTCAAAGAGTTATAAAGTACGTTAATGAAATAGTTGAAATCATTTATTTCCATCATTTAAAAGAAACATTAATGGCTTATCACTTAGTTATAAAACCATAACCCACCTTGAAATCCTTGATTAGGAATTGGCTTAAGGATGTCTTTCCTCTTGCTCCTCTTGCCTCTCTTGATCCCCTCCTTGATTTCCTTCATAAATGAAAAAATTCCCATTTAATAGGAATTCAAATTAAGAACCCATAAAGCACATTCATTAAAATTGACTCTAGATTGCTTAAACTCATGTATTTCCTAAACTTCATGAACCAAAACCCCTTCCATATACCCAAGTATAAAAAACAAACTTACCTTGAATCTTCACCAATTTATGAGATTATTGGCTTAAAAGAAAGCTCTTCCCTTCCTCTTTCTTTTTCCCTTCTTGAGTAACCTCCAACTCTCTCTTTAAGACTAAAAAAAGATGAAACCTAACTCAAAACTCTATTCTTTTCTCTACTTAACCGAAACCTCTCTTTCTCACTTTTGATTTTCGTATTTCACTCCTTGTTTCACCTATTTTCTTTTTTCTTCTTGTCAAGCACAAGACAACACCTTTCCTTTCCCATTTTACCCTTAATGAATGAGAAAAGTCAACCTTGCCCTTCCTTTAATGCCTTAGTGTTTTTAACCTTAAGTAAACTACCCAAAATACCCCTTTATGCATTTTTACCACCTCTAATTCAACTAACCCATGAAATAAATTCTACTAACATAGACATAAAAAAAATTTACGCCCAAAAATTCATCTATCCAAACCTCATAATGATCTAAATCATGCATAACTAAAAAAAATATTTAGGGGCCAACATTACAACAACGATAGTTCTAGGATTTAAGGTACCATATTAGTGTCCCTTGGCTTCAAGAGTTAGAAAAAGAATGTTAGTTGATTATGGATATATATAAGTTTACTTGGGAATCAACAAGATTAAAGATAAAGAACATTGATTAATTTATGGGTTTATTATAATATTGGAAGAACTTTTATCAAGTCTATTGATGGTTATGATATGGTAAAAGTCTTGATTCTTTATCTGAATTCTTTTATGAAATTGTCTAGTGGATTAAACCAAATAATGTTATGCATTTCATTATAGATAATGTAGTTAATTATGTATTAGTTGGGTATTTATTACAATTTAAGTATGAGTTGCTCATTGTATAAATCTCAATTTAAAAGATGTTGGCCGATGGACTATATTTTTAGTCTTCTTTCACGTGCATCTAAAGATCACAATTCTTATGTATAATCATATAATATTTTTGTCTCAATTAAGAAAACAAGATTTAGCTAAGATTATGCCTCCTGTTGATACTAGGTTTAAACTACATTTATTACTTTGAAAAGTATTTACAAACATAAATAACTACCTCAAGATTCAGTGATAAGTAAACATTTTTTAAGTTATCAAAGAGTGTGAAAGGAAAAGAAGTTTGTGTAATTATTCTAAATAATAAATTTTAAAATGCCTGCTTGATCATTGTGAAGATTGTGACTTCACTTATAAGGTATTTTAGGACTATTGACTTAGTTGAGAAGCCATATTTGGGGTATATATTTGATGGAATGTATAGAGCTTGCAAAACAATTATAAGTCTTTCTAATGGAAAGGAGAAATTGTACAAGTCTTATAAAGATATTCTTAACTGATGATGTGATAAGCATCTTACTTAAAGGATCTATTTAGCTGCTTATTTTCTCAATCCTTATTAGTTATATAGTGGAGATGAATGTACAAATGATATTATCGTTGTTTTTTTATGAGATTGAAGGTATTTTCTCTATTTAAGAGCAATCAAAGGTTACAAATGAAATTAAACTATATCATGAATATTTAGGAAGTTTTGTTAGATCATCTACAAAGAGAGAACTTATAATGAAAAAATGCAGCCTAGTAAATTTTCATACTTTTAGTTCATCCTTTACATATTAATATTATATATTTTTATTTCTCATAACTATCAATTTAAAATATAAATGAGTAGTGGGGATTATTTACTGAAAGAGCCCCAACGTTAAGAAAACTTGTTATTAAATTACTCAGTACAACTTCTTCATCAGGTTTTGAACCTAATTGGAGCGTTTTTAAACATAATCATAGAAAGAAACGAAATCATTGGGATATCAAAGACTCAGTGACTTTTTTAATATTACTTACAATCTGAGAATGAAAAGCATTTATTTTATTTTATTTTTATTATTGATTTTATAATTGTCTATTATGTATTTAGATCGCTTAGTAAGAAGAGAATGTATGATCCTATTGATATTGATTGTACTAACCTCCTAATTTTTGGATTGAAGAATAAGAACCATCACCGATCATCTTAATTATAATGAACTTGAAAAGGTAATATATGAAGAAAATGCATTGATATCTTATTTTTATGATATTTAACATTAAAATATATATTATGTTACACAATAGAGAAACTTTCATAAAAATTTGCAACAGAGAATAATTTCACACATTACTAATTTATAATTTATTTGAATACAATAGAAGAAGTTGATGTAGATACTTTGGATGAAAGCGTTGTTTATAAGTTTTAAATAACGTTGAAAATTTTGAAACTTTTAACAATGATGAGATACAACCTCCTTCATAAATAAAATTTTGATTTTATTATTATTTTAAATTTTATGTTTGTTATAAATTTTATGTTATATTCAGATCTAGTTTGAATTATTAAAATTGATTTATTATTAGTTTATTATACAACAATAGACATTGGTGTACTCTTTTTATTTTAATGAAATATTTTATTTTACTTATTCTTATAATTTTACCCAATTTGATAGCAATTTAACACCAGTTAAACCTTTAATCTTTAAAATTTTTTTTTAATCAATTCAATGCTCGATCTAAATTTTAAAATATTGGTTATGGGTGCTCATTAAGTGGAGCCCACTATAATTAAAAGAAGAATGGGTTGCAAGCATTTTATGTGAAAAGTTGTAACCTTCGTCTATAAATTTTTGACTCTTTATAGTTTGGATGTGTAGCAAGTGATGAGACTAACCAAATTCCTCACTTTCTCTAGTTTTTATTCATGTGTGAGCTTTGTTCAAAAAAAGAAGTAGACAAATAACAATATATTGATAAAAAAAACAATGCTACACTAGCTACTACTATATGAGCTTTTACTCAAAATTTCTCTATTTTTTTCTCTCTTACATACATTACAAATACTAAAGGCTTTTTATAGGCATGAAAGTCGATTTACTCATTGACTTTGACAGCTACACTAACTAAAAGCTATAATAAATTAACTTTGACAGCTAACAACGTGGAAGACAACAACTACACTCATTTGTCATGTCTAGAAGAACCCAGAAGAGTTCGACACTGGTTTGTCTTCTAACACTTTCCCTCAAACCCGACTTTTCATGCCAAGCTTTTCTTTGAGTTTGTGAAATACATAGGTCTTCAAAGGCTTTGTAAAAGTATCTGCAAGTTTATTTTCAATTCTACAATGAATGAACTTTATAGTTTTGTTTCACTTGTTTTGAAATAAAATGATATTTCATGTCTATATGTTTGCTTCAACTATGTGACACTATATTTTTTACAAGTGATATAGTAAATTTATTGTCAATGTATATTGTAATTAGACCTTCTTTTATGTGATATAGATCACTCAAAATATTCTGTAATCATATTGTTTGATATGTACATGTTGTTGTAGCAATACCCTCGACTTCAGACATCGAAAGAAAAACTATTTGTTGCTTTTTTATGAGCACGGAAATATTGTTGATCCAATATAAATTGCATATCCAAAGTGCTCTTTCGATCATCTAAGTCCCCACCATACTCACTATCTAAATAACCAATCTACGTTAAATCTTGAGAATGTGTATAAAATAGACTATGATTTATTGTACCTTTAACATGTCTTAAAATTCTTTTTTTTTTACAATGAAGTGATCTTGCTTTGGTTTCTCCATATATTTACTGACCAATCCAACTGTGTACATAATATCTAAGCGTGTGAAAGTCAAGTATCACAGACTTCTAACGAAACTCTTGAACAATGTCGGGTTTACTGACTCTCTATTTAAATCTATTCTTAATCTTACACCTGTCTCTTATGGCGTAGCCATTGGCTTGCAATCCTTCATTTAAAGTTATTCAAGATTTGTTCCACATATTTCTTCTGTGACATAAATATTTCGTCTCTCATTTATGTTATCTCGATTCTAAAAAAGTATGACATTTTACCAATATCTATCATTTTGAATTCTTTAGTCATAGCTTTCTTAAAATTACTGAACATACTTGAAGCATTTCTTGTGAAGATCATATCATCCATATATAAACACACAATCATGATATCACCATCTTGATTTTTCTTCGATTATAAGGCATACTCTTGTGGGCTTTTTGCAAAAACATTCTTTTAGAAATACTCATCTATTCTCATGTTTCAAGCCCATGAAGCTTGCTTTAATCCTTACAATGCTTTCCATAGACGATAGACTTTGTCTTCCTGTCTTTTTTGTGTGATTCCTTAAGTGATGTACTTTGTGCTTTTAATAAAGATGCTTTAGGGGTTGCATCTTCAAGCCCAGTGTAGCCCTTTTCAACAATCTCCCATAAATCTTATGATCTGATTAGTACCTTCATTTGGATGCCCAGTTTTCATAATTTGGCTTTGTTAATTTTGGAATTTGAGGGTGAATCACATTGATCATTTTTCACGTCCTTAAAATGTCGTCATAAACTTGGTTTTGATATCACTTGTTAGAAAAACAAAGTAGATAATAACAATATATTGATAATAAAAACAATTTTACACTAGTCGCTATATGAGCTTTTGCTCAAAATTTCTCAATTTTTTCTATTTTTTCTCTCTTACATACATTGCAAATACTAAGGGCCTTTTATAGGCATGAAAGTCGGTTTAATCACTGACTTTGACAGCTCAAAACAACTACACTAATATAGTTATTATAATATAACGTTAATAGCTATAAAGTGGAAGACAACAACTACACTCATTTGTCATGTCTAGAAGAACGGTTTGTCTTCTAACAAGCTTGAAAGATCACATTTCTTCTATACACTTGGTCTAAATTTGCAGTTGGTGCACTTAGTGAGTATAGGTATATTCACCTTTTCATAGTTGCGATTGTGCTTGGTATGTGGTTAATGTGACCATTTATCTCTATCAATTTCTAATTATGATGTAGTTATTCTCTTTATTAGTGCCATTACCATTTTCTCTTCTAATGTGAAAGATGTGCTTTTATCGAAGCTATTAAGCTAATGGTGCAGGAGAAGAATTGTCATGGTACTAGGAAGGAACTGTCAGAAGTCTTCACATTATATATGGATTTTGATATACACGATGTTGATTATTACTTTTATTAGTAAGTATTTATTGTTGTGAGATCTTAAACTGTTAAAGAACTTATTTTGGCGTAATTATTGATTTTATAGTGAATTATTTTTACTTTTCTCATTGAAAACATTTAGTATTTCTCTATATGATTTATTTTATGTATTCATATTTGCTCCCGAAAAATTTGTATGTTAAATATTTTGTATTTTTCTACGTATTTGTACTTGTTCCTCATAGTTTCATTCAAATGAGAGAAGTTTTATTTTAATCATTACATTATCCTATTGATACTTCCATTATGTTAAAGGTCTCCCTTCCCAGAAGGAATTTGAAAGTTCGATGTCAAGCAATGAAACTTGACTTAAGAAGTGATGGAACCTAAATGCAAGCAATATAACTTCTAGACAATCGATAATTATAAATAGTTTCTTTTTCCGGAGTTTTTATGGAGCTCACACCTTATATTCAATAGCTTTTTTCTTTTCCCAACGAGAGTTTAATTGATGTCACAAAACTTACTCTCTTTATTTAAGTATCTGCATTGTCTTCCTTAGAACAGCTCAATTTTAAGATCAGATGGAAACCTACAAACTTCCTTGTTTGGAAAGGATATCCAAAAGTCATCTTCAGTTTTATAAGTTGAAACAAACAATTGGTTTGTATTTCACCAATAATGATGTTTGGTATGTGGTACTCCCTTTGTTTTAAGATTTTTGATTGGGGAAGGCAGAGCTTTACTTGACTGTTTTGTGTCTTCAAACAACCCTGTGGGAGCTGCAGTAAAGTTTGAACTGAAGAAAAACTTGGTTTGCCAAAAAATGGGTATGTAAGTATGATGTGACAATTTGAAGGACATAAACTACCTTTCTTCACCTTAGCTGTTTGTGTTTGGACCTGGGATTCTTAGCTTCCCAACAAGTCTTCTTCTGTCTTCACATACATCCAAATTACGGATGGAGCATTCACTAATATGGAAAGGAAGAGAAGTGTCTCTACTATATGCCTTTTTCATATGGTCCTGTTGACACTTGATGAATGAGTCCTACAAGAGTGTTTCAGGTTTCATTCTGATATAAAACATTCCTAGTTGATAGCCATCTGTATAAACATATTGCCTTGCTACCAATCATACAATGAATCGACATACCAAAACAAGGCTCTTTAGCTCATCAGGGCAGGATTTGCGTTCTGATTTGAATGATGGAGATGAATGGATATTATAGTTTTTTATTATTATTACTATATATTATACGAGAAACATTCAATTACGAATTGTTCATTGAATGCCCCTAGTACACTTGCAGGTGATGAAATTTAAGAAGACAGTGAAAACCTAGGCAGTCTAGTCTGGTCTTTAGCTGGTACCATTATTCTTTGGTCACTGTATCCGCACCATTCACATAAACGAATGCCAGTCTGCTGTTGCTTTGCTAAAATATATTCCCGTCTTATATATGTGGTATAATATCAATTCCTCCATAATTCTCCATCCCTCCATCAAGTGGTTAAATGTGGTCCTACACTTGTCGTCTCTTCTCTCTGTCCCTCAGCGTGCGTGTGATTTGAAGGATACCTAGCAACAAATAGTCTAACATTCATCGGGCATCGGAGAGAAGAATAGTAAGATTTGTGGTAAAAAATACAGCAAGAGTAATCTCGAAAATGTCATGTTATCTCTTCTAAAGAACTAAACTGATGTTGTTTTGGCAGGCAATGAGAGATTACATTAGTTAAACTTTCCAATACATCCGACTCAAGATAGCAGGTATTTTACATTTCTTTGGACTGTTTGGTTTATCTTGAAGAACTGTACATTAATGCTTTCTCTTCTAAAATTTTGCACCTGAGAGACACTCATTAATAGAGCCTAAAAAGCTGATCAATTATGCTCTAGAAAATGGGTTTTTGTATTTTCTGCATGTACAAACTACTGCACCATATTACAGTGTTGTGGCAACTACATACTTTGAGCTGGACTCGTTGTACTGTAACATACAGCCATGTGGGCCTTAGGGCGATTGTGTATGCAAGTACAAAAATGAGGAGAGAGAGAGGATGCGTGGAAGAAGAAGAGGAAGTAGAGCTAAGCTAAGACTTAAACAGTGAGTTTGGTTGGGACAGTATATGAGATGGTTCTGAGCCTAGCCGACCAGGGCGCGCCCACCAAAGCAAGTGCTGGGAGGGTTAGAAACTATTTGTTTCCCAAGGAAGCCAGATTTACACTACTAAACATTACATGTACGCTTGTAGTTGTAACATCCCTAAACTAATTACCAACTTTGTCTATGTCTATAACTTTCCTTTGATTAACAGTAGCTAGATACTAGATCAATAAGTAACCTTGTTCTTCCAAGTCCCGATATCAGCTCTATTCTTCTCTTCTCCTTCCACTCTCTCACTCCATCCCCATGCCCTCATGTTTGTTCTCTCCCTTTCTCTCTCTCTGTCTTGGCTATCGTTTAGTCACACCTCATAAGTGATATCTTGTCTCTCCTTTATTACTCAATTTGGTTTACTTTATCATACTTCGTCTTATACATTTTTTTTCCTTCAAGCCGTTAACTCTTACACTTTTATTTTTCATTTGGTGATCTCCACCTTGTAACTTTTTCGTCGTCTTTATTTGAGTCTCACTCTCTCCCTCTGTTCATCAATAATCTTTCATCGATCCCACTTCTGGTCATGGCTGATCCATATTCTAAGTACCTTAGCGGATGGTACAATAACTTCAATCATCTCCACTATTTCTCTAACGCGACATCATCTTTTAATCCTTCCTTCTATGGTTGCAACAGTCACTCTGATGTTCATGGCATCGCCAGTAATTATAACTCTTCCCTTCACCATCAATCCTCACCACCGTCGCCTCCTCTGAAAGAAGCACTTCCACTTCTAAGTTTGAGCCCATCAAGGCACGAAGACCAGCAAGATTCTTCATGTAGTGTCCTGGAACTTGGAAAGAACAAGGATAAAGGAGTAGACTTATGCCAACATGATGAAACTGTGACTGTGGCTCTGCATTTAGGGCTTCCCAGTTCTCCTGAAGTGATCTCAAGGCTGTCCTCTGCAGAGATCTCACTTGAAAAAGAAGTTGTTACTGTTGCTTCTGGCTGTCACCAGGCAGGTGGTCTAAACAAGGGCCACTATTGGATCCCAACTCCTGCTCAAATTCTGATTGGTCCTACACAGTTTTCATGCCCTCTTTGCTTCAAGACCTTCAACAGATACAACAACATGCAGGTAATGTTTCAAAGAAATGAACACCATGATTCCAAAAGCTTTTACCTTTCTCGCTTCCTCTCCTAACACCTTTCTGTGTTTCTTCTTTCGATTCTACTGTTACCATGTTTATTCTTCGCTCTTCCACATCTTTTCTTGCTCGATTTCAAGCTTTTACTTGCCATTGTTTCCTAAGCTGGACTATTAAGAATAGAGAAATGAAAGCGTCCTCTTAGCTAGGGTTTTTCTTTGTCCTTGTTTCTCTACTTTAAAACAAGTATCTTTCTTCGCGTTGAATTTAACTCTTTTAAATCTCTTAAACAAGGCCTTTGCAATTCATTCTTCCTTTTACATTCATCCTTTCTTTTTTGCATGATTTGTGGGCTTTGGGATTTAAAAAGTAAGAATAAATGAAATGTATGTATTAATTATATGCTCCATCCATATCTGAGAATAAGAGCAGTTGCTGTCTTTATGTGATTGAACTACTCATCAGCCATTATGGCTTTTGTACCTTGAAGTTTGTGTCTAACAATTGAATATATACTCTCCATCTCCTTCCATCAAAGCCCAAGAGAAGCAGAAGAACAGCCATTTCCAACACTCCGCATCAAGACCAGATCTTTGCCCCTAGCTTAGACCTCAACTTGATAATTACTTCCGTTATTGAAGTAATTACGCACCCTTTTCCTGAACCCCAGATTCTCATTCTCCCCCCACGCCCACATTACGTTCTTGTTTAATTTTACTCTCCAAACAAGAATATAAGAGTAATAATTAGCATATTCGTAAATCTTGAAGTAACACAAAGTATTCATTCATTTTCCATCAAGGAAAAGATATATGCGAAAGCCGCCGGTCCAAATTTTATAGAGTTCGATAATCCTTTTCCTTCATCAAAATCATCACTTCTACGACTGTGACAGGGTCTATGAACTTGATCATTCCTTCAAGAAACGTTGTTTATTTACGCATTCTGATACGGAAAACATCACTGGCTTTTGTAGATGCATATGTGGGGGCACGGATCTCAGTATAGAAAAGGTCCAGAATCTTTAAGAGGAACACAACCAACTGCAATGCTCAGGTTACCTTGTTACTGCTGTGCACCAGGTTGCAAGAACAATATCGATCATCCAAGAGCAAAACCTCTCAAAGATTTTAGAACCCTCCAAACCCATTACAAGAGGAAGCATGGAATCAAACCTTTTATGTGTAGAAAATGTGGGAAAGCTTTTGCAGTTAGAGGCGATTGGAGGACCCATGAGAAGAACTGTGGCAAGCTTTGGTACTGCACTTGTGGTTCAGATTTCAAGCATAAAAGGTCTCTCAAAGATCACATCAAGTCATTCGGCTATGGCCATGCAGCTTATGGCATTGACACTTTTGAAGAAGAAGATGAACCCGCCTCTGAAATTGAGCAAGATAATGAGTCCTCTCAGTGATGGATTGTTCATCCCAGAAAATCAGTTGATGTGCCGTTTTACTACAAAATCATGGCTCTTAAAACTACCTACGCAAAGCATCGGAGTTTTACTTCGAGAGCCGCCTTCTCATTGGTCCTTCATCTTCATCTTTTATTCTCCATAACCTTTTAGAATTGTTGTAGTTGTAGCGCGTACTTTTTCAATCTAGAAGCTGTTTAGTCTCCGGATAGAACATATATCGATGAATTAATCTAGATCAAGTTTCCGCAAATTAACCCATGTGATTTCAACTCTCTCCCTGTACGTGTGTGTAATGATGATGATTTTGTTGAAAAGCTAAATGGGCGTGAATATAGACAATTAAAGCGAGTGAGTTTAGGAGCTTTGGACGTACAAATGGATTCCTGACCAGGTCTCCAGATCTTGAAGAATCATCCATGCATTTTGGTTTTGTTACACCGAGGGGTTAACTGATAAAACAAATTGAGAAGGAGGAGAAATTAATGATATTGTATTATTACTATTTGAAAGAACGTGAAAGCATTTTGTGTGTGGGTTTTTGTCTTCAATATACAATAATTCCTTTCTGCAAGAGTCTTATGGCAGTGACCAAAATGAGGGAGAGTCAGTACAGGACTGATCTATACGATAGCTATAGGATCATCCTCTGGGCCTGCGTATAGGTGATACTTAAAACAGAATAAGCATATTGTGTCTGGGGCAAGTGGCAGTGAGAAGTGCTTGTCAAAACCAACCTGTGAAAAAAAGAACAAAACAAAAAAGAACTAATGAATCAGCTTTTAAGTGAAGCATGTGATGCCATTTCTCCTTGATCAGTGGTCGAGAAGGCTTTCAGTGATGGACAGAACATGCATACTATGTTTATATTCACAATAAACATTCAAATCAAATGATTAGTTAGAGAGACAGATGAGAAAGAGAGAGAAAGTGTGAAAAGGGTGTGCATGAATGATCAATGTAGATTGCAGATAATAGTACACAGTTGTTTTGTAAGATTGTGCAAGAGGGGACGGAAAAGGCTGGAAGAGAATGGATCTTGTTGGCAGCTTTGCCAACAATTGGTTGTGTCTTAAAAGAGAGAAGGATAGAGATAAAGAGCAAGCAGTCAAAGCACTCTGATATGTCATTTCATGCTACAATACTGTCAGTATCTGTACTGTTGGGTTGCTCCAGTACCTGTCCCAGATGATGAGATTGAGAACCTGAGTTAGCAGTCTTTTAAGAGTAGTTAAAATCTTTTCACTGGGCGTTAAAATTTAACAGAAGAAATAAAATTATTTTATCCATTGATCTGTCATCAATTTTCAAATACCAATGACAAGCAACTCTGACGCTGATTGAAATCAAGACCACCTTACTTACAGTTCCCACTTCCTCTCGTAAAGATAAGTGCAAATGATAAAAAGCCTTCTGGGATTACAAAATCTTCTTTCACCTTTACACTTCGTTTATTTTTGGTATAATGTAAGGTATCATGCATGTAGTAGATGCTAAAAGCTTGAAAAATCTTTTGTATGAAGTAGAAAGGAAGAACCTGGATGATCCTCACTGAATAAGGGTACAGATGGATGGAAAGGTTAGGTTGGAAAGAGAAAGCCAACTCATTCAAAGTGTAATGTGTTGTCTCAACTCTCAACTCTCAACTCAAAATGAGGATGGAATGAAGTTTCTAAATGTGGCACCAAAAACCCCACGTGAAGATTCCTTTATTTGACACCAACAAAAGAGCCATTGTGAGTTTCTTTCAAAGATTATGTCCGTGGCATGGCGTAGTGGTGGGGGAGGTCTATACTTAGCTGCTATTGCAGATGACAAAGCTACTTATCTCAAAAATCACAATGCATTGCCTCGCCTGTGATCTATATACCCACTTACATTCACAAAACAAACCTTAGCTTGAGAGAATAAAGATATGGCAATGGCAAATCTAATCTTTTTACCTCCTTTACCAAAAACTAGATATGTGCAATCAAAAGTTGCAAAGTTTTCCACTTTTGAAAAAAAAAAGTTGTTTAAAAACAAAAGTTAAGTGAGAAGAGAGGACAATTATGAAAGACAATTCACAAAAAGAAAGTCCCATCTTTTTTTCTTTCTTTTTCTCTCTTGTATATAAAACTGAATCCATACACTTGAAATTTTATGGAGTAGGCAACCTGATCTAGCCTTTTCTGCGTTCTTTGATTGATGCCCAATTCTATCCATGAGATTATAATTTGTTTTTAAGATGAAGGTCCTTCGTGCAGAACGCAAATATTAAGAGATACTTGTCAAGATTTTGCAATGTGGCTCGATCCCTTTGCAGGGAAGTAGGAGCAGAGCTTCAATATGAAGAGATGCTTGTCAAGATTTTGCAATGGGGTTCCACTAACGTAGTCTTCACGTGGTTAGAAAGAAATGTAGAGTGAAATGCTCATAAGACGGTACTTAAATACCCCAAGCTTTTGATTATTTGTCCATTTTATTTTTTATTTTTTTTGGTGTTTAAGCTTTCTAACGAGTACATTCAATTAATGTGTCTATTTGCTCCTCTTCCCAATAAAGCTTTTGAATGAAACGTTGGTAGATGTCCTCCAATTCTGCTTTAATTGACACACTTTTCCTTCTTTTTTGCTTTTAAGTTGTAGATGTTTTCTTATCTCCCTATTAAAAGTTACCTTCCCGTTCAACTCTGACCAAAAAAAAAAAAAAAAACCAAACAAAAGCAGTTCAACAGTTTCTAATAATGGTCATAAAGTTCTCAAGGCTCTGTTAAAACACAGGTCTTAATGGTCTAGTTTAAGTACAGTGTTATAACATCAAGGATGCCTTTGCTTTCTCAATTTTCAAGATTTGTATGTCGTCCAATTTTGGTTTCAGTAACATGGATGTTCAAAGATCTCTGTACATGAACAAACATACAAAATATGGGAATATGTAGGAGATAAAATGGGCTGTTCATCCACAAATAATATAATTACCTTGATATTGGTTTATACATTGTATTGATAATTCTTCTACCCCACTAACATGGAAGAGTTGGGAATGTACAATTATGTTACGTGGTAGTTCAATCGCTACAGACTCATCTCCTCAGGTAAGCTGATCTCGAGGAAATATAGGCTGCAAACCAAGCAAAACACACAATGGAATTGTCAGAATTTCTTTTAACATGACAATAGCATGCACCAGTAGACCAAGCGTGCTGAGTGTTTACATGTCCTTGTAAACATTTATTATCACAATCACCATAACCACTCATTTTTCTCAAGGCAAAATCCTATATCTTAGGCAAGCTAGGATAGCCCACTATTAATTCAGACTAAAACTTCTTGGCAACATCCAATTCAGATGTGTTTCCTGGTCAAAAAGAAACAAGGAGCACTAGAAACTCAATTAAAGTAATCACTTCTTGCAGTCTATTTCTGAAGAACAGTAATCAGTCAAATGGCTAATTGTTTGTAAAGAGATTTGTCAGCGGAAGCCAAAGTTTCTAGGACTTTTGTTGAAACTATATTCAAACCAAAATGCGGAAAATAAAATCATGAAGAAAATGTGAAACAAGCCAAGACAAGTATGTTACCCATTTTCCACTGGCATAATCTTTACACAAACAGGTATTAAAAACATAATGCTGAATAATAGAAGTCGTCCTCTCTTCTTTCTTTCTATTTTATTTTCCTTTTCTCTCTCTAAATGTTAAGGAACAGTGTTGGAGAATTTATGAGGTTACCTTCCTCAAATACGTGCAGGCAGGCAAGGAATTGAATGTGTACAGAAATAATTCCATGCTAAAGAAAAAATGGATAACAAGCTTTCAATTAGTAATAAAAAGCATATATTACCTCGCTGACATGAATGCCATACCAACAAAAACAGCTTTAACAGCTTGTTTCTGGCCCGCATAGTCAAAAGCCAAAGGCAGCATCTCATGTAAAGTTAGGAATGCCATCACTCCACCAACTGCAAGAGTCATACAGACTTGGGGTGACAAATTGCTGGAAAAGAATCAAACATGTCAAGCGATAAACAATATTTGCTTACCTGATCCCAGCAAACCCTCTAGAATTTCTGGACTTAAGCTGCTTGGGAATAGATATGCTGCAATCATGTGAAAGACATGTATATATATATATCACAAGTATCATAAAACTTTGGAGCTTTGGCATCACGTGAAATGAAAAGCAGTTGACGTACCTACAAGTACAACCCCAAGGGGTTCAGCAAAACCAGAAAGTGTTGCCAATTTGAATGCCTGCCACTTGCTGAAAGTTAAGGATACTTGATTAATAATAAGTAGCATTGTAGATAATGACAAGTTTAAATTGCTGCAAAATATAACCAGTAAAATGGATATATATTTGTTCGAGCACTAGTGCCCATAGATTTTACCCACATAAAACACAGGCATCAGATAGTGCCACAGCTAGAATATGTTGTCTGTACGTAACATATTTCCAACCATCCATTAAAATGATGAATGCAGCATTTGCAGAGAATAAAGTGCAATTAAAGTTATCCAATAGAAATCAATGAGCTTAGAGTTGTTAGAAGGATTTTTTTTTTCTCTAAGAGACTTTAAAGCCAATAATATGAGTACTATCACCGACCACATAAACTGACATACTGGCATCACTATATCTCATTATCAACATCACTGACCACATAAATTTGCTAGGTCTTCTTCCCAAGACAAATATGCTTGGCCAATTTTAGGAATACCCTGAATATTAGCAGGATAGGTCTTAGCAAAACAATCAACAGAACCTTCCACCATAACCTCACTTCTGATTAATAGCAGACCAAAAACACAATAATCTCCACCTCACATGTAAGTCTTGACAATATTGCCAGTATATTTCCAACCATTCTTCTCAGTAAAATCAATTTAGACTTGGTATCAATTGCAACATGCTTATCATAATGCGTCTTAAGGAGAATTTTTACACAATATAACTAGCTAAACTGAGCAGTGTTAAAGCAACACTCACTTCTGTGTGGCAAAATAAACAGGAAGTGCAACAGCAACACCCTGAAAAAACGAAAATAGAAGTTAGGTGCATTCAGAAATTTTCTCTTAAGGTCACTGATCAACCAGAAGACTGCTTTTGTTATTTGAAACATGGGACTGGAGCTATGAATTCTTTTTGATATAACAAGGCACCTAATTTGAACCAAGTTCCTAGAATCTTGCCTACTAGCTCCCAATTTATTGCAAACACAAGCAACTATTACTATTAGCAACGCTTTAAACTTCTCTATCAAGACCATTTCTGATCCATATGAAAAGATGTGAAAATATGATCTCAAATGGCAAGCTGAGAAATTATGTTCCACTCTCTTAGTAATTCTCATAAAAGCATCAGTTTGCAATTCTGCAGCTGTGAGAAATGAACGGAACAAACAGAGGGAAGAAACAACACTTATCAAGAAAGTGAAACTTGAGCACAATTGTTAGATTCTGAACTCCAACCCCTTGCCCACAAAAAAAAAGGGGGGGAATAGAAAATTGTTTAGTGTTCCACTTTCAAGATTTTTCCTCGACTTCAGAATTAAAAGAAATTAAAGGAGATCCTCTTGGAGCTAAGTATTGGTAGATTGGGTATGAGAGATTGTATATGTCTAAAAGAATTTTTTATTATCAGGGAAATAATTTTGATGGATTAATCTGAAAAGGCATGATCATAGAAGAAGAGCAAGTTGATGAGCTTGGAAGTCGAAGCTATTAGTCTCAATCTCATATGCAGCATTAATAGCATCTAAACCATGAGACCCGAAGATAATCGCACTTAAGTGCACCCTCAATAAAATGTAATTTCTTTTGGGTTGGGCAATCTTTCAACTTCTTGAAACCAATTGGCTGACAATCAATATATAAATTAGTTGACCTAGACACTTTAGAAGTCATGGAAGAGGAATTGAATCAATAACTCAAGAGAAAATTTGTACGAAGGTGCATACCTCTGGAATGTTATGCAAAGCAATGGCCAAGGCCAAGTTAAGACCAACGCGTAGGCCCTGTAAAAGAAGTGTGCAAGAAAATTTAATAGATTAATTGATTGCTTCTAGTTGCAAATGACATATTCTAAAGGGAATGAGAATAGTAACACTTGTTCTTTTAAAACATCTGGCAGATTAGATGTCTTCACAGGAAATGTCAGGTATTTAGGTATATCACTATGGATTTACAAAGTTTGATATGTTTATGGAGTATCCTTAGTTGTGGCTGTTTACAAGACAAATAATATCTGAAAGAATACAGTTCTCTCAACCAGTGGAAAGGACCAATAGTTCTAAGTAATAATTGAACATCAACTCTTCCATTAACTTAGATGCGGATAGAGTACTTTAGTCATAAAACCAATCCACTATTACCCATACTACCTTTATTGACCCAAGAAAAACAGCCATCCCCTCCGGAAAATTATGCAAGCTTATGCCTGCAAATCATCAATGAAGAGATCCATTCAATCAGAAAAGTTACATAAGTTCCCTAGAACCTCTTTTGATTTAAGATACCCAGATTCTGAGATCCAGAATAAAGTAACATCCGTTCTAAAATACTATGACCCTTTATTTAAAGTTATGTCTAGTATATCTTCTGTCCAAAATGAAAAATAGAGTTTCCAACTCCATGAACTGTGGAGCAACTAAGCTAGAGTTGTCAGGTAGGAATACCTATTGCTGTGATAATGCCGCTGAATAAAACTTGGCGGCGATGTTTTTTCATAATGTCCTTTCCTCCAACATCCCCATTTTTCTGTTACCAAGCATAGTGTAAAACTGTCAAAACACCTTCCAATAACTTAGCTGCATAGAGAACCGGACAATGCCAACTAAACTTATGTCAGCCAGTAAATTAGGTGAATAGATTGCACTAACCTTTTTGCTTTTAGCATCTGATTCCGGGGTAAACGCTGGCTCTGGGATGAATTTGGCAACAATAGCAAAGAAAAGAACACCTCCAAAAAACTGCAGAGACACCACAACTCCCAGAATGCATTTACGTAAATTAAAAGAAATACAGAATGTCGATAGAATCCAATAGCGATTACCAATATAGCTTACCCACAGGTTGCCTTTCAAAAAGCCAATAGAATTTATGGCATTATGAGCCAAATCTAGGAAAGATATACTCAGCATCAGGCCTGCAGCAAAACCCTGAAAGAAGAGTTTAAACAACCTTAACCCAAGAAATTCTATCCAGTTACTATCCAATTTTAGACCACTAAAGGTAACTCAATATTTTTTCCAGTAGCCTACAATTAATCAACCATATGTACGAAGTAAAATGAATAAAATTTACGACCAATATGACACTGGCTAGTCCTGAAAAAAGAAAATCTAAGCAACAAAATCAACAAGAGAAACCAAAACTTCATAAAAGAATCCTTCCCAAGGTGAAGAAGCAAGAAAGAAATTAACAAGGCACCAGTCTTTCCTTAATCATAAAATATAGAATTCAGCTCCCGAGAATCACCTGTAAAAGCCCAAGCATCTTCAAGTTGGGTGCCCGGCTAATAATTACAAATAGTGCACCTGTTTCATGAAGCCATAGTACTCATTAAAACAAAAATAGACCTAAGCTGGACCTGGATTCACCAAATAGGAAGTGGCAAATAGATGAAATTGTTCGAACTTAACATGTCTTACGTAGTGACTGCTAAGAACAAAACTCAATCCTAATGAATGATTGTTTTGGCTCATTCCACAATTATTAGCCTAGTATGGCTATGTAATGTGTTAGGTCGGAAATAAAGAGAACAGAGCAAGTCCCCAATCTGCATTAGAACTTATGTTCATAAAGACCAAGCTGGTACTTTCAGGCAGTGAAAAGCCGGCAATTCATACACAAGGCCAAAACTTAAAACCTTTTGCAAAACAGTAACAATGTAAAGAACGCAATGCTTGAACACTTGTGAGCCATCATATTCTTTTACCTTTATTTCAAATCATTCATTTTAAACAAAACCAACCAATTGTGGCGAAATTGAAGTCGAAATATAAGAGTAGCATTTAGCCAAACGAGCATATGTCAATCGTTGGGGAAAAACAAAAACAAATCTTTGGTAATCCAAAGTACATGAAACAAGGGCAACGCAAAAGTCTTTTGGATAACAGACCTATTGAAGTGCTTAATCCACCCAAAAGAGAAAGAGCAAGCGCCACCATCACTTGGGAATCCATTGCTATATATTTGCTTTGCTCTCGTTCACTCTCTCAGCTTACTCTAATAACTCAAAGAGTCCCAACAACCACAGCGCAAACTCTTACGAGAAGAGGGAATTGAGAGCAGGAGCGAATAATCTTAGAGGATGAGAAATAAAGATATCAACGAAGAAAGATGCGTGATTATGGTGTGGTGTCCTCAAATCATGGGGAAAGTAGCAAGAGAAGAGACAAGGAAGAAGAAGAGAATATTGAGCAGGCAAAGAAAACGATGGCTTACAGGTTTGGGAGTCCAAGCCCGTTGTTGCCTTCGTCTACAGTTTATGCCTTTTTCATTTTAAAGAAAGAAGCATTTGTAAATGACTTCACCGAGCCTTGGATGGAGGGAAAGCAAGAGAAATGAAAATAAGATAAATATAATTTCTCTTTTTTTTTATTGTTCAGACAAAAATAAGTAAGGAAAAGGGAGAGAATGGAGAGAAAAGGTAAAAAAATAAGAATCAAATATATTTCTCACCAAATTGGTAGAAAATGGAGGGAAATTCAGGACTAAACAAGCTTAATATAAATAAATTACTATTATACCCTTATATTTAATTTATAGATGTACTAATCAAGGGCATAAAGGTCTCAAAATATTCTTTTGTCCAATATAAATTTCAATTCCCTTTTATGTGCAAATAAGGAATCTAAATAAGGGAAAGGAAATCTCATTTCTCTTCCATTCTTTTCCCCTCTTTTCTCCTCAATATTTCCTTTCCTTTCCCTTGTGTAAATAAGGATCTTGTGCAAATAAGGATCCAAACAAAGGCTCAGTATTTTTTTATTTATTTATTATTATTTGTATTTATTATTATGTGTATTTATTTACATTTTTCAACCATTTTATTATATATTATTTATTTATTGTTATTATCATTTTTAATTAGAATTTGTAATTATTATTATTTCTTTATTATTTAATATTTATTTTATTTTTATTATGTTTGTTTTTTCCTAAATCTACCCTGACATTGCCCTTAACAAGATTCCTATTGGGTTGTGGTGGTGTTGATGAATGAGCCTCGTATATAAAAAAAGATTTCTCTTTTTTACAAATGTTAAAATGTACTTATAACCTTTTTTTTTTTTAAAAAAAAGGGGGTCAATTAGTGTAAGAACCAGAGAGCATAAATACAAAGGGGGAAAATAACTTTATCAACCTGACCTAACGAGTAAAACATGCTATAAAATTAGGTATAAGAAATACCAAACTTCATGGCTTCAAGTTCGTGACAGAAGCTCCTCCTATTTCTTCATATCCTTACCCTTAAGAAGATATTCAAACAAAATATACATCCTTAACAAGGCAAATGGAGAAATCATAACGTACTGACCAAAAGATGGTATAGAGAGGGATGCTCCGGTATCGAGTTCATATACTTGTCTATACCGACTTGTTTCGATTGATATCAATCGGTATTCAAAATATCAATTATTTAGCTGTTGGTATCAAAAATTTTAAAATTTTTTGGACTATTTTTGCACCAAAAAAAAAGTTAAACTCCTTCTCCATCCCACCATCACCCCCGCCTACCCTATCATATCTAACATAGATCCAAATCCAAACCCAACTCGACTCGACATTGAATTGATTTCTAATTTTTTTTGGGTGTATTTTTTACTTTTAAATTTAAAAAATTGATTGTGTTTAGTTGTTTATGTATGTTTTGTAATAAAATTGTTAAAATTATTGAAAAATTGTTGAAAATGAAAATTATTTACATATGTTTTTCTAATTGTTAAATTGAAATTGTACGAAATTGTTAAAATTGTTGGATTTTGGAAATGAAACTTGTTGAAAATGCAAATTGTTTATGTATATTTTATTATTTTGTGAATTGTGAATTTGTGATGATGAAATTGTTGGTTCTTGGACATAGAAATTATTTATGTATATTTTGTGATGTTTGAAACTTTGAATTGAAATTGTTCAAAATTATTGGAAATGGAATTATTGAAAATTATTGGGATTAGAAAATGTTGGAAGTAGAAATTGTTTATGTATGTTTTGTAATGGTTAATTGAAATTGTTAGAAAATGTTATAAATGAAAATGTTGGAAATTGCTGAAATTAAGAAATGAAAATTGTTTATGTATATTTCATTATTTTGTGAATTGTAAATTTATGTGGTTGAACTTGTTGGTTGGAAACGAAATTGTTGGTTGTTAGAAATGAAATTGTTGAAATTTTGAAAATGGAAGTTGTTTATGTATGTTTTATGATGTTTGAAACTTTGAATTAAAATTGTTCAAAATTGTTGGAAATGAAATTGTTGAAATTTATTGGGAATAGAAATTGTTTATGTATGTTTTGTAATGACTGACTTGAAATTGTTGGAAAATGTTATAAATGAAAATGTTGGAAATTGTTGAAATTAAGAAATGAAAATTATTATTGAAAATGCAAATTGTTTATGTATATGTCATTATTTTGTGAATTGTGAATTAGTGATGGTTGAAAGTATTGGTTGTTAGAAATGAAATTGTTGGAAATTTGGAAATGGAAATTATTGGTTGATGGAAATGAAATTATTTATGTATGTTTTGTGATTATGTAAATCATACTCTTCAACTTGATCCTCATCTTTGAAACTTTGAATTGAAATTGTTTGAAATTGTTAGAAATGGAATTGTCATAAATGGAGATTGTTTGTGTATATTTTGTGATTGTTAGAAATGGAGATTGTTTGTGTATATTTTATGTAATTATTTTCGTTGAATAATTGAACTATTAGTTTTTGACTTATGGTGAATTGTGTTCGATGAAATTGAATTGTGTATGATGTATGAGTTATATTATATAAGATGGACATGCATATTGTGTAATAAAATTATGTGTTCTTTATTTTGATATATGCATTCATTTATTTTTATAGATAAATGAAAGGAAGTTCAAGTATTTCTGATTAAACCAATTTAGGAAGATACAATAATCCAGCTTGGGCTTATGCTACATTGGTTCCCGGTATGAGGAACCATACTATTTTCTTATTTTATAACGAGCATTTGAAAGGTTGAGGAATAACCCAATTACAGAAGCATTTAGTTGGGTTTAATGGAGATGTGGAATCCTATAAAAAAGTAAGTCATAATGTGAAGTGACATATGTCATCTTAAGAAAGATAAAAAGGAAAGATTGAATTTTGAAATTAGTAGTGGAAGTTCATTTGCTGGTTCTCGTGATGATTGTGGAAATGTTAAAGGTGGTAGTATTAGTGTTAGTGCTAGTGTTCCATCCCAGGCCCAACAAGAAGTGAATATAACACCTACACCTGATGATAGGAAAAGAAGAAGGAAGGTGACTAGTTTTTCTGTACCACAAACAACTCTTGGAGCCTAACCTTCAATTCGTAGTATAATGCAATCAAGAGATGCGACTCATAATGTCGATATGGTAGTAGCTAGATGGTGATATGATACAGGTTGATCATTCAATGCTTCCTAATCTTGCTATTATCAGCCTATGGTGGATGTAATAGCTTTTTACAATCCGAGATACAAAGCTCCTTCGATTGATGGCTTAAGAGGTAAACTTTTTATTTGCTCAGTTTCTAAAATTAAAAGTTATTTAGCTAAAAGAAGAGTGAATTGGGCTACTTTTGGGTGTTCAATCATGTACGATGATTGGATAAATAGGAGACAAGAGCCTATTATTAATTTTTTGGTTTATTTTGCAAACGAATCAATGTTTTTAAAGTCTATTAATGCATCTGACCTTATTAAAAATACTAATACTTTATTTGAGATATTTGATGAAGTTATGAATGAAGTGGGGCTAGAAAACATTGTTTAAATTCATTATTGACAATGATTGGATCTCAACATGCTAGGTCTAATACTAAAGTGGAGGTTTCTAGCATTATACTGGAAGATAAAGAATTTTGCTCTCAACATCAATTTGTTATTCGAGTTTGTGAGTTTTTGGTAAGGATGTTTCACTTGAATGATAGTGAAGATAAGCCAATGATGAGTTTTTTTTATATCATGGAAAGAGTGAAAGAAGCTATCCAAGCCAATCTTAAGCATAGGTCTTCTTTATACACACCGTATCTTGCAATCATTAATGAGATATGGGAAAGACAACTTTCTTCTCCTTTGTTTGCAACTGGGATGTTTTTTAAACCTATTGTATATTTCAGACCAGATTTTACAAAGAAAGCTAAAGTTAGTAGAGGAATGTTATTCATTATTACAACAATTGTTGGCCATGAAATGATGCAAGATCTTTTAAGCTCACAAATAGAGCTTTATAAGCTGTCTTCTGGGGATTTTGGATTGTCGATTGCTATTCGACAAAGAATAAAACTTTGTCCAAGTATTAGTTATTTCTTTTTTCTTATTTGTTAAAAATTAATTATCACTTTATTTATTTGTAGCACTACTTTTGTTATCTTACGACTTATAGTTCCTTGGTAGGATCAATTCGGAAGTGATGTTCTAAAATTGCAAAGGTTTATAATTCAGATTTTAAGTCAAAATGTGGGTGCAAAAAGCTGTGAATGGGACTGTAACACATTTGAATCCATCCATTCCAAGAAAATAAATAGATTGGAGCACAAGAGATTGAATGACTTGGTATTCATTCTCTACAATTTAAAACTTTGGGAAAAGTATGTTATTATCTTTATTAATTTTGATATAATTTTTATAATTTTCTAATAATTAAATTTTATTGTTTACTAAGAATCTTAATAGCACAAGTAGTTCAACATATCCAATTTCTATTGATAATATCGATCTTTTGATGAATTGGATTTTTGAAGTATTAGATTTGATATATGTGAATGACTTGGAAGATAATTTTGGTTAGGAAAGCATTGACATGCCATTTGGTGCATTGAATTTGAATGATGATGATGATGAGGCTTCTCTCAATGATGAGGATTTTGTATCAAATGATAACTAAGATCAATGTAGTTATAGTTAGTATCCTCCTATAGACGATTGAATGAAGTTCCATGTTTTTGTTTTTCCTCTTCTTTTAATTTTACTTATATTTTATGTATATGTTAAATTCTATATATGTAATGTAATTGTAAATGTTTTATTACAAGTTTCACTTCTACTTGGTTAGTTCCTCATTACAAACTTTTATGGTAAATTGTAATAGTTTTAGAGTTAAAGATATTTATTATTCTTTTATTGGATGTTTTGAACTTTTGATGTAATCATTATTTATTATATGATGAAATTGTAATATTTTATATACTTTGTATTATTCTTAATTTTATATTTGTATGATGATAATTGTCTTTTCATATTAGTTGTGGTTATTATTTATATGTGAAATATCTTAAAAATTATTGTTATTACATATTAATTATGGTTATTATTTATTATTATAATTTTGGAAATATGATTGATGTAAACTTATAAAATATACTGATACAACTGTATAATATGACAATGAATTATTTTGCAATTTCTAAAAAATCATGGATTATTTCATAAATTTTAAAATTATCTTAAATGATACCTGATATTGACTAGCACTGGTATAATACCGTACCAAATCTCAATTCTATATTAATTCCAGTACAATATTTGCAATATTGAGAGAAAGTCCTTAAGACAAGAGGATCTTAAGGAAGAAATTCACAATTATTTTCGTAACACCTTGGAATTAACATGGACTAAGAATTCATCAACTGACATTTTGATATCCTTTCCTCTAGAAGTGTTCACAAGTAATCAATTGGAGCCTTCAACAAAAGAAATTGCTATGAAAAGCCTAAACTCCTAACAAGCTACTAATCTAGATGAGTTGAATTGTTTTTCTATAAAGAAGCTTAATCATAGATTAAAGATCATGTAGATAAAGTTGTTTTGAATTCTTCAACTCTAAAACAATCTTTAAAAAATCAATAAAATCAACATTTGCCTAATTCTGAAAGTACCAAATCCAAGCTCACCCAAAGACTTCAAACTCATAATCTGCTGCAATATTCTATATAAAACCATCTCCAAAATAGTAGCCTCAAGAACAAATAGGTAATATACTTATTCATTAGCAAAATTCAAAGGGCCCTTTTGTAACATCCCACTTCCATAGAGCACATACCCGACATTCTAGAGAACATTTGAGCATATGCCCTACAAAAACGATATGTTAGAGTAGTCACATCACTTATTGTGGCATCATATAAAACATAAATATTTCAAAAAAAATAAGTTCTCTTTTCATTCATGAACATAAGCATACATTGTGTAGCATCCCACTCCCACGAGACCCGAACCCGACATCGACTGTGATATCCGAGCCCGCGACCCTCGAGGGTGGTATGCTAGAGCAGTCAATGCAGTTTAAAACTTGGTAATATATATATATATATTTTAAAATCCATCGAGTGCACAAATATCAGTAAATAATTTGAGCCCGTTCTAATACGAAATCATTTTCAATCAGAACATTATTTCGGTAATCAAATTACAATACAACATTAATCAATCGGCACTCAAAGAATACCAAGATCGAATCTTGCGAAATACAAGTTTACATATAATTCAAAAGACACAAATGCAGACGTGAACTGATCCCGACTTTAACTCTGACTTGCAATTGGTAATCATACTCCCGTGCCCAACGGGGTACTCTTCGATCCCTGAAAAATATTTACAATTTTGGGTGAGTTTGCGAACTCAATGAGAAACCATCATCGATGGTTCACTCAATTCATGCATAAACACACAATTTACCAATTATCACATACAATCACAATTCACAAATGTAAGGCGTATTGCCTTTCATACCATCCACATTTACTCATACTATATATGCAATGCACATGAGACCCTTTTCATTTTCATTACGTTGTTGTGACCGTGCGCCTGAAACTATCCCAGTGATGGGCACATTGCGTTGAGCCAGTGGCTCTGAAAACATTAGGCTTGAAGCCCTGATACATTGAGCCTGAGGCTCAATACGTTGGACACGAGGTCTGTGCGTTGAAATGAAAGCTCTCATATCGTTAGGCGTGATATGCCTGATACGGTCTTTGCTCGGTCCAACCCTTTATCTGATCATGCCATCATGCATGGATGCATATGCTCCAATTCCCATTTACAGTCAGTTATAGTTCAGTGACCAATTTCCGTTTCTTCGGACCTTCGGTCCGGTGTTTCAGTCATATACATTTACAATTTATTGCATCCTACCATCTCATATTAAAAGTCACATCCAATGTATCAAAACAGACAATTAACACTTCAATATTAATTTCCCATTCCCTCGGACCTTTGGTCCGAGATCTCCAATGTAATTATTCACAAACAGTCACACACAAAGAGCACTTCGATAACAAGTTTCCAATACTTCGGACACCTATGGCCCGAAATCAATCAAAAGTAAACACACATAATCCCTCCATTATCTCTACATGGCATCAATGCGTCATATTAAACACACATAGATTGAGAAACCAACTAAGTTACTCACCTATTACTTCCGAGCTATTGTCGGGAAGTCTCTGCAACGTCCGTAGAACGACGTTCCAACTGAGCCTCTATAACAATAAAAATAAGTACACATTACCAACTGTATAGTTAGAATGACCAAGCAATGCACATGGAATCATTAAAACGTGTATAATGCATGTTCATGGCATTCCCGGCCCTAATCCAAAATTTTCCCGTCATAATAATTTCATCTAAAAATTAGAAAGCTATAGCCACTGACAGCATTCAATTCGGACCTCGATCGGTTCAAAAATAAATAAAACAGTGACCATAGAACAATTACCCGGGTCCACGTCAAATTTCTCGGCTAAAAATTCCCAATTTCTCACAAAATGAAATTCAATGTGTTACCAATCCGATGCCTTAAGAATCAGGTCAATCGGACGTCGGACGGAAAAGGAATTGACAAAAGAAACCAAAATTCAAATTAAACAATTAATATCTATATATATACCTAACCCTTATTCCCTTCTTTAATTTCTTGATTTCAAGCCAACTTTCAACACCAATAACTCATTGCACACAATTCAGAAAATTACCAACTATATCTCATTGGAAAGATCATGAAACCCTCTACAATTCTCAAGAAGACCATAAAAATCAATTTCACCCCTAAGGGTGTCAAAAATCCTATCAAATCTACTGCCTACTCAAAACCTATCAACACAGGGCAGTACATTGCAAATTCAATAACTCTCTGATTCTTCAGTAAACAATTACACAATAATTAAGGCAGTAATATCACAATGTTATCTACAACTTTTATGAACAACCCAAAATCAGATTCACTTGCTAACAATGTCAAACAATTCACCAAAGCATCAACCCTCTGAAATCAACCAATCTGGACAGTAATTTTCCAAACAGCATATCTCTTAACACAAAAGTCACAAAATTGACTACCTTATATCCCTGAAAAGCTAAGATCTCAAACTTCAATTTTCATGAAGAACTGAAACTCCAATTCGATTTCTAACAATTTCAAAACTGTTATGGAAGCTACTGTCATGATCAGCCATTCACAATCTAGTTTAGGTTCAGTTTTTGCAAAATCGTAACTCCCAACTCTGACCTCTAAAAATTACACGCCATAAATAATTTTCAAGATAATTTCTTCCTCTAAAACTTTGCAGAAGATCACTCACACCAATTCAGTTCACATAATTTGCTAAAATTGCTTCCAATCCGCAAGCTCACAAACTCAACACTTAGGCTAGGTTTCATCAAAATGCTCAAAACCAGTCAATAGTAATCAGTTCTTATCTCCCAATATACAACTCAAAAATTAGCAAGATCAGTGGAAATGGAAAGCTAATAATGTAGGCTTCAACTCTCATGAAGACCATTTTTCCTAATTCCATCTCAATTAATTTAGAAAAATATAACAAAACTCTAGGGTATGATTTCGGATACTGTTTATTCCAGTT
Organism: Erythroxylum novogranatense; assembly: GCA_029891385.1. Lineage (NCBI taxonomy): Eukaryota > Viridiplantae > Streptophyta > Magnoliopsida > Malpighiales > Erythroxylaceae > Erythroxylum > Erythroxylum novogranatense. The sequence goes on along the minus strand of CM057234.1, from coordinate 46,891,453 downwards.
AAGAACAGTAACTTTCCAAGCCATATTGCAACCCCTTAAAGTTAAAATTAGACAACACCTATTTCACACAAAAATGTTGCCAACATCCCAAAGTTTAATTGGCCACAAACCGCACCTCATTTGCATAACCACACAATGAGTTATGCTCAAAACAGTGCAGTAGGTCAAAAACAAATTTTCCAGCTTTACTTCTCCATTCTCTTCCTATCATGCCAAGTCCAATTCTACTTCACTAAGCATACCAAATGGACAAGAAATCAGTCCCTAGGTCATGCATACATTCACTAGGAAATACTATCTCAACTTGGCAGCATTAAACTTATTAAGTTATATGCAAGTTCAATCCAAATTCAAAACTACATAATTAAAGCTTAATTAAAACTAACTTAAAACCTTACCTAACTTAAGCTTCCAATCTTCACTTCCTTTCAAATCTTTGCTTCCTACCCTCTCTAACAACTTCTTCTAGTACCAAGCAAGCGCAAGTCTCCATGGCAAGAAAATAACTTGACTTCATGAAGGAGCTCTTAAGGTTTGGAGGGAGGTTTGAGGGAGGAAGAAGAAAATCGATGGTGAGAGTAAAATGGAATGAGCTTCGGTGGATGGAGAGCAAGTAAAGCAAACAAATTGATTTCTCCTTCTTTTATGTAGGTAACAACCGAGAGAGAGGGATAAGAAGGCCTTAATTGGTGTGGATAGGTGGCAATTTAGGATTAGTCCAAGTTTTAAAAGAAAAGTCAAAAGAAGCAACTACATTACTTTAATAAAATCCAACTTATCAACACTTATCAACCCAATTTTCGGTGCTTAAAAGTTTTAAGGGTCCACATTTGGGTCCCACCAAAATATGCAATAGTTTAATACCAAATAACAGTAAAAAAATCAACTGGTTCGTCATATGGCGATTTTTCCCGGTCCGGAAATTTTCGGGAATTTTTCCGAATCATTTTTTTGAAAATTACCTAAATTGCCCAATATTGTAAAACATATGACAGTCCACTCCCAATAATTGTTCAAACACGAAAACCACATTTTCCACAACAAAAACACATTTAGGCCATTTACCGGCGATTTTGCCGGTCCGGAAATTTTCTCCGGACAATTTCAGAAAAATTCCTATAAATCTCTAAAAATGTAAAACACTCAATGGCGTACTCCAAATAATTTTTCAAATACAATTATCCCATAAATTTCACAAAAGATCTCAATTTGAAACTAAATAGGAAAATGTCATGAATGCATGTTTACCATGTGCAAGTGCAACAAACCATCAATCATAGAGGCGATAAGTTGTATGTTCAAGCTGAGATATAATTCAATACTCCTAACCTGTCCCAATTTATGAGAAGACCCTTCCCATCGGAGATGGGATGTTACAATTCTCCCTCCTAATAAAATTTCGTCCGCGAAATTTCATATCTGATTGATCGGGAAGCGGGGAGTCTTTTCGATTAATACTCTCTTTTTCCATCGATTTCACTACACGACCAAATTCCGTCAATTAACGGAGATCAAAACAACCAATTACTCTTTTTCCTTTCTCAAACTTTACATGATTTTACTGCTTTCTCATGATTACGCGCAATTCGTCACTTTCAATATCAAACACATATATATCGAATCCTAACAATATTTCCTAATTCTAGCTATGAAACACGTTGTGAATCTGAATCATCTGTTAGGTTTTAGCCTAACTTACCAATCCATAATGCTATTCACACCACAGTCGCATAGAGGCCACTCCTCACGAATTCAATTTTTCGTAATTACACCTTTATTTCCATCTAAGTACCTTTTGGCCGAGGTCATACCCTTCAAAATATTTCATTTATCGCTTATCAGATTTCGTTATTATCAACCCACAAATCTCATGACATTTATAACCTCAATGTGAATCAATTTAATTCATTGTCACCATCTTAAATTACTTAACCTATCACTTTATTGCCCTGATCACATAATATAGGGATAACGACTCTTTTTAGCAGTAAGACCCCTTATACACTATTCGTCACCAATATAATGATTGTCATACCATAATCACTTTACACTAGACATCAATCTCATCTCCCAATGAACTCCAAAATTATCAGTTTCACATTTGTCTCCGGCGATCGAGCACATTGGTTAATCTCTCTTATAATCATTCGATTTCCCATCCTAACCTTTCAATTACACTTTCTATATGCTCTTGTTAGAACATAAAGCTTCGATTATTCCTTAAGTTTTCACTAACAGTTCCCGTAATGGGTATTACCCATATTTCTTAATTTGAACCATACCTATAACTTCCATCAGCAATTGGAGTTATTTTCATTTCCTCAATACGGTTTATAATTTCTGCATCCTCACTTCGGGTTTTGCCAATCCATTTTGATGCACACCAACTCGAAATTCCAATAACTAATAATACTTTCTTTTGCCCCCTTTTTTTATCAGTTCGACTATGAACATAATACACTAGATTTGATAACCTAATTGCCCAAATTTCGATCTTCTGCAATTGAGATTTGGTTCCGTTCAATCCATTGAATTGCACCATTAGCTTAGTTTGAAGAAATTAGCCGCTTAATCCTTTTTAAATCATTCAAATGCACGAAATAACTCAATCGTTATCGATTTGCATAATCATAGACATCTCCAAACTATTTCTGTACTATTAATGTCTCCAAGATTTTAGGCCACACTCAGTATAACAAATTTCAAATCATCAATCATAATACCGCCCATGGAATTATATTTGTCTCAAGGTGCATAAAATAGATCACATCATAACCTTTACTGGAACACTTCAATATATATAGTAAATTCTCCAAATGTCTCCTTTGTGATCATCAGTCATAACATTCACACGTTTTCCTCAAATATTCTTGTCAATTTACTAAAACCAGAAAATCTTTGACAATTTCCGAACGTATCCAGCATTCCATTAGTTCTAATAAATTTCAAATTTCGCATACACATATCTTTTGAACTTTCGCATTTTATCAATACCTATATCTTTATTAATTCTCCCAATATACCAAGTTCGTATACTAATTCATCCCTTATTCATTCAATCAGGTTAAGATTCACTCTTATGAGACTTGCATGCTCACCAATTTCCTCAACTATACCAATTCATCTATTTCTTATGCTTATATCCATTATCCACTCCAAACACAATTGAGACATGTTCCTTTTCGAATACAATAAACTTCTTATACCCACATTTGATTTATATAACTCTTTAATTATCGAGCGTTTCCAATGAGGAACAATTTTCTTATAATTTTCTCGATAACATATTACGCCATATGTTCCTTACCTTAATTTCTCCACATAACTTCATTTATTCGTGATAGATCACTCATGACTTGAATAAACAATCGTTATATCGATCTCTTACTTTCGAACATAATTACACAAAGTATACACGAACTTTTAATCCCTTAAATTCGCAATTAATATTTCCTTAATATTCAGTACTTCTCTTACATAATCAGAGTCATCTCATTAACGTAATGTACACTTTTTCAGTAGCATATTTTATCTCTTACGATTGAGTCTCTGCTAGATTTAATATAGTTCATAAAACTTTATCAATCAACTATTTTTCATCACTATATAGATATACATATCAGTTACTCTTGATACTTCACGAAGATCGATCTCTGAAGAGCACTTAAACAATTTCTTTTCCTCTACTATCTTGCCATACATCACCATAATCATCACATCTTATCTGACAATATATCTCTATATTCCCATCAATTTGCCCGTTAATAGCTCATACGGCTAAGAACACCTTAATTGCATTTAATTCTCGATAACCATTCTCTTTTTGGTACCAATTCTCGATCATGGGGACCTTACTATATTCATGTTCCTCATTTTATTTCCTCAAGCTCATTACCGATGCTAACATCTTTAACTGTCTCACTTCTTTCTCAATTAATCAGTACAAGTATTCTCATGCCTTACTCTAACTCATTTTGCACTTGAGCTCGGCATTATAATCGAGCTTATGTAATAGGCCACCGATTACGCCCTATATCATATTCACGCAAATTATTCATTTATGCTTAATCATTTCACCGTGATAGTAATCCCACTATCGATATACACTTACAATGACAATATATTACGAACTCAAAGAACCTTCCTGCTTACACCCGTCCTCGCTCGTGAGGATCATATACAATCTCTATTCATATACAACTGATCAGTATAAGCACTTTCGTTTCTTATTCTAACGCATAGAGGTTTTTTTTCCGATAAGAATTCGCTAGCAATTATCCATTAACTCATCAATTGCGACTTAACATTTTCACTTACCATAGGCGCCCATAATCGGTGTGCATTTACTTAGATGATCAATTAAACCCGAACAACTTTTTCATCTACCAATTTCATTGTCTTACATTTCAATCTTTTCATTATTGCATTATACCCATATATTTCCTTTTCAAATCAATATCACAGATATGAAATCATTCTTGATTTTGCACTTAATATCTTTTGACTTCAAATCATCAATCCTTATTTATAACTCTTATTACGGTAATCAATCCCAATTGTAACTTCTCTATATCATAGAACACTTTATTTGCATTCACCTTATACACTAGAATTCTTACCATTATCACATCTCTATTTTCCTCTATTAATTCACAACTATAATCTTTATTTCAAACTCACAGTCAAGGATATACCCCATATCACTCTAATAGTATATTTCACAAGATATCCATCAATACCAGTACACTAAATATTCATCTGTTTGATCGAATTATACACTTTTTCTTATTTTGCGATATCCATTTCTTCCTTTTATCACATTCTAACACATTATCCTTTTTCTCATTTTTTTTTGAACCGTTTAAACGATTGAGTCATACTTATGCGTACGACTCATATGCGAACCCGACATCGACTGTGATATCCGAGCCCGCGACCCGCGAGGGTGGTATGCTAGAGCAGTCAATGCAGTTTAAAACTTGGTAATATATATATATTTTTTTAAAAACCCATCGAGTGCGCAAATATCAGTAAATAATTTGGGTCCGTTCTAATACGAAATCATTTTCAATCAGAACATTATTTCGGTAATCAAATTACAATACAACATTAATCAATCGGCACTCAAAGCAATACCGATTTAATCTTGCGAAATAAAAGTTTACATATAATTCAAAAGACACAAATGCTGACGTGAACCGATCCCGACCTTAACTCGACTTGCAATTGGTAATCATACTCCACATGCCCAGAGGGTACTCTTGATCCACGAAAAATATTTACAATTTTGGGTGAGTTTGCGAACTCAATGAGAAACCATCATCGATGGTTCACTCAATTCATGCATAAACACACAATTTACCAATTATTACATACAATCACAATTCACAAATGTAAGGCGACGCCTTTCATACCATCCACATTTACTCATACTATATATGCAATGCACATGAGACCCTTTTCAATTTCATTACGTTGTTGTGACCGTGCTTTGGCTGTCCCGATGATGGGCACATTGCGTTGAGCCGTGGCTCGAAAATATTGGGCTTGAAGCCACGATACATCGAGCCCGAGGCTCAATACGTTGGACTGAGGTCTGTGCGTTGGTAAAGCTCTCATATCGTTAGGCGTGATATGTCACGATACGGTCTTTCCGGTCACAACCGCCTTTATCTGATCATGTCATCATGCATGGATGCATATGTTCCAATTCCCATTTACAGTCAGTTATAGTTCAGTGATCAATTTTCGTTTCATCGGACCTTTGGTCCGGTGTTTCAATCATATGTAGGAAAATCCCAGGGTAGGCATCACATGCCCACAGTGCGGAATTTAAATTTTTGAGTCCCGGATATTCCGAAAGCCGGATCCATGTAAGTACAAACAATCAAACCATAACGACGAAAGGAGACCGTCTCTAACGGTATCCACGCAGAGGTCGGAAAACCTAACCGGACAAACTCTTTTGACCCGGAATAGTTAGACTAAAGAAAAGAGTGCTAGCTCTTACCTTAGCCTTGGAGAGCAAATGAGATGAACTTGGTGGAGCCTTGGAAGTAGAAGCAATCTTGAATGGAAGAGATGAAGAAGATGAAAACAATTTCCAAAGCTTAACTCTTTAAGCAATTTCGATTCTCTTCTTCCATCATCGTGCAGCCTCCTTTTCATTCCTTCTTATATGTGTTTTAACTAATTAAAATACATAGAAAGGCTTAGTGGAGAGGCTACCCACGTAGGAGGCATAAAATGCCTTAAAATGCTAAATAATGATGAAGTTTGACTTTTCAAACTTACATCTTCTCCTTCCATTTGGTTCCACGAAATGCATAAATATATATATATAATTAATTAAGTCTTAATTAATTAATTAATATATATATATTTGTTGAAGAGGTCGATCAAGCTGGGTTCGGTCCTACCAACTGCCGGGCCCCGCCGCGAAAAATCACCGAAGCGGTTTTCAAGAATGTCGATGTCGCGATCTCATCGGACATATCCCAATCTCATCGGGATCCATTTAATCCTATTGCTCTCCGGATATCGGATCTCATGTCGAAACTATTTTACTGATTCTCGAGTCACTCTTATCGTGTGACCCATTAGGTTCCGGTTATGTTGGCCACTTAGATTAACACTTAATCGAGCAAGTCATGAGCGGTATCTAGCAATACATCATGACCCCAATTGACCGGAAAGTAATTGGTTTGACTAATGAAACCATATCATGAACCCTTCCATGACAATTCTGGTGCAATTCGTCCTTTCACCATGCTATACCCCACTTGGTTTGAGTATGGGCAATGTGTCAACTCTTACTAGACTGATCAGATCAAATCTAGTCCAAGTGTAATCAGTTCTCGTCCTAGGACTCATTACTTTATATGTCCATGAAGACCATCTTCATGACATATGTATGCTCCGGCGCCAGAGACTTCAAAGTAATGATCCTGATAAGAGGCCATGGGTATCTCTTCTCGCTATAATGTAAGTGGTGAATCCTCTATTGGCTACTCAATTACCTTGAATACCTCAAGTGCACCCAATCACCACCCTATGAGCGACCTCTGAAAGGCAACAAGGAATGGAGTCAAAGTACGTAATCGATTCAAGATATCCTCGAGTACCTCAAGTCTAAGGATACTTGCACCATTGCTATGATGAGATTATCACTGACATTTGTATAGGACATCCATGTGATGATCTCATAGCAGGTCATCCAATGTACTTACTACCACTAGTAAGCATCCACATGTCAAATCTAAATATCTCAATATTTACAGTTTTACGAGATCCACCGCTTGATCCAATCAAGGAGTTTGACATGTCTAGTCTATCCGGATTAACGATGTCCAGTCTCATTAATCCTATGACTAGGGATAATTTAGATCTTGACATAATTGCACATGATAGGAATCTCGATAGTATGATCACATCATAATTTCCTTCATGCTATGTCATGTATCGAGGACTTCATTAATTTGATTAAAGATCACTATCAATTCATAATAAAATGAACATCAAATAAATGAAATATGCCTTGCTTTATTTATTCATAAAGTCTGTACATGACTATGAACAAAATGCGCTAAAGGGGATTGCCTTTAGGGCACTACTCTAACAATCTCCCACTTGACCTAAAGCCAATCGCCTTGGTATCTAATACCATAAGCGAGTACATGAGAATCAAAATTCTTCTATGACAATGGCTTTGTCAACGGATCAGCAATATTCTGCTCTGTGGGAATTCTCTCTATCAGGACATCACCTCGAGCAATGATCTCCCTAATCAAATGGTATCGATGGAGTACGTGTTTGGATCGCTGATGAGACCTTGGCTCCTTTGCCTGCGCAATAGCTCCATTGTTGTCACAATACAACTGTATGGGTCTATCACAGCTAGGAACCACACCAAGTTCAGAAATGAACTTCTTGATCCAAACTGCTTCCTTTGTCAAGCGTCGATGCGGCAATGTACTCGCCTCGATCGTTGAATCGCTGATCGTCTCTGTTTGGAACTCTTCCAACCGATCGCTCCGCCATTTAGTGTGAAAACATAACCTGATTGGGACTCGAGTCGTCCTTATCGATTGAAAACCGACATCTCAGATGCCCGCTCACTTGGAGACTTCCATCTCCATATATCAAGAAAACATCCTTAGTTCTTCGCAAGTACTTTAGATATTCTTGACAACCACCCAATGACCCTCACCAGATTCGATTGGTATCGCTCAGTAACACTTAGAGCATATGATACATCGGGTCTCGTACATAGCATTACGTACATAATAGATCCTCTGCAGACGCATACGGGATCATATTCATACGCATCATCTCATCCTCGTGTCCGAGGACACATAGACTTCGAGTGTTATCCCATGAACAATGGGAAGAAACCCTCTCTTGGATTGCTCCATGCTAAACCTCTTTAGCACCTTGTCTATGTCGTTGACCGTGAAAGACCAAGCAACCTCTTGATCTATCTCTATAAATCTTTATCCCAAGGATATAAGTTGCTTCTCCAAGGTCTTTCATGGCAAATTGTTTGACAACCAAATTTTTACAGATTGTAGCATTGAGACATCGTTTCCTAGCAACAATATGTCATCTACATATAACACAAGGAATACGATCGCGGTTCCATTAACTTTCTTGTACACACGGTGTTCATCCGGATTTTGTGAGAAACCAAACTCTTTGATTGTCTCATCAAACGGATATTCCAACTCTGGATGCTTGCTTCAATCCATAAATGGATTTACGAAGCTTGCATACCTTTTCGCCATCAGCGAAATGAAGCCCTCGAGTTGTGTCATGTACACATCCTCACCCGATTTCCGCTCAGAAAGTCGTCTTCACATCCATTTGCCATATCTCATAATCATAATGAGCGGCAATGGCTAGAGTATCTAATGGATTTAAGCATTGCTATCGATCAAGGTCTCGTCATAGTCAACTCCTTGTCTTTGACGAAAGCCTTTAGCCACAAGCCTCGCTTTATAGGTAATCACATTACCATCCATGTCGCTTTTCTTCTTGAAAACCCATTTGTACCCTATAGGTTTTATCCTTCAGTGCATCAACCAAAGTCCATACTTGGTTTTCATACATGGAATCCATTTCGATTTCATGGCACGAAGCCATTTTTCGGACTCAACTCTTCGTAACCTCTTCATAGGTGGTAGGCTCATCATCCTCTATGAGCAATACGTCATTCTGTTCACTCACGAAATCCATATCTCTCGAGAACAGGCGTATCCTACTTGACCTCAATTTCGTGTGAAGTAGAAGGTTGAATATTACCTCATCTCGTATGAGTTACAGCTTGAGTTCACGATTGATCTGCGTCTGTCCGAGCATCTTGAACTTCTTCAAGTTCAACTTTGCTCCCACCGTCCTCTTTAAAAGAAACTCTTTCTCTAAAAGACAGCATGGATCAAACAAACACCTTTTGTTCCTCAAAGAAAGTAGAATTGATATCCTCTTGTTTCTTTAGGATATCCTACGAACAAACACTTGTCGATTTTGCTCCAAGCTTATCTCGATCGTGTCCGCTTCACATAAGCGGACAACCCCATACTTTCAAATAAGAAAGATAAGGTTTCTTGTTAGTCCACATCTCATATGGAGTAACATCAATCGCTTTGATGGAACTCTGTTTAACAAGTAAACAGCTGTCTCAAGTGCATACCCCCAAAAGGATTTTGGCAATTGTGCAAAGCCCATCATTGATCGTACCATGTCCAACAAGGTTCGATTTCTCCTTTCTGCCACACCATTATGCTGTGGTGTGTAAGGAGGGGTCCACTGAGATAATATCCCATTATCTCTGAGATAATCCAAAAACTCTTGGTCTAAGTATTCACCACCACGATCGGATCGTAATGTTTTGATACTTTTACCAAGTTGTTTTCTACTTCATTTCTGAATTGTTTGAACTTTTCAAACGCTTGATTTGTATCTCATCGACATCTGTACCCATATCGAGAATAATCATCGATAAAGGTAATGAAGTAACGACAACCACTTCGGCATGGATGGACATCGGACCACATACATCCGAATGTATTAGGTCTAATAATCCGATCGCTCGTTCACCCTTTCCTTAAAGGTAACTTAGTCATCTTGCCTAATAAACAAGATTCACATGTGTCATATGATTCATAATCGAATGACCCTAAACTTCCACTCTTGTGGAGCTTAGCGATCGTCTCTCATTTATATGGCCAAGCGACAATGCCATAAGTAAGTTGATTTTAAATTATCTCTTTTATGTCTTTTAGCGTCATTGACATTCATAACTGGATGTGACATATCTAATATGTAAATTCCATTGCATAATGTACCAGCACCATAAAGCATTCCATTTGAGCTAATAGAACAACCATTGTTACCAAAAGACAAATGGAAACCAAATCTATTTAAACAAGAAATGCATAATATGTTCTTTGTTAACACGGTACAAAATAACAATCATCCAAGTTAAGTACAAGCCCACTGGGGAGTGTCAAAACATAAGTCCCTACGGCTAATGCAAAGAACTCTTGCTCCATTGCCAACACGCAGTCCATTTCTCCTTTATGAGTCGCCATCGTCCTCGAGGCCTGCGATATCATTACATATGTGAGCCACAACCGTATCTAATACCCATATGTTATGATCGAAACAGATTAACCTCAATGACAAACATACGAAGAAGTCGAGGCGGTGATGCCTTCTTACGCTTCAGCTTCTTCCAGATAGATTTTGCGATTCGCCTCAATGACCGATCTTACCATGATGGAAGGGTACCTTTTAGTGCAGTCTCTTTGGTCTTCTTCTTGCCTTTCGCTGCACTTCCTTTCGCTTCGAGCCTTTTTCTTCTTCTGCTTCCTCTTCTTGAAGCAGAGGAAGAAGAATCCACCAATAACAACGCCTTGCTATCTTGCTTGACAGCTTGTTCTGCTGTCTTGAGCAGATTGATCAGCTCGGGAATTGTGGTGGATATTTGGTTCATTCGATAGTTCAACACAAACTGTGAATAACTATCTGACAAACCAACAAGAATTAAGTCTATACTTAACTCAGAATCCATCACAAAACCTAAGACGGCCAACCTCTCAATATAGCCATTCATCTTCAATGCATATTGCACTGCAGATGAACCAGGAGTCATCTTCGTTGTAAAGAGCAACCTTGAGGTCTCGAACCGTTCGGACCGTGCTTGCTCATCAAACAACTCTCTAAGATGAAACACTATCGTGTGAGCATCCATAGACTCGTGCTGTTTCTGCAGCTCAGGTGACATCGATGCAAGCATAATGCAGGTAGCTATGTCACTGTCTTTTAGATGCTTACGATATGCCTTCGATCATCATCGAAGCTCCTTCAGAAGTGGATCCAAGCGGAAAATCAAGGATATATCCTAGATCCTCGATCTCGAGAACAATTCTCGATTCGCAGCCAATCAAGAAAATTTGGTCCATTAATTTGTTTGCATCCATTAGTGAGCGAAGATTCACACTAGTCGACATCTTCAATCAACCTAAACGTAGAGAGAGAAAGAAAGTTAGAATAGGATTAAATGTATGTTCATAAGGACTTAAATGACATACATATGGCTCCCACTAGTTTCAACAGAATCCATAACCCTCATCATGAATCCATGAAACAAAATGGCACATTGACTGGTGGGTCGATATCCGACATTGCTAAGAATGACCTTGAGGTTAGCTCAACAAGTCACCTTAGGTCAATCGGTAGGTATCGGTCATACCAATTGCATCATCGATGACCGACATTAAGAATGACCTTGAGGTTAGCTCAACAAGCCATCTTATGTCTCGGGAGGTATCAGACATACCAATTACATCTTAGACACAACTATTGATCAGTGCTATCAACAGTTGATGTATGCACATACATTGGGTTATCAACACTTGATGCGTGTACATCTGATGTACACTACCTAATTTCGCCTCTGTCCACGTTGACCTTGAGGTTAGCTCAACAAATCAACGCTTCTAGGAAAACCGACCCATTAATCCGAAAATCATATTTTCATAGTTTGAACATATTCGTATAGAGTGAGCTTGAGGTTAGCTCAACAACCCAACCCTATAAGAACTCTGGTTCTTACCATATTAATGGAAGGCGTTAGTTTTCATATTTTAAGTGAGGGATTTTAGGTCTCATCTAATTAATCTCATCCAAGGATCATAGTCACCATGACTATATGGTGCGATTTAGGGCATTGCATCAATCACATTGAATTTATACCAAAATCACCCATCATCCCACTAAGGCATGATATAATTCGACTTGTATATGTATAAGTCGACTTATGGCTCTATATAAGTCGACTTATGTATGTGTAAGTCGACTTGTGCAATCAGCATGAACAAGTCGACTTGTACCATTGTCAAGTCGACTTATTAGTCTATGATGCACCAAACAAGTCGACTTATGAACATATAAGTCGACTTGTTCATTAATGCATTGGAATTGCTATCTAATCGGCTAATTCTCAATCCAGTCATTTCCAATTCACAACACCAATATAACAAGTATATAAACCTTTATATTAATGTGCTAATGAAACATTTTCATCAACTCATGCATGCCATATAGTCTAACTATATATGAAAACCTTGAAACCGATTAATCCACCATTAATCACTAGATTTCCACATAATTCAAGGACACCAAATAATCATGCTAAGTATCTCTAGGTAGGCTACACGTTATCAAGATTACTCCGGCACTTGTCACAAAAAATTGCGACGGCCAAAATAACCAAGATAACGGAATAAGCTAACGAGACGCTAAAGTGACCTATTCGATATCCAAAATTATTGGAAACCTAAATTCAAGAATCTCAACTTGGCATGCATACCACATCAATATAACACATTTTAATCACTATAAAATGATTCATGGCATTGGAACAGAAAATAACACAACCAATCATTCCAAACAAAACAGCCCCAGCAAGTTTCTCAAAACTGCTAAGCTCAACATTTTGCTCAAAATGACCATTGAAACACTTTCAATAAATACTGAGAAAATTACAGAGGTTAAAACATGTTCCTAACATGCTCCATGAATTTTTCCAGGATTTATTTCCCACAAAAACTCATTGAACCTCAGCAATCTAGCCGAACCAGAATCTGTGTTCTCCAACACAGACATTCCCATCAGCACACAAGTAATTCGGAAATAAATGGTAAATCACCTTGAAAACATTTTTCCATCCACAGAGACATTTACAAACATCTTAGGGACATGTCGGTGAAAACCAATCCGAAAATTTTTTTTCTAGAATTTATTCTCGAATTTACAAGCATACCTGTTTCAGAAACGTTCAACAAGACAGCATCCGAAACTTGAGGGAATTAAATAGCAAAACCATATCAAATCAAATTGATAAATTCTCATCTTTCACAAACATATTCTATAACATGTTATGAACAATTCTGAGCAAGAAATTTCGAAAACATGCATCTCTATACTGATTCAAAATTCACACAAATAACATGCATCAGCAGCTCAATTCATAATGGAACTCCGACCTAGTTATCATTTCGACTGTTTATACAACACAAGTGGCTCTGATACCACTGTAGGAAAATCCCGGGGTAGGCATCACATGCCCACAGTGCGGAATTTAAATTTTTGAGTCCCGGGACATTCCCAAAAGCCAGGATCCATGTGTAAGTACAAACAATCAAACCATAACGACCAAAGGAGACCGTCTCTAATGGTATCCACGCAGAGGTCGGAAAACCTAACCGGGACAAACTCTTTTGACCCGGGAATAGCTAGACTAAAGAAAAGAGTGCTAGCTCTTACCTTAGCCTTGGAGAGAAAATGAGATGAACTTGGTGGAGCCTTGGAGAAGTAGAAGCAATCTTGAATGGAAGAGATGAAGAAGATGAAAACAATTTCCAAAGCTTAACTCTTTAAGCAATTTCGATTCTCTTCTTCCATCATCGTGCAAGCCTCCTTTTCATTCCTTCTTATATGTGTTTTAACTAATTAAAATACATAGAAAGGCTTGGTGGAGAGGCTACCCACGTAGGAGGCATAAAAATGCCTTAAAATGCTAAATAATGATGAAGTTTGACTTTTCAAACTTACATCTTCTCCTTCCATTTTGGTTCCACCGAAATGCATAAATATATATATATAATTAATTAAGTCTTAATTAATTAATTAATATATATATATTTGCTGAAGAGGTCCAGTCAAACTGGGGTCGGTCCTACCGGCCTGCCGGGCCCCGCCGGTGAAAAATCACCGGAAATGGTTTTCAGCAATGTCGATGTCGCGATCTCATCGGGACATATCCCAATCTCATCGGGATCCATTTAATCCTATTGCTCTCCAGATATCGGATCTCGTCCAAACTATTTCTGATTCTCCGAGTCACTCTTATCGTGTGACCCATTAGGTTCTCGGTTATGTTGGCCACTTAGATTAACACTTAATCTGAGCAAGTCATGAGCGGTATCTAGCAACACATCACGACCCCAATTGACCAAAAATAATTGGTTTGACTAATGAAACCATATCACGAACCCTTCCATAGACAATTACCGTGCAATTCGTCCTTTCACCATGCTATACCCCACTTGGTTTGAGTATGGGCAATGTGTCAACTCTTACTAGACCGATCGGATCAAATCTAGTCCAAGTGTAATCAGTTCTCGCCCAGGACTCATTACTTTATATGTCCATGAAGACCATCTTCATGACATATGTATGCTCCGCGCAGAGACTTCAAAGTAATGATCCCGATAAGAGGCCATGGGTATCTCTTCGCTATAATGTATGGTGAATCCTCTATTGGCTACTCAATTACCTTCAATACCTCAAGTTGCACCCAATCACCACCCTATGAGCGACCTCGAAAGGCAACAAGGAATGGAGTCAAAGTACGAATCAAGATGCAAGATATCCTCGAGTACCTCAAGTCTAAGGATACTTGCACCATTACTATGATGAGATTATCAACGACATTTGTATAGGACATCCATGTGATGATCTCATAGCAGGTCATCCAATGTACTTACTACCACTAGTAAGCATCCACATGTCAAATCTAAATATCTCAATATTTACAGTTTTCTGAGATCCACTGCTTGATCCAATCAAGGAGTTTGACATGTGCTAGTCTATCCGGATTAACGATGTCCAGTCTCATTAATCCTATGACTAGGGATAATTTAGATACTGACATAATTGCACATGATAGGAATCTCAATAGTATGATCACATCATAATTTCCTTCATGCTATGTCATGTATCAGGGACTTCATTAATTTGATTAAAGATCACTATCAATTCATAATAAAATGAACATCAAATAAATGAAATATGCCTTGCTTTATTTATTCATAAAGTCTGTACATGACTATGAACAAAATGCGCTAAAGGGGATTGCCTTTAGGGCACTACTCTAACATCATATACATTTACAATTTATTGCATCCTACCATCTCATATTAAAAGTCACATCCAATGTATCAAAACAGACAATTAACACTTCAATATTAATTTCCCATTCCCTCGGACCTTTGGTCCGAGATCTCCAATGTAATTATTCACAAACAGTCACACACAAAGAGCACTTCGATAACAAGTTTCCAATACTTCGGACACCTATGGTCCGAAATCAATCAAAAGTAAACACACATAATCCCTCCATTATCTCCACATGGCATCAATGCGTCATATTAAACACACATAGATTGAGAAACCAACTAGGTTACTCACCTATTACTTCCGAGCTATTGCCGGGAAGTCTCTGCAACGTCCTTGAAACGACGTTCCAACTGAGCCTCTATAACAATGAAAATAAGTACACATTACCAACTGTATAGTTAGAATGACCAAGCAATGCATATGGAATCATTAAAACGTGTATAATGCATGTTCATGGCATTCCCGGCCCTAATCCAAAATTTTCCCGTCATAATAATTTCATCTAAAAATTAGAAAGCTATAGCCACTGACAGCATTCAATTCGGACCTCGATCGGTCCAAAAATAAATAAAACAGTGACCATAGAACAATTACCCGGGTCCACGTCAAATTTCTCGGCTAAAAATTCCCAATTTCTCATAAAATGAAATTCAATGTGTTACCAATCCGATGCCTCAAGAATCAGGTCAATCGGACGTCGGACAGAAAAGGAATTGACAAAAGAAACCAAAATTCAAATTAAACAATTAATATCTATATATATACCTAACCCTTATTCCCTTCTTTAATTTCTTGATTTCAAGCCAACTTTCAACACCAATAACTCATTGCACACAATTCAGAAAATTACCAACTATATCTCATTGGAAAGATCATGAAACCCTCTACAATTCTCAAGAAGACCATAAAAATCAATTTCACCCCTAAGGGTGTCAAAAATCCTATCAAATCTACTGCCTACTCAAAACCTATCAACACAGGGCAGTACATTGCAAATTCAATAACTCTTTGATTCTTCAGTAAACAATTACACAATAATTAAGGCAGTAATATCACAATGTTATCTACAACTTTCATGAACAACCCAAATCAGATTCACTTGCTAACAATGTCAAACAATTCACCAAAGCATCAACCCTCTGAAATCAACCAATCTGGACAGTAATTTTCCAAACAGCATATCTCTTAACACAAAAGTCACAAAATTGACTACCTTATATCCCTGAAAAGCTAAGATCTCAAACTTCAATTTTCATGAAGAACTCAAACTCCAATTCGATTTCTAACAATTTCAAAACTTTTATGGAAGCTACTGTCATGATCAGCCATTCACAATCTAGTTTAGGTTCAGTTTTTGCAAAATCGTAACTCCCAACTCTGACCTCTAAAAATTACACAACATAAATAATTTTCAAGATAATTTCTTCCTCTACAACTTTGCAGAAGATCACTCACACCAATTCAGTTCACATAATTTGCTAAAATTGCTTCCAATCCGCAAGCTCACAAACTCAACACTTAGGCTAGGTTTCATCAAAATGCTCAAAACCAGTCAATAGTAATCAGTTCTTATCTCCCAATATACAACTCAAAAATTAGCAAGATCAGTGGAAATGGAAAGCTAATAATGTAGGATTCAACTCTCATGAAGACCATTTTCCCTAATTCCATCTCAATTAATTTAGAAAAATATAACAAAACTCTAGGGTATGATTTCGGATACTGTTTATTCCAGTTAAGAACAGTAACTTTCCAAGCCATATTGCAACCCCTTAAAGTTAAAATTAGACAACACCTATTTCACACAAAAATGTTGCCAACATCCCAAAGTTTAATTGGCCACAAACCTCACCTCATTTGCATAACCACACAATGAGTTATGCTCAAAACAGTGCAGTAGGTCAAAAACAAATTTTCCAGCTTTACTTCTCCATTCACTTCCTATCATGCCAAGTCCAATTCTACTTCACTAAGCATACCAAATGGACAAGAAATCAGTCCCTAGGTCATGCATACATTCACAAGGAAATACTATCTCAACTTGGCAGCATTAAACTTCTTAAGTTATATGCAAGTTCAATCCAAATTCAAAACTACATAATTAAAGCTTAATTAAAACTAACTTAAAACCTTACCTAACTTAAGCTTCCAATCTTCACTTCCTTTCAAATCTTTGCTTCCTACCCTCTCTAACAACTTCTTCTAGTACCAAGCAAGCGCAAGTCTCCATGGCAAGAAAATAACTTGACTTCATGAAGGAGCTCTTAAGGTTTGGAGGGAGGTTTGAGGGAGGAAGAAGAAAATCGATGGTGAGAGTAAAATGGAATGAGTTTCGGTGGATGGAGAGCAAGTAAAGCAAACAAATTGATTTCTCCTTCTTTTATGTAGGTAACAACCGAGAGAGAGGGATAAGAAGGCCTTAATTGGTGTGGATAGGTGACAATTTAGGATTAGTCCAAGTTTTAAAAGAAAAGTCAACGAAGCAACTACATTACTTTAATAAAATCCAACTTATCAACACTTATCAACCCAATTTTCGGTGCTTAAAAGTTTTAAGGGTCCACATTTGGGTCCCACCAAAATATGCAATGGTTTAATACCAAATAACAGTAAAAAAATCAACCGGTTCGTCATATGACGATTTTTTCCGGTCCGGAAATTTCCGGAAATTTCCCCGAATCATTTTTTTTGAAAATTACCTAAATTGCCCAAAATTGTAAAACATATGACAGTCCACTCCCAATAATTTTTCAAATACGAAAACCACATTTTCCACAACAAAAACACATTTAGGCCATTTACCGGCGATTTTGTCGGGCCGGGAATTTTCTCCGGACAATTCCAGAAAAATTCCTATAAATCCTTAAAAATGTAAAACACTCAATGACGTACTCCAAATAATTTTTCAAATACAATTATCCCATAAATTTCACAAAAGTTCTCAATTTGAAACCTAAGCCGGAAAATGTCATGAATGCATGTTTACCATGCGCAAGTGCAACAAACCATCAATCATAGAGGCGATAAGTTGTATGTTCAAGCCGAGATATAATTCAATACTCCTAACTCGTCCCAATTTATGAGAAGACCCTTCCCATCGGAGATGGGATGTTACACATTGTCATTACATCCCTTGTATTTGATTAATAAACATAACTATCCATTGTGTTATTACACTCATAACTCCTGTTTATACAATACATGACATGTCAAAGTTCGCAACTCTATACAAAATGTACAACATAAAACTAGGTACTGGACCAAAATATTCTATCTAGATGTTTTAGTATCAACTGACCAAACCTTTGAGTCATTCTTGGTTCCAAAATGGACAATGCTAGGATGTTACTAGATTGTATTAGAAACTAGGTTGTCTTGGTACCTGGAAATCAACGATGTAATTTTGATGAGTTTGTGAACTTAGTAAATGAATCATCATCGACGTGTTCACTCGAGTCAGGATACAATATCGCAAACATATATAATCCAAGTTCTTAAACATATCACATTAATTAAAATGAAATCCCAATTATCACATCATTTAATTGTCTACCAAATCAAAATATATGTATCTCATATTTTAACAACACATTGGGAACATAAACATTTTATATTACTATTTCAATACAATTCAGTAAATTCCTCACAATGGTTCACATATCACACACATGATATATATATGCAAATGCACATATGACTCCACTTCTTTTTAATTTTGTTGTGACCGAGTGCCTATTTAACTGTCCTATATCTATTGTAGATACCGGGCTCATTTCAGATACTGTCTCGTACCCATTGTGGATACCGAACTCATTAATCAAAATGCCTGTGACTCTGTGTACACATTTTTTAGTTTTAAGCTCTTTTTCACGCTGGTCACTCCGATCACAACTCCTTTATCTGATCATGCATATCAATGTCATGACATGCATCATTTCTCATAATATGCTAGCAATCACTTTCATCTAGTATACACAATCATTTATCACATTCGTCAGACCCAAGTCTGACATTCAACATTCAGTTGAGCATTTCTTTCCCACATTCACATACACATAGTTAATACTCCCAATACAGTTCCGAATATTAAACTTCTTGGACAATTAGTTTTCCAGAATCATCAATATCACAATCATATCAAAATCATTTCAATATGTATAGATATAAGGATTAAATAAAAACAATTCAAACAGAAGCACATATCTAACTGAGATCACATATCTAAGTTACTCATAATTTACTCCAGATTAGCTATTGCCTTGACGATCCGGTAATTTCTAAATGCTGTCAGTCAATTTGTGCTTCTATATTATACAATACATACATATTTACACATTACTAACTTATTTAATCAAATAAGTGCTCAATCCTACACATGTATATATGTTATGTTCAATGCATGCTCAATTCACTATCCTCGGTATGTAACCTTATACATAAATCTTACTCACTCATTCATCTTAGCTTGTGTTCATAAGAACATCCATATATTGTTGGCATCTCATACTTTCCAAATTCATATGCATTAATATCAAACAACTCATTTCTTGAATTATAACATCATTTAAGAACCTAAACTCATTAAACACCTAATCAATTGAATTCAACATCAAACTAAACTCATTTTAATCCTTAATCAAGTCTAAAAGTATCAAAGTATATTGTTTTATCCTTATATGACTCAACCAAAACACATAATACAAACTCTCCTTTTTTCCAAGCATTTCCACGATCGTGGAAAGGAACCATACAATTCCCACGATCATGGGATATGTGATCCAAGACCCACCTTCCTTTTTTTTTAATTTTCTTCCAAACTCTAACTTCTTCATGATAGTTCTTTAACTATACCTCACTGATACTTCAAGTATACTTCAATTTCTCATCATTTCATCTCAAACTCCAAGCCAATATCATTCAATTGACAATTTATAAATAATTTATCTCTTAGACATCATCAATCAAAAAAATGCTTTCATTTACTATCTTACATGTTACACCTTAGTTCTTTTCCATTCCAATAATATTAAATTAGTATCTTTCGTTAGCATAAATTCATCTTCAACATACCTCTAATCTCAACCTAATTCATTCTCAAAACAATATATAACCTAGGGCTTCCATATATTAAAATAAAACAAATTTATTCATCACATTTCTAACACATCTCATCATCAACCTTACATACAATTCATCTCAATTCATCCCTAAGTAATCTTTAAGGATGTTAGCCTCACATATAACTTAATAAGTGTAATATCCCGGTCTCCCTACGAAAGGCTTGACACCCTAAAAATTTGGTGCATGTGAGCTTAGAACCCTAAAAATTTGAAGAGGGTATGAAGATCGTGTGTCCGTCAAACGGACATGGGAGTCCGTTTAACTGACAGCTTCGGGTGAATTGGAAAACTTTGAATGAATCATGTCCGTTTAACGGACATGCAAGTCTGTTTAACGGACCTTCTCGGATAAAATGGGATTGCTTTGTCGATTCATGTCCATTTAACGGACATCCACGGGGCAACTTTAGTCAATCATATTTGTGATCGTTTTAAATTTGGTACTTGTGGTCTTAAGTGAGATTTTGATAAAAAATGCATCATATTTGGATAGACATTGATGAATTGAATTTTTGCACACATTAAAATCATTGACCACGCACTCAATTGACATTTTCTGGGTATAATTGGTAATAAATGGGATTGCTTTGAGATTTGTGAGTTGGGATTATTGAAAATTGATTTGGACAACGAAATTGTTAATTTTGTATTTTTGGAGAATTTTAGAAAATTTTTCTGAAATTTTTAGAGATAATTTTCGGACTAGGAAAAATGTCGAGTGGCAGATAGATTGATAAATGGTAGTAGAATTTATGGTCAACTAGCATTGGAATATTAAATACAAGACTTAAGGAATTAGTGACAAGTGTACTTTATTGAGAATTGGGTTTGGAAGGACATTTATAAGATGAATGAATGAAAAATTGACAAGTGGCAAGTGACAAGTGTCACTTGCCAAGCCATGCCACCTAACCCCTCTCTAAGTACCTTCTAGACTCATTTATAATTGTGTCCCACGACACACTCTTTCATTTGGCCTCCCAAGTTGTGTTTTGTCCTTGTTTTCCTCTCCATTTTCGTGACTTCCACTCTTCTCTTCATCTCCTCCATAACTTGGTGATCTTTTGTGTAAAACCTTGCTCCATCTCTACCATCTTGTTGTTCCTTCAAGTTGGTCTAAGGAAAAACCTAGCTTAACCTCCTAGAAGATGAAGATCATGGAGAGGATAAAGCTAGGGTTATATGGAGATTTTGAAGGAATTGAAGGAAAATCAAGTAAGTTTAGTGTTATATGGCATGAATATGGTTAATTGAAGCTTGCATGATGAGGGTTTGATGAATTGATTTGTGTTTTGCCAGATTTGTATATATATATATTGAGTGATGTCAATTCATGTTCATACCTTGTTTTTATATGTAGAAGATGAGTAATATTTTCATGTAAGAGTATGGAGAGGTTTAGTGAGTGAATGGATTTCAAAGGAGGGATTGAATGAGGATAGAACTTGCTTGTGAATGGAATGGATATGCCCTGTTTTTAGTTAGTGATAAATGATAAATTATGAGTTGCTTGTGAGTGATATCTTGAGTTGAATGGAGTAGTGAATGAAGGGAGAAGGAATGGAGGTGATGATCTAGGCTTAAGATGGATTGGATGAGTTAAATGGTAAAAAAAAAAGAACATGTGCAAAATCTGGAAATTTGCAATGGATGATCCCTGGAGTGTGCTCTAATTGTACAGTCATAATGGTTTGTATAATTGTCTAAATAACCTGAGATTTGGCTTAAATGAAACTAGGGATCATTGTCTACAAATTTTATGAAGCTATTGATTGTGAATGTGGTCTTGGAGAGTCCCATATGTTGGTATGAAGTTAGGAACTTAAGTGTTGAAGTTATTGAGAATAAAGGTATATGATTGTGTTTCATGTCAAGTGTTTATGATCAATAATGGGATATCATTTGTATATGGATGATGTAAAGTTCAAAGGGAATTAGCATATTGATAATTGATGAGTATTGCTCTAGAAATGATGGGCTAAGTATGAGAAATTGGGTGTTGGAAGTGAAGAGTTAAAAATCAGGAAAATCTCAAAACTCAATTGAACATATTTTAGTGCAAGGGGCATAAATTTTTGTGTAGAACTCGGAAGTCTATACATGGTTTTAAAGAAGACTTCAAGAGCTACAACTTCTATTTCAGGAAAAATTTCGAAATTTTGATGTTTTGAGGGTCGAATTTTCAAAATGGTATAGGTGACCCGTAGCAGTCCGTTAAACAGACATGCAAGTCCGTTTAACGGACATTCACTGGACAAATGATACTAATTAAGCCTCAAATGGGTTTTAAAGTGAACCTAGAATGATCCTTGGTTTATGGGACTAATATATGAAAGGTTTGAAGTGAAATTGAAGGATAAAACTTAGAGAATAAATGGATGAAATCAAAGTGTCAAATGCATAAGTGGATTGGAGATGAAAATGCTTATATACTTGTAATGCTATTCAAGGAAGGTAAGTAATAGGTGTTCAATGATTATTTATGGAAGGGAATTGGATCTTATGCGATCATATGGGATTGGAAAATGAATGATGGAAAATTTAATTATGATACAAATGGGCAAATGTTCTTGAGATACAAGCTTAGGGATATGCTAGACTCTTAAAGAGTCAAATGTGCATTTATTGAACATGATCATATGAAAATGAAGTGTAAAACTTAGACTATTGAATTATGAGTAGAGAATGGGCATACAGTGTAAGTGTTTAGTAAATACCCGGGATTGTCATTGAGCATGCATGATATATTGCACATATACACTTGTGAAAATGGGATGGCTATACAATTGTGCTTTTGTTAATGTGTGTGCAAATTGTGTTTTGTATATGGATGATACAAGATAGAACGTCCTCATCCAGACGTTTCCGGATCATCAAAGCAAATGCTAACTGGAGCGTACTGTGAGTAGACCTAGATGGTCTTATTTATTGGTTTATTGCTTTTGTTATAAATTAAATAAGCATGGATTGATTTTATTGATTGCGATTGAATATGGGTGCCGGACAGGAGGTCCGATGATTGTATACTGGTAAGTGTGATATTGAAGTGTTACTTGAATGTGAACTGGCCGAACTAAGTGTATTGAAGTGATTAAGTGTTTCTGCATATGCATACAAGTGAAAATGTGATTCTGCAACTATATGTTGAATGCCGGACTATGGTCCGATGATTCATTGATTGTGATTGAACAAGTGCATACAAATGCGAGCAATGCATTTCATTTCATGAATGCACGAAATATAGCTCGTTGTGATCAGAGGAGCCAATGATCAGAGCTTAAAGCTCAACGAATGAAAATGAGCTTCGAGCTCATAAATGATTCGAGCCTCGTGCTCAACGCTCAATGAGCCCTATATGGGACAGTTTACAATGAGCCCCACGCGGGACAGTTATCAATGAGCCCGATATCCAATGGATACGGGACAGTTTAGGCACTCGATCACAACGAAGAAATAAATGAAAATTAGGTCCCATGAGCATTTGTATGCATGATATGACTGATTTAATTGCACTGAATGGGAATGTGAACCTGCATTGAATGGGAATGTGAACTTGCATTGAACGGGAATATGAATTGTATTGAATGGGAATATGGAATAGTATTGAATGGGCATAAGGAATTGTATTGCATGGGCATGTGAAATTATGTTGAAAAGTGAATTGTATGTGCATTGCATAAGGATTATATGAATGATACAGTGTATAGGGCACGAAACAATATGCTTATGTGAAGTGATTGATCACATGTATGTGATATAATATGGTTGCTCTTGCAATGATGCAAATGACATGGATCGAATAAGAGTGAATGTGAAATGATTGATCGAATATATGTGATGCCATATGTTGATAATGAGTCACATTATTTGAATTATATGTTGGGTGACTGGGTGAACCATCGATGATGGTCACTCCGAGTTCGCAAAATCACCCAAAATTTGCATATATTTTTTCAGATTCAAAAGAGTACCGCTCGCAACGGAGTAGACTTATTACACACGAGAGGAAAGTTAGGGTCGGGATCGGTTCGGTCGCATTAGGATATGTCTTATTTCGTATCACATGTATTCATCGAATTACATAAAGTGTATAATTGAATGTTTCGTGTAATAAGTTACAAAGTATGGGATTTTAGAAATGTGAATATGAATGTATATTGATTTCCAATTGGAAGTGATTATATGTGTTTTGTGTTTTGAAATGGGCCCTAATGGCCCAGAGTAGATTGTTTTGTTATTGAAAAAGGGTAAAAAAATGAAATTGGGCTCAAATTGACTATTGAAATCGTATCGATGGTACTGTTTGAAAACAAGTTTATTATTACATCGTTAATCGTATATGGCCCACATTGGAATGTGAGTGTTAAAAAAAAATTTATACCGATTTATGGGTGTTTGATTGTTCTAACATGCTACCTTCGCGGGCACGAACTCGGATATCACCGTCGATGTCGGGTTCGGGTCATGCGGAAGTGGGATGCTACATATGTGGTATCAGAGCGCCAGAAGTACAATCTTATAGGCGTTTTCAAATGTGGTCAAGTGACATGCATTTAAGTCATGTTAAGCGAGATAGTAGTAATCGATCCCCGCCGAAGTCTATGAGTCACACGCATGAGCATGTGTCTAGTGTTAATAGTGAGGAAGTGATGTAAGTGATGATATGCCATAATGTGAGAAATGGAGGTGAATTGTGTTTGATTAGATATGATATGAAAGGAAGTTAGCATTACTGTATTCTGGAATATGATTTCACTGCCATACTAGGACAAGTGAGGTGTGTATGGAAGGGTATCAACTTGATAGAATGAGTGTGTGATTATAAAGTGGTTGATATTCAGCAATAAGGTATGAAATGTAAACTAAGGGTAGTGAGTTTGACAAAGGAAATGATGAGAATTGGGGACTTCATGAAATTAAATTGATTTTGAGTTGTCATGGAATGGTTTAATGTTTGAGGGTGTGAATTTGAGAAGTTTATGGGAAGAAATCATGAGAGAATAAGTGTAGGAAGTTTGGAAAGGGTTTGAAAAGAAAAAGGGTTGTGAAAGATAGATGTCCGTGAAACGGACATAGAGGTCCATTTAACGGACTTTCTCGGGTAAAAGGAAGCAGTTTGGTTGAATCATGTCTTAACGAACACTCACAGGATAATTTCGGAAAGTTGCAATTTTGACCATTTTGGAGATAGAACCTCGCATAGATATGTATATTACTGTTGGGGATTGATAAGGGAAAGCAATGACATGGTAGAACTGGCACGATTGAACGTGCATAAACAAAGTTAATTGAAAACAAAATGTTCTATGATTCAGCAAGGATGATATTGGATTTGGGATGATATGAGTTTATGGTTTAGTGAGATAATATGATTATCCCTCTATGACTCTAAATTGATTGTGAACCTATATCGGTATACTGGGTATTGAAAGGTGAGACGAGAATAATGGGAGATGAAGAAATTGTTAAGGATTAATTGATTTGTTTGTAAGTGTATATTTGATCATGATAAGTGACATTCGCAAGCATAAGTATATTATCTTTGAGGAGATGATACAAGAAGGAATTGGTGACTTATTGAATAAGTGCTTGTTAATGCCTATCAATTAAAGTCTCAAAAGTGCGACGTGAAAGTGTTTATAGTGATCCATTGGAGATGCATTGAGATTTATAATGATGTTACCAAACATGATTAATGAAGGAAAAAGAAAAAGGATATGATCATGGCAGAACCCTGATCAAGAATAGGCATAAAAAGAGAAATGTGTGTTTTACTATTTGGTGAATTGTCTTAATTACGTCTTTTGAAAAGATGTAAGGATTTGATGGTAAATACCAAGGTATTGAAGTAAAACATTTGAGTAATGCTGGAATAAGCCTTATTAAAAAGGGATGTTCTGGTTATATAGGTTATGATTTAAATTGATTGTAGTGAGATATATAAATGGTTGAGACTGATTTTCTTGAAGTATTAGATTGATTGTTATGTGATTAAGGAAAATAGTTGATTGATACAGATTCCATGAGTGGTATCAAAGATAGTAACAGGAAATCTTCTTTCCATGAAGCATTTCCCTAAATGGAGTTAACTTGATCGGTTGATTTTGAATTGAGACGATGTAATGGAGGGACAAACTAAGGAATACAAAATGAATTAAAGTGATTTTTGGAGTCCCAATCCTTATGGAGACTCAAGCATAAGGGGTAGAAAATGCTACTCAGAACGTAGGTATTGTGTTTGATGTAAAATAGTCGATGTTTGAATTACTAAAAAAATGAGGAGACACAATTGGTTAAAATGAGGAAGTTGCTAAAAGGAGGAAAATACAGACCTGTTATTTTGTGTAAATACACTTGGGAGAGACAACTTAGTTATGATGAGGGTGTTATCAACCCACAATTAAAGATTGTGGAAAAGCTGATAAGAATAAACAGATGTTAGCACACGTCAACGTGAAATTAAAAGGAAATAGAACGAATTGAGAAAATCATTGAGAATAAAAAGTCAAATTGGGAAAAAGTGAAAATATCGTGAGAAACTAGTGCTATCTTGAGGAATCA